>CM035131.1:24295187-24617687 GCA_020205605.1 Panax ginseng | reverse complement strand
TTTCTTATTCATAAAGAGAACTTCTGTTATTCCATTATTTATTATTCTGTTAGAATAACTTTGTCTATCCAAGTTACCCTATACTTGGTGAAATTCTTCATTATTCCATTCTTTATCATTATGTTAGAATAACTTTGTCTGTCTGAAATCTGCATACAGTGGTGAAATTCTTCCATTATTCCATTCTTTATCATTATGTTGAATAACTTATCTGTCAAGAATCGCATACATGGTGAAATTCTTCCATTATTCCATTCTTTATCATTATGTTGGAATAACCTATCTACGCAATCTGCATCATACATGGTGAAATTATTACATTATTCCATTTTATTATTACATTTGGAACATCCCGGCTGTGCGTTCATGCATGACATTGGGCGTTATTTATTATTCTCATTGGAACATCCTGCTTGTGCGTTTACGCATGACCGGATTCCATTATTTATTATTCTGTTGGAATATCCACGTACATGCGTTTCATGCATGACTGAGTTCCGTTATTTATTATTCTCACTGGAATAACTTTTATCGCGCGTCTTATCGCATGCCCGGTGATTTCTTTTGTTATCCCATTCTTTATTATACTCAGTTGGTTAAAGTTTTGACTTCTATACTCCATGAAATTAGTGGAATATCCTTGATATTTCAACTTCATCCAAAGATCTTTTCATGAAAATATTCTTCCGAGCATTCTTGAGTTTTACTCTACAAAGAAGTATCGTGAGGACAATTTGGGCGTTATTAGTTCTGGATAAATTAATTCTTGAACTTGTTTTATTGAATTCTTATATCATTGTCATTATCCTCATGTTTATATTATGTTGAAAGTCATCTCGTGGCACGTGTAGTGCATAGATGGACTTGGTATAATTATGACCGAGGATTATTCGATTGTAATCATGGTAGTAATGTTACAAATGATGTGGAAAAAGTCCTCGTTGGCTCGTAATGCATTGATGAATGAGTTGTTGGCATGATCATGATCATTGATGAATACACGAATATCCTTGGCTGTAGTAGTGCATGGATAATTTATGGTTGTGATACTAATGAATATCCTTGGTCGTAAGTAGTCTGCGGAGAAGATGTGGATTATTTATTAAAATTTGAGTCTCGTGATAAAAGTAATGAAAATCTTTTAAATCATAAAAGATAGTAGACTTTATTCTCTACTTGACTCTTTTAATGGATTAACTTTCACATTGCAGTTAAACTTGATGTTTGTTATATTTTATCGGTTTAACATTGTTGAAGGCTAATGATAATTTATTCGCATTATCTTAGTCATAATATTTCTTATTGGGCGATTGAGCTCACCCTTTTTCACTTTATTCTCTTCAGAAATGAGAACGTGGCAAAAGGACTAAGTAGGGGAATGGGTAATGATGCAGATGATAGTATTAGTAGTCCTCACTATTCATTAAATAGTGTAAAAATAAATATAATGAGGACTCTTTTGAGTGTGGATATTGTCTAGATGACAATATTCTTATTAAACTCTCGATTTACGTTTTGTAAGTATTTTACACGACAATTTGTATTATTAAGTTGTATTTGAATTTTGTACCATGTATTTGGCGACTCAAGATGGGTGATGTATACCTATTTTGGGGGCGTCACAGTCTTGACGTTATTTTATGAAAAGGTTATTTTCGTCGCTTTCTATATCAGATAATTATTTCGTTGCGAGGTCCGCCAATGATTGCGCCGTCGTACGAATATTCCCCGACAAAAAGAATATTTCCCGACCAAACGAATATTTTATGACATCTTGCTTAATTTGAAAAATTTACACATATCATCCATAACTATAGCATTATATCAAATCAACACCTTATTATTCAAAATAATATTTAGAGAAAATTAAATCTTTATTCATAAAAAGTTGGGGTCTTACATGTAATTCCTTAATGGGATTGTAGAAGATCTCCTAAAAATAAGGAAGTTGTTTCAAATACCAACACCTCATCCTGGATTTAGAAACCAGATATAATTAAGAGTTTTTGATTCCTAAAAATACTCCAACTACCAAAACAGATTTCTACATGAGTTTAAACGACCTCATGTGGACTGCAATCCATCATTCCAACCGAACCCAAATAGTCATGGTCCAACAAGTCTTAATTGTTGAAATGTCTCATAATGTTGTCACGTGTGATATATAAAAACCGTAATTCTATTATCAAGAGTACCAATAACTTGTGATAATTTTTGAAAAGTCAATATGACTTGAAAGAGTGTATTTATTTCAAACTCAAAATCTTTCTAATAGTACAAGACTATATATTTTTAGAGAAAGTAGTTAACATGAAGTTAACTTTGATTAATTGATCAATATAATATTAATACACAGGCGGGAGGTGATCTTTTTCTTTGCATGTCCGTACTGTATTGATTAATTAATTAATTTATTATAAATTAATTTTATAATAACCGGATTCTTTGATATATATACATGCTTTTAAGTTACCAATAATATTAGAGACTAATAGTTCTCAAAAAAAATACTAGAGGCTAATAGTTAGTCATATAGAAAAATTAAAATAATGTAGTATATAATATTTAAGTGAAAAATACCAAAATAAGAAAAAAAAATAAAGGGGACAAATAAAAAAAAGGGAAAGAAAGGGGGAAACATATAAATCAAGATAAGAGGTAGTTATGTTGGTTTTGTTCGTTAAGGCATTCCATCTCGGAGGAGGAGGACGAGTTGGAGGAGAGAGAATCGAAATCCATTTCAATTCTCTCTCTTCCGATTCCATTAGAAATACAATTTTTTTCCCGGCTGCCGGTGGTGGTACCTGGTGGGGGAGTCAGAGATGGCGATTAAGCTCTTCCATTTCCGGTGGAGCTAATATTTCCCTCTCTCTCTCATCCCAATCAGGGCTTGAACATATACAATCGCCCATTATTTGCAATAATTACGAATTAATTGTTGCCCCTCAATCTCTAAAATGAATCGCCTTCTAGCAGCTGAAGACAGCGTTGCTCAGGCCAACAATGTCGTGGCGGTGGCTATTGATAGAGATAAGAACAGCCAGTATGCTGCTAGATGGGCGATCAATAATCTCTTGATTAAGAACAAAGACCTATCTCTTATTCTCATTCATGTCAGGAAAGAACACAGTAGGTGCCCTCTTTCTTAATTTTTGATCTTATTTTATTTACGAGTTGTTACACAATTGGAAAAAAATAAAATTAAAGATTTATGGGTGTGGAAATTAAGATTGTGGGTGTTTTGTTTTTGATCATTTTGGTATCAGGAAAGTTTTGGGAATTTGTTCAGGAATCTAGCTAGGCTGGCTGGCTGGCATTTTGAAATAGTTGTAGCACTCTTTGTTAATTAATGGTACTAATTTAAAATTACAGAAAGGGATGAAGGTCATAACCCAATAAACCAATTCGGTATTTTTAATCAAGGGTTTCGGGGGAGATGAACTTGAACAAACATATTCTATTGACAAGAAGAAGAGAATGGTCAGCAGCATTATTTTCCTTGTATAAAATGAAAAATGGCTCAATGAGGTGTGTTCTAGAGGCTTTATGTTGAGCCTAAGACTGCATTTATGTTAACCCGTTCAAACTTAAAATCTGTGAGATTAATTAGGTCCCGCGGAGCCGTTGCACCACTGCCATTGTGGTATTGTGGCGCCTCCTTGTCTGTCCATTGACAGACCATGACTATTTTGGTTGTGCCTCAGAATCAAAAATAAATGTTTGCGGCTCTAATTGCATTTACAATGGGACACTTTGCAGAGACTGCTGATATGGATGGTAGTGCTCCAGATGGGAATGGTCAATCAATTGATGCTACGCAACGGCTTTTTAAAGCCTTCCATACATACTGTGGACGAAAAGGGGTATGTTAATTGGTGATATAATGCAATGTAGAAGACCATGTAGCATTTCGACTAATGTTTCAATTGATTTTGAATGCTGTTTCAGATTCAAGCGAGAAGCGTTGTTCTTGATGGTAATGATGTTTCGAAGGCACTTCTAGACTACATAAATGAGAACAACATCACCAATATTGTTCTTGGTGCATCAACAAGAAGTGATCTTCAAAAGTTGCTGTCTCTCTCTCTCACTCCCCCCCTTCCCCCCTTCTTTATTCACACGAACACATGCACAAGATCTAAATACTAATGCTATTGCTTACACTGGCAATGTAGGAGCCATGATATTCCGACTATCATTAAGGAATCTGCACCAGGGTTTTGTTCAGTGTATGTGATTGCAAACAACAATGTAAAATCTGTCCGACCAGCTTTACTGCCTGCTGCTAATCTGTCCAATCTTCAAAATACAAATCAGAAAATGCCATCTCGTTTTTCAACAGAGCACTCTGAAACAGAGGAAGAAGTCAGGTACATAATAAAAAGGAATAGATAGTGTAGACTTAATTCACCCAATAAATCTAGTTTTCTGTGAACTCTGTGTGTCATTGCTTCTCGAATTGGATAGCTGAAGTTTAGATGTGAAAAGGAATACGCGGGGAGGGAGAGAGAACTGAACAAAAAATATTCTGATATCTTTTCTATATAAGTTTTTTTTTGTCATATTCTTTTGAACTTCTGATGAGTACAGCACAATGGTTATTAGGGCAGAGCAGAGAAGTCCACAATCTGAGAGTAGGAGGTGCAAGAATAGATTGGCTAATTTGTTGACTGACAATATTGATCTTTCAGGGGGGAGAAGAATTCGTCTAGCCGTCATTCCCTAGGCGGTGGTTCTACCACTTCATCAGATTCTGCCATGGTGGAAACTAACTCATTGTCTTCTGTAAGTGTAGAAAACATGACAGTGATTTCCATATGAAATGGCTCAACTTAATGGCTGACATTTTCAATTGTTCGGTTGGCAGAAAGATATTGAAGCCGAGTTGAGAAGATTGAAGCTTGAGCTGAAGCAAACCATAGGCATGTATAACACAGCTTGCAAAGAAGCGGTTACAGCCAAAAAAAAGGTAAACTTACACATCAAGGGATCTTTTGATTATGTCCTGTAAAAATGGTTCCTTTTTGTTTCAGTTTCAAATAAAGAACCCCATGATAAAATTTGTAAAAAATAGGAAATGCTGAGCACTGGTCTAAGGAAGTTTCCTGGGAGAATTGTAGCCATGAGCTTGTGGCATCAACTTATCACAGAAAAGATGTAAATTTTAAAATCTTATATATACACTAAATTTCAGGTTAAAGAGATTCATCAATGGAAAATAGAAGAAGCTCGCATGTTTGAACAAGCACAACTTGCTGAAGAGGCAGCTCTTGCCTTGGTGAAGATGGAAAAGGCTAAATGCAGAGCTGCCACCGAAGCAGCTGAGAAGGCTCAAAAGCTAGCTCGTATGGAAGCAGAGAGAAGAAAGTATGCAGAATTGAAGGCCAAGAGAGAGGCAGAAGCAAAGACCCGAGCATTGAAAGTTTTATCTAACAATGATGTTCGTTACAGAAAATACACCATGGAAGAGATTGAGGCCGCCACTGATCACTTCTCAAATTCCTTAAAGATTGGTGAAGGTGGATATGGACCTGTTTATAAAGGCAAGCTTGACCACACCGGAGTCGCCATTAAAGTTCTTGGATCAGGTGCTGCACAAGGGAAAAAGCAATTCCAGCAAGAGGTATGATGTGCTTTTACTGTTTAATCTTCATAGAACTACATTTTCTTAGTGAAACATGAGCTCAGAATACAACTTTCTGGGTGATTGTTTGCACAGGTAGAGCATAGTATTTGACTTACATGGGCCACAACCCTGGTGTGAGCAATAAAAATAGAAGTTTGGAACCTTCTATTACATATTAAAACGAAATTTTCATGGTGGTGATAGTTTCCTAATGCAATGTCGGTTTTGGTGGGTATCACACTTGAGAATTACTCCATATATAAAATGCTCTTTTGGCATGGAAGGAAACATATATTTTCCCCATAATTGAGTTTAATTTCACATATTCGAATAAACCAAGTAAGTACAAAAAATACAAGGGGCACGCCCCATCAACACATCACAGAAATACAAAACCAAGATACCTATACATGTCTAAAAACCAAAACAACAGAGGGTAAAGCTGATATAAAGAATACGTCATACTACCTGTATCCAGTCTATCAGCTATGACAAACAAATCAGACAGTTTAAACTATAACAAACACAAAACCAACCGTTGACACAAATCTGGTGAACAATCGAGATTAAAATCATCACGGTAAAACATCAAACCATGGCACTAGACAACTGGAGATAAGGATGAGATGACAAGAGAATAGGCTCCACTTACAAGCATCAAAATATAAATGGAGGATAATGAAACTGGAAAAATAAAGCAAGTAGGCATATCAATTGTAATTATTTCATCTGACACTATTATAGGCTTTCGTGGCATCCACTTTAATAGTACATTTAGAAGGATAATAAGTCTGATCCCTTGGGTATTTTCTATAGAAACCTGAGATTCTTCTTCTAGGAATAATTGCAGTTTGAGTAATATCAACAAGCCCATCTAAAACCCTTCAATCCCAGTAGCAATAATGTTGAAAATGCACTTATAAGTTGTATTGTGGCAGGATAGAGGTCTAGAATAATTAACTTGTCATGGATTTCACACTTTAGGAATTAAAGCAATAGCTGCGTTATTTGCTTCTCTAATCATAAACCCATAATAACAAAAGGAATTGAGATACTTTACATAAATCACTTGAGCAATTGATTTTCACCTCATTATGACAAATTGATTTCTCATAGTCCTATACCGTTAGAAGTGTTGTGGCTTTCCCTTATATGGTAATCAACCAAATTTCATGAATTTCAGAAGGAAACATGCCTTGGTTTATGTGATTCAAGTAACTTTATCTAAAAATAAATCTGTGAAAATCTCTTCTTGTAAAAGGTGTTTCTGTCATATGCAGATTGAGGTCCTATGTTCCATGAGGCATCCAAACATGGTCCTCCTCTTAGGCGCCTGTCCCCAGTATGGATGTTTAATATATGAATACATGGATTATGGCAGCTTGGAAGATAGATTGTTTCGAAAAGGTAACACCCCTCCAATCCCATGGGGAATACGGTTCAAAATAGCAGCTGAGATTGCAACTGGGCTTCTATTTCTGCACAATGCAAAACCAGAACCCCTTGTGCACCGTGACCTTAAGCCAGCCAACATCCTATTAGACCATAACTATGAGTGTAAAATTAGTGATGTTGGTTTATCACGATTAGTCCCAGCTGCAGCAGGTGATAATGTCACTCAATATCGCATGACTTCAGCTGCAGGGACTTTTTGTTATATAGATCCTGAATATCAGCAAACGGGTAAGTTGGTTGTTAAGTCAGATATATACTCGTTTGGAGTAATGCTACTCCAAATTCTCACTGCGAGGCCCCCAATGGGTCTCACTCACCACGTGGAGAGGTCCATTGCAGAAGGAACATTTACAGATATGCTTGACCCAACTGTGCCAGATTGGCCTGTTGAGGAGGCTCTTGCCTTTGCAAAACTTGCACTTCAATGTGCTGAACTAAAGAGGAAAGACAGACCAGATCTTGGTACAGTTGTTTTGCCAGAGCTTAGCCTGTTAGGAGAACATGGAAGGAGTAACTCAAGTCATAGCCATGTGCAGCATTCTCCATTATCGAGTCTACGGAAAAGCTCAGAAAATACCAGGGAGGTTAGTGAGTTACTACAAACATAAATTTTGATGCATTTCAACTTTTTAAAGCAAACATCTTGGGTTCCTAGAATTAGCTTTAAAATCTGGTTCAAACCAGGGGTATAGCAAGAATTTGATCCAATTAGTTCAGTATTTAATATCAATAATTTCTTCTCCGAAAAAGGGGGGTTCAAAGTTTTACATGATTTATTTTTCATAAACTATATTTTTTTAACACTTGGAAATTTTCCTTGTTTCCAAGTCGGTAATTCTCACCATAGGCTAAAATTATAGTGATTTTGACTATGATTACATTTTTAAATATAGGTTTGTGTACATTAAAGTGCATGGTTCTTTTATGGAACAAGCACATACTGTTAAGCCAAGTTTTTCTGAAACCATTTTTTCAAGAGAAGTGTGAGACCAACATTTCATGATTTTTCAGTAATACATAATATATATATATATACATGGTCTTGATAGTTTCAGGACTGCAACATTCTTATCACTAAATATTCCTTTAAAGGGGAAAAAAATCTGTCTCCTTAATTTGTAAAGTTTCAAAACTGCTAAACACCTTCACTAAAATTGAAGTATTGGTAGCTGTTTAAATCTGTCAATGAATTTAATGCACCTTGAACCATGTTGCGGTAACAAAAGTGAAGGAATTGCTTGAAAGGCAAACATTAAAAGCACAATTCACCAAAAGTATGACTAGAAGATTCAGAGTTCAGTTTTCTTGAATCATAGAGTGGTTTAGAGGGAAATGTGATTAAGTGATGCAGAAACATACTAACAATTAACTAGTAATCTAATTAAACAACTGCTTGTTACATACTTTCAGTAACAAAGTTACTTTAGATTCTTATATATCTTTTCCTCTTATGAATTGTTAGGATTCAAGGAAGACTAATAACACATCTCCAGAAGAAGGTAGCATGCCTTGATATTGAAGCCTGATCGATCAGTGGAGCTGGAGAAACAGTAAGCACAAAGTTTCTTGGTATTAAAGGCTCAAGAGTTTAATATATTTTCCGGTGTACATTTGGGTGTTCATTTACCTGATTCCAAGATTTTTGTGCTCTCAAATTTCTATAGAAAAGTTTCTTCAATAGTTGGCCTCCGACATATTTTCTTCTTTTGAACATGAGCAAACATTACAGAAACAGCGTCATTGTAGATGTAATATGGAAAGGCGTGAAGCCTCTGGTCAAGCAGCACTGGACTGACTAGATACATTGACAAAAGAAAAAGAAAAAGGACAAATTAGACTAGCCAAACCCTTCCATTGCAAAGTCTTTCACACAAATTTTATGACCACAAATATCTCATCGTTCTTCAAGAATTTTATAAATTATGTATTAGCAGAAGAAAATTGTGATCTTAAATTTAATTATTGAAGAAGAGAACAATGAATAAGTCTCAAATATATATGTGTAGAAGATGATTATGTGTAAACATCTTATTAAGATTCTTGGCGAGGGGTCTGTCTTAAGTATCTTGCATAAATCTTCTTCTTTTTTATTTTTTATGTTTTATTTATTTATTTTTTTTATTATAAAAGTTCATTTTCTATGAAGGCTCAAGATCCGAGGAGGATGACTCAATGAGCTGGGAGTTATCATCTTTCACTCTTTATAAAAATGGTCTCTTTACATAAAAAGAAAATAAAAAAATAAAAATAAACTAACACTATATTAGTATATTGGTAAGAATTGAACTTATACTAAAAGATCTTATAGTCTTAGTTTTAATAATGGGGTTAAGAACTCATGAAAATATAATAAAGTTGCATGTAAGATTCATTTTTCATTCTACACTAAGTCATTTTTAAGGAAAGATTAATTTTTTTCCTCATGTCCCAAAAAAACAAAACAAAAGAAAAAGGAACATTAATTAATTTATTTGCGATATCAAGTGTTTTTTTTTTTAATATCTAATAGTTGAATTGACTTATGGACCTTCTAAAAGGGCAGTCCTCAACTTATTTTCAAAGAATATGGGTACAGCCGTTGAGAATTTTCAGGTATACTTGCAGTTAATTAGTTAAAATTTTGTTCACTAAATTTTATGGTTTTCGTTGGAAATATGATTGTAGTTTCAAGTGGACTTGTACTTGACATACAGTTTACAACTTCAAGTTGAAATTTTTCTTTGAAGTTAGCAGTTTATCGTTATTCGTTGGTGAGAGGTAATGCGTTTTACCTCACTCCAGTTAGTTTTGGATTCCCATTGCTGGGTACCATTGCCTGCAGTTGGCTTTTCAGCCAGTAAATTTGGTGAAAGATGTACAGGAAGATGTTACTCCTTCAAATCTAATGGAGCATCCCTCTCCTGCTGTGTTTGTTAATGGCAAGTTTTTTAATGAATTATGTGCATTGTGAATGCATATGGGCTATTCTACTTTGTTCTTTATTTCTTTTTGGCAATTCTTTGATGTAGCTAGATTCAATGTTTTTAAATGGATGCGGTGTCATGCTTTAGTTTGAACTATTTGTCTGCTAATTGATCTAAGAATTCAAATCTTATCAAAAAAAATGCAAAGGGTTGGATCATTGTTTCTCCATTTATCATAATAAAGTTTTTGATTATGGAATGTGCAAGTGCTAAGAGCAGAAAGAAGAGTTACTAGGTGTTTGAAGTTGTTTTTAGTCATCTGTCATTTGCTTTTTAGTATGGAGGAGAGTTGGTTTGTTGTGCTAATTCCTTATAATGAGTATTCAGTGTTTCTGTTGTTGGATGAGATTCAATTGGTTATTTCTGGTTAATTAGATGAAGCCAAAAGATTATTGATGATTATTTATTGTTCATATTCGTTTAAACATTTCGAACGAATATGATCCGAGTATTAATAGAAAATTGCAATTTGAGGATGTCCGAGTAATTTATTGAACTTTAAAAATTTGCTCATAATTATTTATATTTCGAGTCGAACGAGTACGAATTGCCCGAACGGTTTGCTCATTTTATAATTTTAATTAGTATAATATCTGGAAGACTCTCCTAATATCTCTCTGCATCTCTTAATTTTTCTTGGTTGTAGGTGTATTTGCAGCAATGAATGAGTAACGTCCATGTGCCCCATAAGAATTGTTTTGATTGGAAGTATAGGAACTGTCAGATGAATCCAACTTTCCATCGGATATCGACTTTCATGCTAGTATGATAATTAGCATGATAAGGAATTGTATTCCGATTGTAATTTTTTTATTCAGTATTCATTATGATGTTTATAGATTTTTGGTTCTAAACTTATTTTGGCGAGTGTATAGGACCTGTTCATAATATGCTAAAATTTAAAGGCATGTATATAAATTGTTTATAAGGTTTGTTCGTAAAATCAAATACTACAGATTACAATTTATAAAAATATATGTAATTGGACATTCGTAATATCAAATCTTACAGATTTAAAATATTATCAACTATATTTATTTACGTAATTTGTGACAGTAAAATATATCATTTTCTTATAATTTTTTAAAAATACCTTAAATATAATTTAATCTGAATAATTCTTTTTTACAATAATACAATTAGTCTTAAAATTTAATATTAAAAACAATTGTAAAAGTTTTTTGAACGATCTTACATAAACATTAATACGTCTAAAATTGTAAAACTTACTCGCTTATCTCTAACATCTTTGTCATATCCTTTTTTTCTTAAAGCGGACGATTCGTCCGTCAAGCTAAATGTTATATGTCGTTAAAAGTTAAGACGCGGTTCTATATATAGCGACGGACCGAATCGTCGTCCGATCGTATTTTAGACAAGGGTAAATTTAATATCCGAACCAAGCATTAATATGTTTAAAAACATCAAAAAATTTAAACGTCTCTCATTTTCAGATTTACTAAGAATTTTTTATTTATGAAAAGATTAAATTTAAAATAAATAAATAAAAATCCTTCATTAGGGTTTAATTCATTTTAGAGAAAAAATAGGGTTTAAAGTGTATATACTGCGGGAGTGCATAAGAACATCATGAAGTGGTTAGTCATCAAATTTAAATTTGAGTAAGTTGGTCAATTTGACTATAAACACATAAACGAAGCTCAATATGTATCAATATTCTATTCACTAATTGACCGATTTATAAAAAAAAATTAAACTTCATCCTAACCGGATTCAGAACAGGATTCAGAACAGTATCACTTTTTCCGGGAATCGCCAGTCCCTGAAAGCCCTCCCGAACTGCAGACCTACTGAGCCACAAGGTACACAGAATCGAAACCACAAGGCGCGCAGCAGCTTATAAGGTTGGCTTATTCTTCACCTTAATCTCTGATCTAGTTGATTTATGTTCCAAAATTAATTTCTGGCTGACAAAACACCTATTCTGCTATATCTGCCTAGCTGATACTGGTCAGATTCTAAACTTAAATTGGCTACTTTAGTACCGGTTTATTATATTGTTATCCCAGCTGAATTTGTCACGACTAAATAACATGAGAGTATCATCTGACTGTTAATTTTCCCTTATAAGATATAAAGAAATGGGTATGGGAAAATGTGTTCGGGTTACAAATTCAAATCTTTTGAAACTTTTATTGAAATGTTGCGTTTTTAATTATGTGGGAAACTCGAATCCTTGATTAACTTATGAAATGGAAATTATTTGGTTTAGGAATGTTAAAGAGAATGCCCTTTCCTTTATGCACTTGGTCGATTTTAAAATGAACTCTGCTGTGCAATAGATACACAGTATATTCTATTATTATTTGTTTGAATATTTGAAAATACGAGGGGAGAATAAGGTAAAGGAAAATGAAGAAGAACGCAAAACAAGATAAGAACTTTATTAACTTACATTACAATGAATTCTAATGTTGGATAGTGTGATGAATTCTTTAGGAGTATATATAGTTGACTTGTGTTATTTAGACCTCTCAAAACTTTTTCTATTTCCTTTTTCTCACTTTTTCCAAGTTGGAGAGGCTTATGTTTTTCTTTGACTAATGTGCTCAATATATTAACTCATACAGATAAAAGAAACCGAGGGTACTAGTTGGAAGTGTAAAAAATAAAAATTTTGGGGAAACAATATATACATTACCTGGTTTGCATTCATGAGGGTGTTCTAAACCGAAGTCCTTAGCAATTTTTACCATGATTAATTCAAATTTTAAGTGGGAGTATAAACAAGAAAATTTCTCTTATAGGATATACCAAGTGACAGACCAAGACTGACACTTGGATTAAATGTAGTAATAGTTAATATTCATAATTTGTTTTTCAAAATCTTTGTTTATATATCGGTGGTTGTAAAAATCCAAAATTTAGAATAGTGTTCTTATACCTATTATGCTTATAATAGCTTTGGCATGGCATCTGATGCACAAGATGGTGTGGAGCAGAAGCAGCATCCAGCAACGAAGATACAGATATATTCTACCCCAAGCAGTGAAATTTCCCCTTTTTGGAGAGGTTCTGTCTCTCTCTCTCTCTCTCTCTCTCTCTCTCACACACACACACACACACACACACACACACTCACACACTCACATACACGCCTCTCGCTAGGGTGTATGGCACAAGAGCTTGCATGTACTGATCCAATCATTTTCAATGTCTACTTCTATATGGCAGAGAAGTATGAAAGAGAAGCGAAGAAGTATTGGGATAATTTCTACAAACGCCATCAGGACAGAGTCAGATTTTCCCCAATTTTAGCCATTATTACAATTACTATTAAAAGAAACTGCTTCTTGCTATTTTGTTATCATCTTCATGAAAGCAACAGATTATTACCCATTCTGCTAGTTTACAACAGACATTTACTGTAACTTCTACAACAGGGGCTGTATAGAAATCTTAGCAAATTAAAATGGTTCAGACCGATCTTTTTTATTACATAATTATTGTTTTAAAACTTAAATTTGGAAAACTGAGTCTTTTAGTGCTCTATTAAACCTGTGAATTGGTGGGGTCTTGAGACTGATTTATCCACTTTCTGATTATTTTTAACAGCACCTTGAATTATTCCCTTTTGCTATTTGATTGCCAATGACTAAGAATAGGTTTATATGTTTCTTTCATCAGTTCTTCAAGGATCGGCACTACTTGGACAAGGAATGGGGACACTACTTTTCTGTTAGTATAAAGACAATAATGATGATTAATTTTGGTTAATTGTGGTAACGACTTATATTATCTGCTTATCTTTCCAATTGTTTTACAAATTTCTTAGTTTTTGTGTTTCAGGGAGCAGGAGAAAAAGTTGTTTTGGAGGCAAGTTTCTTTGATCCTTCTCATTATGCCTTTTATTTATCTTTATTTGCATAACGTAAGTACGTAACTGAGTTCTTTTATATATATATATATATTTTATTTTTAAATTGCTCCTCAATTTGAATGTAATTATTTTTCGTTGCTATTTTTTTAGCCATCCATATTTTGACTAGTCTAAGAGCTTGATTCAGTTGTACTTCACTGTATTAGATCTTGGCATGATGAACTTGGGGTTGATAGTTTGAGTTGGAAAGAGAAATGATGAGCATCTTTGGCTAATAGGCTTTTGGTTTTCATGGTTATATAGAATTTACTTTGAAACTTTGCATTTGATGAGTCATTATTAGTATTTACAATCCGATTAATATACTCGTATTGATGAGAACCATGTAGGTAACATCTCCAACTATAGATTTGAAAGCACTGCTATAATTCACTACCTTTCTTTTGCGTGTTGGTGTATAGTTCAATTTTATGATGTGTCTGTTTTCTTGTACTAGTATAATTTTCTTCAATTGGGTCTGCACGTTCAATAAACAACTATATGGTGTGAGCTATTTTTTGTATGGACTTTGAAGTCACTACTATTGTTATTATTACTTTAAATGCCATGTACTTCTTTCTAAGTGCTTAAACTGCTTCTGTTTAATTACATGTAGTGTTGTTGCTGAACAGGTTGGCTGTGGGACTGGAAACACAATCTTTCCTTTGGTTGCTACATATCCTGATATATTTATTCATGCATGCGATTTCTCACCACGTGCTGTGAACTTGGTTAAGGTTTGTTTGCTTATCGTTCGGTTTCTACCACAATAATGTTGCTATCTTTATGCGATTGAGAAATTCCTCATCTTAGGTTTATAACTTGTAAATTGTTGGAACCATTACATTGATTGTGCCATTCACTTACTAGTGTTAATAAGTAATTAAGACGGGGTTGATCATTTGATGAGTCTTAAATAATAATTTTTTACTAAAAAAAATGAAACTTGCCACAACTTGATCATCATTGTATGTCATCTTCTTCCTGGGTTCAAAATAATTTTTTGAAGTCTTCCTCATTAAATATACACATCAAGATCTTGTGCTGCTGCTACTTTAGTGAGTAGTAGCAGTATAATATCTTGATTTGTATCCTTAAAGAGTGCAGGGGAGGAAAATCTGTTCCAAATTATTGTGCTGTATGTTTTGATTAGAGAATTAATTATGCTTAGTGAACTGGTTGGTAATGAATCCTTCTTGCGTTAATGAATCTATTTGCTCATTGCAGATGCATAAGGACTTCATAGAGACCCGGGTGAATGCATTTGTCTGTGACCTGACGGCTGATGACCTAAGCAAGCAGATATCTCCATCTTCAGTTGACATTGTGACCATGGTATTTGATAAAGCTTTTGTACAGAAAATTTGAAATAATAATTGAATAGCAGTTTGCTTCATTCATAGTTGCTTAATTGCTTTTTTACTTGTAGCATGTCAATTACATTTTATTCTAGTCCTTGAATCTACTTGAACTCTTGTGCTGTCAAGTAAGAAGCTGACTTGTTAAGCAGATCTTTGTCTTATCTGCAGTCTCCCCTGAGAAGATGTCTCTAGTGTTGCAAAATATTAAAAAAGTGCTTAAGGTATGACATGTCACAATAAAATGATTCAAAATCATCATTTGCATATACATTTTGTTTTTTTCCCTACATAATACTAAATGCACAAAAAAATTGAGTTTTCATGAGATTACCTTTTATATTCTGGGAATTGACCACTAAATCACATTCTATTGTGTCAATTAAACCTTTTCTCTAGTTTGACTGAGTTGACAAAAGGAATCTATCAAATTATTCAAATGAGCCTTCTTCTCCTTCATCTTCATCATTTCATTAGATCATGAAAATCTAGTGACCACCAAATGTTACCTAACCGCCGCATCCCACAAGCTTTACGCCTTCAGCCACCACTGGCAGTGTCATTCTCTTTCTCTCTGTTTTCTCTTTTTCTTTCTTTCTCATTTTCGAGATCCACCATTACAGACCACCACCAACCACCATTGCAAATAAACTACTGCCATCAAAAGCACCACTTTAACATACAACCATCTCTAGCACCATTAATGAAGATCATCGATTCCAACCTAAACATCACCACCTAAAACCCCCAAGTCATTAGATCTGGTCACTGCTCCCAGTTCCAATTCTTATATATCCATTAAAGCCATCCAAAAACCACTTCCATTAAAAAGGACCACCATGACCTGTGAACAAACACTGCCATTAACAATCAACACCACTCCCTCTACCTAAACGTCATAATTGCACCACCTAAAGACTGCCAAATCACTAGATCTGGCCACCACCACCCAAATCCTACCTAATATCTCCATTAACTCGGTCGAACAGGAGCAAAAAAAGAAAGAGGAGGGGGGGAGACCAAATTTAATTTGATGTTTGTTAGTAACTCGGGCCAACAGGAGAAAAGTTCTATTGACATAATTTATTGTACTTCATGTCCAGTCTGCAAAAGAAAAAAGGTCAGGGTTTAAAAGCTAATTTCTTGAAAACTATAGGTTTTCTTCTTATTGTTTATTACTTCTACCTTTAAGCCCTTTTAATATGACATTATTTTTTCCTCTTTCCAGCCGAATGGTTGTGTGCTGTTTCGCGACTATGCTTCTGGGGACCTTGCTCAGGTTTACTTCTACTGTTTCATCCCAGATTTCTTTTAATGGGTGCTTATAGCTTCAATTTCCCTTATTGTGATGTATATTGGTAAAACCTTGTAATAATATCCTTTTTAATTTAAATGCTGTGCTCGGTTTATATACAATTGATATATACTTTACTTCTAAAAGAAAAAAAACTCAATTGATTAACAATTGACAAACCTACAAATAAAGTTTAGATCTTTTTGGTTTGGCTGTGCGATGTTGGTTCATTAAATAAAAACCATGAGAATAACCCCTCTAAATATTGGGACTCTATTATTTTCCCTGAGACTTGACATAGGTGTGTATTAGGTCCATTTACTAGCTGGATGTTTTATCGACAGGAAAGACTTGCTTCAAAGGATCAAAAGATCAGTGATAACTTCTATGTCAGAGGTGATGGCACTGTAAGTTCTAGTCAGTCGTATATATTATTTATTTACAGGTATCAGTAACCTTTTATGTCCAGCTAATTAGTGTCACCATTTATGTTTCCAGCGCGCGTTCTACTTTTCCGAAGAGTTCTTCACAAGTTTGGTCAAAGAAAATGGTTTTGATATGAAAGAGCAGGGTTTGTGCTGCAAACAAGTGGAAAATCGTTCACGAGAAATAGTAATGAATCGGTGAGTGATCATATAGGTGGTTTTTGCTAAAGATTGTGATTGCATTAGTTATTTCCTATGGGTTATGAGCATAGGCAAGGATTGCAAAACTAGGCATATCTGCAGCTTCTTTTGTATTGCCACATTTCCTACAAAGGTACATAGTACCCAACAACAGTTAATTGAAAGTTAAGAACATTTCTTTTTGCATTTTATAGAATAAATAGATTGTCTATATTTTAACATTGCTTAAGCTTTGCTACTGCATAATGTTATCTTGTTTCAGAAACATGACACTATAGAAGTATTATTCCTGTAGTTATAAAAGCTTGTTTTAAACCTTAAGGAGAGCTGCAGGTGATTCCTTGATGTATATTGAAAAAACATTGTTATGCTACGACAAATTTTATGTTCACTTCTCAAAATATCTCTCTTCTATATCTTCGTTTTTTAAATCTTTTTGTTGTAAAATATGAAATAGAGGAGAAATAAAAGCGAGTATATGTGCATGTTTTCAGCAATATAATTGTGATTGTCCTCTGATTACAGGCGGTGGGTCCAAGCTGTTTTCCACTTAAATGGTGTGAGCAAACAAACTGAAATCAAGTTAGAACTCCTCGCTAAGGAGAGTTCTAAGCTTGAGAACAATTTCACGGACCCAGCAATTGGGTATGAAATCGACATGTCTGAAGGAATGGCTGTTGAAATGTTTGGTATTTCAAATCCCGATGACGAGGTAACACATTTTTTAGCTTTTATGTCTCTACCATATTCTGTTGAAATACGACATAATCTATTGCTATTTCTGTCCCAGTTTTTATGTCCTACTTTCCATTTCCTTTCCAAATGTTTGTGAGTTTTACCATTTGAATGCAAGTATAATTGGGATGAATGAAGTTCATTACCCATCAAAAGAATAGAGAAATTTCATGTGGATCCCCCCACCTTTTAATGATGTCATTTGATATGTACAATTAAAGGGAGGGTAGACTCTAGATAATATAGTCTACCTTCCTTCTCTAAAAAATTCTCTGCCAAGTTTACTGGCATAAAAATTGGGATGGAGGGATATAATCATATGGCAGTATGTTGTCTTTATTCATAGTACGCTATATTGTTTAGTGCTTCTCAACTGAAATGTAAAGAGACACCTTGATATTTTTATTTCCTTTAGGTTGGGGAGGGGGCTTGATGGTTGCAAGCTATATATACATATACCAAACTTCTCCTCGGGTTTGTCGACTTATTCTCTTGTTTGTATTGTTTCCTCTTAGATTATTGATGTGAACGTAATAGACTGGAGTTTCAAGATAAAAGTACTTCCTAAAGAGTTCCAACACACCTGCAAATCAACTGGTTTGATGCTATGGGAATCAGCTTCGGCTTATGGCTTCCATCCTTGCAGCAAATCAAAGTATTGTTGCAGGAAGCGCGTGTTAGAGCTGGGTTGTGGCTGTGGGGGAATCTGCTCAATGATTTCCACTAAATCTGCTGACTTTGTGGTTACCACTGATGGAGATGAAAAAGCACTTGAATTGTTGTCCCAAAATGTTGCTTCAAATCTCCAATCATCTTCTCTAGCCAAGCTAATTGTGAAGAGACTAGAATGGGGTAACAGAGACCATATAGAAGAAATCAAGAAATTGAATGATGTAGGGTTCGAGGTCATTCTGGGCACGGATGTAACTTATGTCGCAGAAGCAATTATTCCCCTCTTTGCAACTGCAAGGGAACTGCTTTCATCGAGTAGAAGAAGCATCAAAGAGGAATTGAAACCGGCTCTTATTTTATGCCATGTTTTACGCAGAGTTGATGAACCATCTATACTTTCTACTGCATCTCAATTTGGTTTTAGGCTGGCTGATCGATGGCCTGAAGGGACCTCAAGTGTCGATTCTCAGAGCATTATCAGCAGTTGGTTCTCAAAAAATATGGAGGAAGAGTGCCTTCCAAATTCGGCATTGAATATTATGTACCTCATTGCAGATTAGTTGGGCCTTTCAAATGCCTTTTTATCTTCAAATATTCAGAAGACAAAATAGTTGTTAATCAAGTTTTGTGCAAGTATGGTATAGTATAGTTCATTTCTTTGTAAACCATTAAGATATGTTTTTTGTACCACAGAAGATCTAAACTTGATATAAACATGTTTCCATTAGACTATTTCTAGTGAAAGACATTTGAGTACGTCAGCAAATGTTTCAATTTTATGATATTTTTCATTTCGCAACTTACCCCCCACCCCACCCCACCCCACCCCACCCCACTGTGTTTGTGAGTTCCAAAACAAGAATTTCAATGACTTCTACTTTATTGTTCGTTCTATTTGGGAGTATTTATGGGTAAATCTTTAAAAAAAAATATTGTTTCAGATTTCGTAGACTTTTGATCCTGATTATATATATGAATCATTGATTACCCACATCACCAGTTGTTAAATTGATTCTCTCTGTTTATGCTAATATGGAATATTTTTATTACAAGTTATAATTAATGTGAATTTTCTAAATTTGTTATTGGGAAAAAATTGTTTGATTAATTAGTCTTTTAACAATCCTTAATATACTTCTTTGATATTTTATTAGGTGGCTGTCATTTTTTGATGAAGTATTTTACTTTTATCTCAATTATATTTGTTAGACGTTTTAATTACTGATCATGTACATTTATTGGCTTGTCATCCGAATATAATTAATATTCTAGCTAGCTAGGTGAATTACATACATATGCAAAAGGATTCTAGGTACGTTACGTGCTTTGATATGTACATGTTTCACATTTGTTATGGCAAGAAAATAATTTTCCAACACCCAAGGAGGTAACTAGTATATCTTATGGTTTGAGATTAATATTTATTTATTTCTTATTTGTTTAATAAAATTTGTTTGCAAGCAGAGAAATTCTATGTTCTGGATACACTAACGTGCCGGTATTCTAGCTTTAACAAGGAGAAATATATATAGGAAATTGTTAAATTCATAATATTTTTTGTTATTTTTATAATAAAAATGTCGCTGTGAATGTATATCGACGGTGAAAATCGTCGTTGCTGTAGGATCTATATCGACAATTCTATTATGAAAATAACAATTTCTGTTGTGAATTTCATTTGCGAAATTATCGAGGTATTGTTCAACTATAGGCACTCTTCAAAAGAAAAAAGATTATAATAATTGAGTTGTAGGCAACAATTAATGGTTTTAATATTTAGAACAATTTGTATGAATATGTTTATATTTAAAATAAATTGTATTTTAATATGATAATCAAAGGGTAATCGTTTATGGCATAAAATGACATTAATTTTTGTAGTTAGAACTCGAACAAAACAAAAAAATAATAATTATGTCAATACAAAACGTTACTAAACTATCCTTATAATAAATTCTAATAATTTCTAGAATGAAATATGGTGTTTTAAGTTAAAATTTTATTCTAAAACTCACAAACACGAAAGAAAGAAAGTAAATTTTTTTCTTCACTCTTTTTTCTCTCAAAATTTTAATTTTTTTTATTGTTTCTCTTCCCAAACTCACAAACAGCAAAAAACCCTCCAAATTATTGCTGTCAAATGCATGTTTTCGCATGCACCTCTTCCCTTGCGTTTTCTTCTTCTTATTTTTAATAGCAATTTTTATAGAAATAAGTTATATACGTTTGTTTAATTGGTACACACCATGAATATAAAACTCAAATATCGCCCTTTACATGGTGAAAAAAAAAATAGAAAAAAAGAAAAGAAAAGAAAATTAGAGAAGAGGAGAGATCTTTACTTTTTTTTTTTTTTCAAAAATGAAAAATAGGCTTGCAAACGAATCCAATCGATCTGAACTTTATCGAACTCGAACTGAACTTGAACATTATTAGTTGAACTCAAATATGTTCGAGTAAAATAATCTGAACTTTATCGAACTCGAACTGAACTTGAACATTGTTAGTTGAACTCGAATATGTTCGAGTAAAATGATCGAACCAACACCCATGTGCGAGTTCGATCGTTAGCTGTTCACGAATTGTTCGCGAACATGATCAAGTTCGCGAACATTTTGACGAACCACGTCGGCCGATTATATTTTCAACTTTCAAGTGGGTTAATAAATTTCACATGTAAGAAATCGAACCACTCAAACCATGTTATAAATAAAATTCGAACTTCTCGAACCGAACTGTCCGTGAATATAGACCAACCGAACCACATGGTTTACGAACATGCATGTTCGATCGAGTGAACATAAAATTATGCGCGAACTTGACTTGACAAGACATCAAACTCGATCGAACTCGGACCGAACCAATTCGCAAACAGTTCAATTTGTTTGTAGTCCTAGTGAAA
The DNA here is from genome assembly GCA_020205605.1 of Panax ginseng. Taxonomy (NCBI): domain Eukaryota; kingdom Viridiplantae; phylum Streptophyta; class Magnoliopsida; order Apiales; family Araliaceae; genus Panax; species Panax ginseng. Next base: position 24,596,176 of record CM035131.1, on the reverse strand, counting down.
AATATATATTTACCTCATAATATACTTTCCTTACTTTTCTCTTCTAACTAATTAAAACTCCAAGATAGTACCCCTCATTTTTAATTTTCTTAATTTTCTTTTCTTTTCTTTAAAAATTAAAACTCCAATACTGAATTAGCATTGGGATTATCCATAGCAATACCCAAAAGGGATCATATAAATAATTTTTCTTTCTTTCTTTCTTTTCTTCTCTTTGTTTTTTGACTCACATGCACTATGGTCAAAAATTAGAAGTATATAGAAAGTTTGAACTTAAATTAAACATTCACATTTTGAATTACAATATACCCAATGTTGTGAAAAAATTATAATAACCACTAACATTACATGAAGGTGAAACTGTGAAATACAAGCATCACATAATGTATGAATAACAAATTTTAACCACTAGTTTAACACGTAAAGAGAGTGAGGTAATACATATCAATAAATTCAGTGCTAAAGTAAAATCAAAATAACAATAAATAAACTAATTCAATTTTTTTTCAAGTTGTACGTCCATGAATGTGTATATAAGGAATTTTCAATGTTCTAAATCAATGTTCTCAAATTAGTGGTATATATATAGGAAGTTGACATTCATATATGAACCTTATTTAAATCGTATTAGTATAAATCTTAAACAACATCACTCGGGCTGTTTATATATCTGCATGGCTTTTATGAGAAAAACAACATTCTTGAATCTCTTCTTATACGAGTATTTTAAAGTATTATTATTACTTTTTTAAAGTTAATTTAAAATAATTTCAAAATTCAAAATTAAGATAATTTATCAAAAATTATGAAACAATAAATATTATCGCGCGAGTAATACTTTTTAAACTATTTACAAATTTTATCATTTTATTAATTAAAATTAAAGGAATAAATATCAATTTTAAGTTTTAAAATGCTTTAAATTTACTTTAAAAAGTTGAGCTTATATTTATAGTATAAAACGGAGGAAGTACCACATGCAAGAAAACCTTACTGATAGCATAGATTACTTATTTTTCCAGAAAGGTTAAGCTTTGATATATTGAACTGAAAATATACACATATTTATAACCGGCAAACCCGAGCATATATATATATATATATATATATATATATATAGAGAGAGAGAGAGAGAGAGAGAGACATCGGACAGGCCAAAATAAAGAAGATGAAAAATATACAAGCACTCTCCCCAAACTCTCACCTCCAATCAAAAAGGAATAAGATTCACCGGATAGGCCAGAGGAAAGAAGATAATATATATATATATACACACACATACATAATTGTCTGTCTTTAACAACTTCAAACAAGCTAAAGAAGTAGTTCTAACAACTCCAAACATGAGCTGCTAAGTTCGAAATTTGGTAAGTAATATTCAATGGCAATAATGAGTACAAGTCTCTGGCTCTCTCTTAGTAGGAAAGGAATTAAACAATATCCAAAATCTTCAAACCATCCAAATGAGCACCGAGTTGATGAATATTGTGCATCCTGCACTAAATAATGCCAAAAGAACCCTTGTCGAGTGAATAAAATGATCAAGTCTTCCACCAACTTGTTCGGAGAGTAGAGATTCGGAAAACATATTTCTTTATCATTAAAAAAAAAAATCTCCCACCAACACATACAAGAGAGGAGTAGAAAAAATAATAAAAGCCCCAATCTAAGACATCACTCCAAAGTCCAAAAGACTACCAATTTATCACAAAAAAAAATTTGGGTTCTTGATCTGCATGCAGCCACCATTTAGATAATTTAAAATTTGACACACAAGTTAAAAAAGGGTGATAAGGCTACTGTTAATGCTCATGATAGACAACAAAATTTTGATAATATTAATATAGAAGAGAAGGAAATAAATTATAAATATACCCGAAAAAAGTGCAGCTTATATATGATTTCCAAATTCTTTAGGATTTCCTTGTTGCTTGGAATCAACAAAACATGATTCAGAGACCAATTAAATCAATAATTTGGGATCTAGGAGTTATCTCAAGACAAAATGAGTTAATCATATGAGCTTAATTAAATATTAATTAACCTTATTATTTCTCTAACAAAAATTTAAATGACTGGAATATTGATTGAGCAATTAATCTTGAAGCAGACAAACAAAACTCCAGTATATAATATTCACGTTTAGATATATGTACCCCAAAAGAAACTATCAATTCAAAACAAAAACCCTGATACATCAAGCTATACATGTTCATCACATTATATTATATTATATTATATTATCCACTAGGGCTTATATATATATATATATATATATATATATAGTTTCAATCTGAACAAGTGATTACTGAAGAATTCCTATATATACACCATATATCCCTCTTCCTAAGTTACTGATCTCCCTACAGGACATAATTAGGCTACGTTCGGAATTCAGAAACCATGAAAGAAAGGAAATAAAAATGAATTTAGCTAAACAATTATACATATACTCCCTTCGATCAACAAAAAAGTCCTATTTATCCAATAATTTTGTTTCAACAAAAGAGTCTATTTATTTTTTTTAGTATAAAAATAACATTATATTCTCAAGTTTATTACGACAACTCCATTATCATACTATTACTACTAACTAAACACTCAACAAATTTAGGGTAAACATATATGAAATCAAAATATATTCTTATAAATATTTTAAAAAAGACTTTTTTTTTAGAACAGAAAGAGTACGATATACAATATTAAACTATACTTTCTAACATTTTGGCCAAATAAGCAATTACATCTTATGGGTGCTGCATGCAAAAAACCAAATTTCTGAGGGTATCTTATGGATAAGAAATTATATCTGAGGGTATGTTAAGATATAAATTTTAATATTGGACAAATAAGGACTCCATATATATAACCATTTGGGCTACTTGAATTGACTCATAACGAATTGATTTTAAATCGGATGCTTCAACACACAGTACAGACACACAAAAGAGGCCATACGAGATGGGGGTGACAGATAGAGGGTGAGCACGCAGAGCTTCAAGCATCATATATGCAAGAAATTACCATGTGTGCTCACTCTCTTCTGTCACCTCCCTTAATTGCCCCACCAGTCCCTATCTTCAAATGAACAAAAACAAACCCTAAATTCCAGATGCTCCCAAGCTCACACACACACACACACACACACATATATATATATATATATAGAGAGAGAGAGAGAGAGAAGAAAGAGTTTAAGTGAAGTGGTAGGGGTGACAGATAGAGAGTAAGCACGCAGAACTTCAAGAATGGAGAATACATACAAGAAAAGGCCATGTGTGCTCACTCTCTTCTGTCACCTCCCTAGCTTACCCCCCATAAACACCCCCTTGCAGGCCATATATATCAAATATCTGTTCATGTTGCAGTTTCACCAGACAAACCCTAAGTACTTGGAATGCTCCCATATAATTAGCAGTACCCTCTGTATATCTAAAGTAGTACTAGCTAGTAATAATGTTTCATTATATTGATCAAAACACTATCTAGCTAGCTAGCTACTAGTACTTGTGATGATTTGATGTGAAAAGAAGTGGGAGGGTTGTTGTGCTTTTTATAGAGATCTAAGATAGAGAAAGAGAAGAGAGAGAGGAGGGAGAGAGAGAGAGAAAGAAGAGAGTACTCATGGAATGGAATAAATGTATGTGGGCTTAATTGCTTATCTTTATTTGTATGGCGCTATATATCCTCAATATTTTACTAGATCTAGTATTTTGGCACTTCAAACTTACAAGAGCATCTACGGCAGATGAACTATTAGTTAGATTATATTTAGTCTATATGACATGATCAACATATATCTTTTAATTTTTTATCCTTCCAGCAGATAGACTATCATGTCAATTATCTCGTGGACTATAATATAAAAAGATTAAAATAATCAATAAATTCAAAAAAATTCCAACGGTCATATTCCAACAACCATATTTCAACGGCTATATTTTAAAGAACAAATAACATCTATAAATATAAGGCACATCTAGTCTCTCATATTCACTCATCTCAACTTCATAGGACCATGATTTTCCATCTAAAAAATAAATTAAAGAGATATACTAAAAAATTAAATAAATTAAATTAAAGAAATAAATTAAATACATCAGAGGACCACTTCGTCTTCTTCATCTCCTTCTTCACAGCCCTTCTTCTCCTTCATCTCCTTTTTCACAGACCTTCATCCCCTTCTTCTTTTTCTTCATCCTCTCTCCCATTTAATTATATTAAAATTATAGTTTAAGAGATTTTCGTTCCTTAATTTGGTCTTTTTGAGTTGCCAGAAAAATAGTTCGACTAAATATAGTCCATCTGCTGGAGCAAAATCTGCTTCTTAGACTAAATATAGTCTAAGATTTTCGCAACTCCAATCTACTGGAGTTGCTCTAAGAGCTCACACATTGATATATATATATATATGTATATAGAGAGAGGGACTAATGCTTGATTTACTCACTCTTGTTCATTTTTAATTAACGTTTTAAGAATAATTATAAGCATATAAATTAAAAAATATAATTAATTTTTTGTTTACTTCAAATTATGAATCAAATTTCAATATTATCCTTAAATTTATTAAAAAAATAAAAATTAATATTTAATATTTAAACAATAATATGAGAAATTAAATAATAAATAAATAAATTTTGCTCTGACGAATGAAAAAGAACAAGAACTGCGTGCCCTTTTGACTTTCTGACAAGACTCATTTATTAGAATTACTTTTACCAATGCTTCTTGTAATTCTAAAACCCTAACCATATGTAGTAAGTATACATATCAACAGTCGATTCTTTTCCTTTATCACCTTCCAACCCCTAATCCCGTCTCTTCCACATGCATATTAAATGCATGCAATTTATTCATGCAAGACTTGATCTCTCCTTTTATATATATATATATAATAGGATCGATCATATCAAATCCTTTACTACTTTTAGCAATGAATGGAAGACGGTTTGATTGCTTACATTATAAATCATACTTTTTAGCGACGGACAACATATAAGCGTCGCTAAAATGTATGGCACAGATTAATATGACCGAACCGTCATGAATCGTCCGCTAAAGGGGTGAAACGAGTGATAAATAGATAAAGAATGTATGCGATCCGGATAGTATATATATATATATATATATATATATATATATATATATGTGAAAATGATCCATAGCAAATAATATTTGTTATAGATGAAAATTGGTCAAATAGCATCATAACCATACATTATATAAATCTAGCGTTGGGATTAAAAATTAACATTGCCTGTCCGCCAGACAAAGTAGCGGTAGGTGAAAAATTAGTATCCCTGTCCGCTACATGAACAAGCGGATGGTAAAAAAAAAATTAGTCTCCCAGTCCGCAAAATGGCCCAACAAATTTGGTTCAGTCTCCATAGGCCCGTTCCTTCAATCCTCAGTTCTTCTCTTCCGTCTTGTTCTTCTTTATAATCTGGAGTCTGGAGGGAAGAAAGATAAATAGTAAGGTTTTAGTAAAATTTACACCAAATCAATCAGAATGGAGCTCGCGAACTCTCGCAACAATAGTCTCAAACGCCGGCGAGACAACCCCGATTACGAAGACGACGGCGACTACTCCGCATTCCAGCGGACAGTCGAGGCAAACGACGGCGTGGATCTCTCCCTGCTCGAAGCCATCGAGAAGTCCCAAATCGCTATCCAAGTACTCGACCTCAAAACCCTTAAAAGACTGGTGCTCGCCTTCGAACGACGTCTCCGAGACAACATCGCCGCCCGCCTCAAGTACCCTGACCAACCCGAAAAGTTCGCCGACTCCTAAATCGAGCTCCACGACGAGATCGAGAAGCTGAAAATCCTTGCGGGCGGACCCGAACTCTATCCAGAGCTCGTGAACCTCAACACAATCCCCTCAATTCTCTTCCTCCTCAACCAGTACAATACTGATATCGCCATTGATGTCGTTGGCCTCCTTCAGGACCTAACGGACGAAGACGTACTAGAGGATAACGACGAGCCGGCTCAAATCCTCGTCGATTCGCTAGTTGAAAATAAATTTTTTTTTTTATCATCCGCTTGTTTGTGTAGCGGACGTTGCTTAATATTTTTTATCTTCCGCTACTTCAAGTAGCGGACGACGGCTTACCATATTTAATCTGTACCCTTGATTATTGGAATGGACAGATATGATGTTATTTGCCTAATTTTGATCCACAACAAATATTTGCTATGGATCATTTCCTATATATATATATATATATATATATATTATAATTTGTACATTAATTCCTTCATTTTCTTGATCATCTAATTACTATATAATTTTCGTTTGCCAATCAACCATTTTTTTCAAAATAGTATTTGCTAGCCGTGTCAATATATATATATATATATATATATATATATGCTGCATTAATCCAATCATAGAATTAAGATTAATATCTTTTACGTACATGCTTGATCCCTTGCTGATCATCAGTCGCGCTTGTGGGTTATTGACAGTACTATTTATATGCAAATTTCAACTTAATTTCTACATGATCGATGATGAGTATGCATGCATGTAGCTGCACTATTTCAATCCTCTATTTTAATTAATTAGTTTTAAAACCTAATTATTTAGATGCTCCAAATTAATTATCTTCATCATTTATATATATATATATATATATATATATATATATATATATATATATATATGGGCGGGTCAATGACACTAAGTTTTTTTACATAATTTTTGACTCTGAATTTGAACATTCTTTGCTAAGATTAAAGCTGATTTTTAATTTATAACTAAATAAAAATAAAAACAAAGATTATGATAACATACTAGAGATAGGTGAGAGTTGGATAATACATCTTTAGCTTACTCCAACTAACAGTTTGACAGCTCCTGGTTGAAGTTTTAGACATGAAAAAGATATGAAGATGAATGTTTTTATTTTTATTTAGTTATAAATTAAAAATCAACTTTAATGATTTTAACCATTAAGAGTTCAAATTCAAGAGTCAAAAAATTGTGTCAAAAACTAAGTGCCATTAATCCGCCCCCTAAATATATATGGGGTTCCATCCACATCCATAGTAACCCCTTTTTTGACTTGTTGAAATTTCGGCTGGAGAAAAAAAATAAATTAAACAGGCCGTTGCTGTGGATGGAACCCTATATATATATATATATATCTCAACTTAACCATGCACATTAAAGATTGGAAAACAATTAAAGATCGATTACACGGATTTTGCATGTTACATATATGTGTCTCAAAATTTAGCTGCCTCAACTTAATTTTTATATATTCCTTAGGCAGACAAATTAACCAATTAATGTGTAAAATTAATGTTTAATTATGAGAAGGTAAACATTATAATTATGTTACTGCATGTCCCTTTCCTGGTATATATTTATTACTTTTGCTAGCATTACAATATAATTTGACAGTAATTAAATGTGGTTAATTAATTATTTAGCCTTTTTGACTGGAATATATTCACCGTCTACGGCTCCTTAATTTACACGATAATTTTTCGAGTTTAATATTTATCACCCATTACTTAAAAAGTGATCAGCTAGAGCACCATTTTACTTTTCCCCACCTTATATAAGTGCCACACTGCCGGGAAATAAATTAATCCTTCTTCACTTGTCATGCCTATGACAAACAAACAAAAGCAAATCCATTACTCCATTGAATGGAATAATGTTTGAATTATGGTATAGAATATATATATATATATATATATATATATATATATATATATATATATATTAAAAAAACATTTTAAAAAAATCATATACAAAGAATTAATTACTGTGGCAGGCAGCCCCCTTTAATTTGGAAAAAGAAAAAGTTCAAAATTATGCCGCATTTTTTTATGAATTGATGGACCAATTATAGATGAACAGAACATAGTATAAAGAACACGCGAAGATCTTGTATGATATATGTTAAAGCAGCTTAAAGTATATATGCTTTTTATTAAAAATAATAAAGCTAGCATATATTTTAGAGAATCATTGACAATGTTAAATTTTTAATTCGATCTGTCTAAATATATATTATATTATATTATATTTCATTATATTTAGTGCATGCATGTAAAGGAATTAATCAACCTTAATCATAATTAAGTGATCGGTTAAAGTAACCGTACTTTTATCATGCATGCGCCAATATAAAAATTAATTAATTAATTAATCTGCATTTAATTGTTATATATATATATATATATATATATATATATATATATATATATATATCTAGTTGAGAAATAATATATAATAAAAACATTAATATTAACTAACATGATTAGATAATTATAGATCTTATATTTCTATTCTATCTGCTGAATGTAGGTATACATACATACAACTCACAGAAAAGGTGGAGACATGATTGAACATTGTGGATTGCATTATATGGGTACTTGAAATTAACCAATTGTAATGAAAGTTCTAATCACTCGTAAATCCTGCTTAATTATGTTCTTGTAACTCTTGGTCTAATGATGTCAAGTTGAGGGTATTAAAATAAAATATTAAAAACTTTCCCTTTATTTAGTGGGAATTTGACTAATCTTCAATTTGTACCCTAAATTTTAATCCTAAAATCAATGTGCACCCTAAATTTTATTTTGAATTATATGCATCCTAAATTTTGAGCTTCAAAAAAATTTGTACCCTAGCCTCTACATCAAAACAATTTGCACCCTAAACATTAGTGTAAAGGGGGCAAATTATATTAAAACTCAAAGTTTAAGGTACATTTAATTCAAAATAAAATTTAAGGTGTAAATTGAATTATGGTTAAAAATTTAAGATACAAATTGGACATTAGTAGTGGGAATTTTTATAAGACTTGCTCTTTTGGGAGTGCGATATGAGGAAATTGCTTACATATACATATTTATTCCAAGTGCTCTCTCTCTCTATTGTGAATGGGAGAGAGAATGAATCATGACATATACATACATATATATATATATATATATATATATATATATATATATATATATATATATATATATATAGAATAATATATATATATATATATATATTTGAAACTGATTCATAGTTAAAACAACATGAAAATGGTATTTTAAAATAATTTGAATTGTCAGGAAAATACTTTTGAAATTATTTCAGAGTATATAACATGTCCAACATTGTGATGGCAAGGGAATAATATTGTGAGTAGAATATTTGAATGAATGATTTTAAAGAGTTGGCTTGTAAATAAGTATACTATATATATATATATATATATATATATATATATATAATCCGCTTTTTTAGCTTAACCTGGAGAGAGAGCTAAGAACAAATCGATTATAATGATAATTTTTTCCGTTGCTATAGCGACGAAAAAAACCGTAATTATTGTCGGTTCGTTTTTACTTCGCTCCCTCCAATTCGCTAGAGAAAGTCGAGTTATATATATATATATATATATATATATATATATATATATATACACACACACACACACACACACACACACACACAGAGATTTGATCAAGTCCGAACTCCCGGACTTGATCAAATCCGAACTCCCGGACTTGATCAAATTCGGACCCCATTATTTTTTATTTTATTTTTGCTTTTTTTTTAAACTACTAAAAAAAAAATTATGGAACTTTTTTTTTTTTTTACATAAAATAGTGTTTTTGGTGTGATTTGAATACATACAACAAAACATGTCTGTACACACAAAAAAAAAAGCAAAAAAAAAAAAAAAAGTCCGAATTTTAAACCTGTTCGAGAGTCCGGACAGAATCCGGACTATATATATATATATATATTTCAAAAGAGGTCCACTTAGGTGTCTCCACTGTTAACCAATAATGATATGCAGCATATATCTTCTTTTCTCTGGCAATAAGGAAACCTTCCTCTTTTCTGTGGTAGCCCTAATGTGTAGGAAGGAAAAGTCAGTCCATTTGAATGCATGTTCTCATATCCTATCCATTTCTACTTTCGGCCGGCCACTATGTATCTATATACTCATCAGTCATGCATGAGGTATGGAGGGAGGTCCCCTACTCTTCCACATGGCTTCTCAGGGTTAGCCTTTATGGTGGCAATGCCCAACCACAACTTCAAGATTTTTTTTTTTTTTTTTTTTTTTTAAGATTATATATCTCTTTTAGGGGTAAGACAATATGAAGATATATACTTGTAAATCAAGGATGTATTTTTATTTGTTTTATATTTATTCATAAAAAATTATCCCGTTAATTTAGTAGTGATGATATAATTAGATTATAATAATTAATTTAAATTTATTGTGTTATTTAACATTACTATTAATAAATTTATTTTTATAGAATAATTGAATGCTAGCTTTTAGAATTTGTCAAATCAATATGTAGTTAAAGTATTTTGAAAGAAAACACTACAAGAAATTGGACTATTTTCGACATAATTATTTTCGACATAATTATCTTCGTCGAAAATAGACTAGTTCTGATCGAATATTCCATCGACAATTATTTTCTCGAAATTAATACAATTGCGATGGAATTCCGTCGAAATTATGGGCAACAATTGGCATGCACATTTTTCGCCTGTGTGCATTTGATCCTCGACGTACAAAACCAAAGTTGTTTTCGAAGGAAATTCTGTCGAAAACAACTTAATTTCTACGAAAGTATTCTGGACGAAAATTCCGTCGAAAATACCTTTTAACCGTATTTGCTTGCCTGTTGCCGCTTTCTTCTTCATTTATCTCTCTCTCCTCGCATGCTCTCTACTCTCTCTCTCTCTCTCTCTCTCTCTCCACTACTATTAATTTAGTTAGTTTCCACTACTGTTATAGGCTTTTGGGTCGATGCTGAGTCAACCCCCGACTACTCAAGTATTTTATCAATTTTAAGTTGTATATTCTGCATGTTATTTAATTATCATTTAGATGCATCTGTAATTCTCAATTATGGATTAATAAGTTAAATTTTTAATTGTATCACTACCAAAAATCTGAGCATCTGAGACGGAAAAAATCCGTCTCAAATACAGCAAAATCCGTCTCAAAATCAATTTTGAGATGGATTTTGAGACAGATTTTGGCTGTGTCAATTGGTCGCGTCGCTAATTATGCTCGTCTCAAAATCCGTCTCAAAACAGGAAATTAGATACGAAAAATTGTCATCTCAAATCTGTCTCAAACCATCTGAGACAGACATAGTCCGTCTCAAATCTAAACAGGGAATGGCGATGCCAAACAGGGTGACAATTCCGAGCATATGCCTAGCGGATGAATGGTGACGATGATTTTTCAGACACCAAAACAGCATCGTCGACCCTGTCCGATGATAGCGATAAATAGTTATACGTAACTATATACTTCATTATATTGTCAATTGTAGTTAGGCTTACTTACGTTATACATACGGTTTAGTTTCTTATATTTGTACAAAATTTAGTGTATATTTGTTCGATCTCTTTCTTATCTTAGCTATTGTTATATGTATAATTAATTTGTTCATAACATAACATGTGGTTTGTACATATTTGTTTTCTTTTTTAATTTAAAGTTTAACTATGAAACTCGGTATTGTTTGGAGGATAGCCATGTATAAGGTGTAAAAATGTAGTTATATGTATGTATTATTGTTGCACTACAAGGAAAAGCCTTATTTTCGACGGAATTTTTCCTCGAAAATAAACATATTCAGTCGAAAATAGGTTATTTCCGACGGACTATTCCGTCAAAAATTCGGTCGTATATATACGCGTCGAAGATAACATCCATCACAAATTCCGTCGCACCTATCTTATCTTCGACGGTTTATCTCCAACGAATTTAAATCGAAAATAAGTATTATCATGATGAATAAATAACGTAAACTTTTAAATCGAGTTTAATATTCCTTATTTTCGAAATGGACATATTTCCTCGAAATTAACCTATTTTATTTGAAAATTAAAATATCTTTATTATTTATTAAAAATGGCTAATTATTAAATTCATTTAAATTTTTGCTCTGAATACCTTATTAAACGGAATTAACTATTTTTTAAATGCAGATTTGAAATGTCTGCGGCTTCAGTGTTTAAACTCATTTATGTACAGAACTTTTATCACAACCCAATACACAATAATATAAACTCAGATCTCACATTCAAATATTCAACGTGGCCTTAAAAACGATAACAACACATCCAGTGAAACGTAATCTACTAACTGATTATCATAAACACTACTGAGCTAACAATTACAAATATAAATTAATGTTCCATAAATAATAAACAATATAATTTACAATACTTATACAGACGCAATTAGACGCTACAATATATACAAATGCCCTACAATACTTATACAGACGCAATTAGACACTACAATATATACAAATATTCTACAATAACATGAATATAAATGAACTATAAACTAGCTAGTAAAAATTTCTGTCAGAATTCTTCAATTGTAAATTTTGTGAGCCCATATGGAATATCCTTATTACCGACGAAATATTCCGTCGAAAATAAGCCTTTTTGTTGTAGTGCATGTAAGTATTTAAATATGTTACTTAATTTTCTAATACTAAAATGAACTAAGTACTATATACTTAGTTTTGTATACTACTAAATAAAATAAAACAATATTATAAATAATATAAATTTAAATAATAAAATATAAGATAATATAATATAAAATAATAAAATTAAATAACATAAGATAAGATAATTAAGATAAAATGAAATGAAATGATATAAAATAAATAATTAAATTAAAATAAAATAAGTTACTAAATGAATTATAACTTAAATTATATCTAATAAGTAAATAAAATACATTAAATTAAATTAAATAATATAATATAATATGAGTAAAAATAAGATGAAATAAAATAAAATACAAAATAATAATAAATTATAATAATTTAAATTTAATAAAATAAAATAAAATAAAGTATATAATTTAATTTAATAAATTAATAAAATTTAATAAAAAATATTTAAAAATATTAGATATAATATAAATAAAATACAATCCAATAAAACATATTAAAAAATAAATAAAATAAAATAAATTAAATTTAATTTAATTTCATAAAAAAATTAAAAATTCTATAATATAAAATAAAATAATAAATACAATTAAATTAAATATAATAAAATAAATAATAAATACAATTACATTTTATAAAAAAAAAATAATGTAATAAATAATAAATACAATAAAATAAAGTAATAAATGAAATGAAATTAATTTTATAAAATAAAATAATTTAATTTAATAGTAGTCTCCATATATATTCCAAATAACAGTTCTCAGAAACTAAGTAGCACTTACTTAGTTTTTCATTGGCAAAATAAACTAAGTAGCATTTGCTTAGTTTGCCACAATTTTCAATAAACTCAATAATACTCTTCCTTTAATCTTCAATACACTCAATAATGTACTATACTTTGAAACTTAAAAACCCGGTTGACATTCACTCAGTAGGAGTGAATGTCGAACAGTCCCCAGTTTGAGTCTGTTACCGGATGTTATGTCTCTCACTTAGGTCGGTGCCAATACGAAACGATATGTTTTTTTTTGTGAGGATTTTTCGACTGTTATCACACATAACAGCTCTTAATTTGGAAGTGAATATTTCTCGCCAATGAGTAATGATGTGCAGGCGGATGACACTGATTTCATACACAAAAGCAGTCGTTCACATATCAAATATCACTGTTACACTGCAAACATACATTGTAATAAATTGCAATTGCATAAAAAATAGTTGCAATTAAAATAAAATAATAGAAGTTGCAATTGCAACAACATTTGCACAAAATAAAGAAGCTGCAATTGCACAAAATATTGGACAGAAATAATCCCAATTTTCAGCAACAACATTTGCATAACACAAACAATGCCTAGCTATTTCAATAACAATTCGACTGCAGTCCAATTTCATCAAGCACACGAAATTAAGGTCCAATGTTGGATAAAAATTAACCACACGAAATTAAGGTCCCAATTTCATCAAGCACACAAAATTAAGCAATAAACACAATATTGGACAGAAAATACACAAATTTTTTAGGGAAAAAATTAACCCTAAATATACAATATTGGACAGAAATTAAACAAGCCTTAGTTTAAAGTTTTTAATCCAACTAAAGAGGAGAAAGAGGTGGACTGCAGAGGTTGGGAGGTGGACAGCGGCGGTTGTTGAGGACGGCGTTGGTGGCGTCCAGTCCAGTGAGCTAAGGCTGATAGTGGGAGTGGGAGAGTGGGAGATATGAGAATGAGGTGCAGAGAGAGGGAATAGGTGCAGAGAGAGAGTGTGAGTGAGTGAGGATAGAGAAAGAGAGAAATGAAATGAGCGAGGCGCTGAAGAAGATGCTGCAAATTAGGTTTTAAAATTTATTTCTGACGGAATTTTCATCGGATATACTTCCGTCGGACGTAGGTTATCCTCAACGAAACTTCCCTCGAAAATAACCATAGTTCCGTCGAACTTAAGCTTCGCGCTGGCGGGAAACTTGGCGCCAGTTCAGGCCTTATACTTCCAACAGATTTCCCTTGGAAATAACGTACTTCTGACGAAATTAAGGTCGATCGAATTTTTTGTCGAAAATAACTAATTTTCGATGAATATAGTCCTTTGAGCCTAATTCCGTCGAAATTAATGCTTTTTCTTATAGTGTTGGGAATTGTTTGGAGAATTAACTATTTTTACGTGATTGCGATTTATTTGTATGTGTCGACGTTGTTGGGAAGAATTGATTGAAAACAGGTACATGTACAAATCAGGGTTTTAAAAATATGGAAATTGTAAAAATAAAAAATATTTAAAAAATGAATTATTTCTGACAGAATAAGCTAATTTCCAATGAAAATTCCCTCAAAAATTAACTTTTCAGATTTACCTACAAGCCAACACGTGACACTATATTGTAAGACCCCAAATTTTATGAGTAAATATTAATTTTCTCGAAATATATTTTTTTAGTATTAAGGTGTGGATTTGATATAATATTAAAGTTGTGGGTAATATTTATAAATTTTACAAAGTAAGCAAGTTGTTATAAAATATTCGATTGGTCGGGGAATATTCGTTTTATCAGGGAATATTCGTACAACGGCGCAATCATTGGTGGACCTCACAACGGAATTACTGTCGGAGTTAGAAAATGACAGAAATGTCTTTTAATGAAAATAACGGCGAAAGTTTTACCGTTAACTGTTGAAATACCAGGTTGTAAAAGTATAGTAATACGCGTGGTTGCATAGTAGCACACGGTATTGATTATTGATGCTTACGTGAGAAGTCACTCAGTTTTATTTAATTATTGCTACAGTATTTGATGCATAGTATCTCACGTTATTTGATTCAATTATTGTCAATATTTTATATTATTAAATCAATAATTGAGATGACAAGTTATTCATATTATTGTTTGCATAATTAACAATGTCTAGAAAGTTCTGTCGAGAAAAGGGGTTTGGTCACCTAATTGCGCGCCAATATGGAGAAATCCTTATCGGAAAGCGCCCTCTTTCCTGGGAATGATCTGGTTATTAATATTGCGAGTTATAATAATGATGAATAAATATTATTAAAAATATTGGGGGGATTTTTTATGAAGTATTTGTTATAAATTTTGCTTATTATTTGGATCCCCACTTACTCATTTTTTAAAATAATCAATAAAAAGTTTTTCATATATATATATATATATATATATATATATGTATAATAAGAGGTGGGGCAATGATGACATAGGTGGGGCCCATATGTGTTGAAAAATGAAATTGTTAGGGGGGATTAATTCACGGGTGGTTTGGTTGGTAATATATATATATATATATATATATATATATATATATATATATATTATAATAAGTTGTTTTTTATGCAAAATAAAATATATTATATTTTATTGTTTGCATAGTAATCTTTATATAGTCTTGACATAGTAAAATCAATTTTTTAAAAAAAGTTTCATCCGTGAATTCAAATTTCGCCCGTGAATTCATTTTTCTTGTGCGTCCGTGATTTTATTCAAATAGTATCCTTTCCATTCTCCTATAAATAGGATGCTTAGTTTAGAATTGAAAATCACACCAGAATCAGAGAATTCTTCTTCTATAATATTGAGCGTATTTCTTTTGAGTTTAGGGAAGCTTTGAGTGTAGAAAATAGTGAAAGTTTTCTTCAAAAATATCTCCGCTATACCAGTCGGAATTGCTCTCTTTTTGAGGTAAAGGGTATTATTTATTTTATATTAAACCATTTATATTATTTTTTCAGTATTAAGTAAGAAATTTTATTTCGATTCAATATTAAGTAGGAATATTATCTTCGTTCAATATTCGAAAGGAATATTATTTTTGTTTAATATTCGTAAGGGATATTATTTTTGTTCAGTATTCGTAAGAAATAATATTTTCTTCCATACTCTGTAGTATGTAAGTAATATTATTTCGTTTCAGATTCCGAATTTCACACTCATTTTGTTTAGTTTTGGCTTCTATACTCCATGAAATTAGTAGAATATACTTGATATTTGCGCTTCATCCAGTATCTTTTCATGAAAATATTATTTTGAGCATTCTTGATAAGGTTTAATCTTTTTATGCCAGAGTACTATTCACGAGGTACTATTCCCAAAGTACTATTCACGAGGTACTATTCACTCGGGTACTATTCACCCGGGATACTATTCATGATAAAAATTAATTTCTTTTCTGTCCAAATTATTTTTGATACATTATTATTCTTGAATTTTACTCCACAAAGTAGTATCATGTTGACCATTTGAATGTTTTTAAACTTTGAATAAATTTAAAATCTTTAATATTTATCATTGATCTCGTTTGATTGAATTTTTTATATCATTTTCATCATCCTCATGCTTATATTGTGATAAAAGTCGTCTTTGGCTCGTTGTGCATAGATGGACTATTGATTGGTATGATTATGACCAGGGATTATTCGGTATTATCATGACCTATAATGTTACAAGTGATGTGGATTATTTATTGAGCTGAGTCTTAGCGACAGTTATTGGTATGATCATGACCATGCGTTCTCTTCGGCCAAGGGTGCAAAGATGAATTGTTGTTTGACATGTTCATGACCATTGGTGAAAACACGAATATCGATCATTGGCCCGTAGTGCATGGATAATTCGTGGTCGTGATACTAATGAATATCCTTGGTCCGTAGTGCATGGATAATTCAGTGATGTGGATTATTTATTAAGCCGAGTCTCAGCGGTAAAATTGATGAGAAATTTTTAAATCATAGAAGATAGTAGATATCATGCTCTACTAATTGACTCTTCTAATGTATTACTTATTCCACTGCAGTTGTTGATCTAAAACTTATTGTCTATTATATTCTATTAGTTGTTATACTGTTGAAGGCTAAGGATAATTTATTCTGCATTATCTTATTCATAATATTTCTTACTGGGCTAGTTGAGCTCACCCTTTTCTTTCACTGTTCTCTTCACAAAATGAGAATATAGCTGGGACTAGTCGGGGAATGGATTGACGGTCCAGATGGTGGCTATAGTAGTCCTCACTATTCTGTGAAGTAGTGTGATAATAATTGTAATGAGATTGAATTTGAATTTGAATATTGTCTAGAAGACAATATTCGTGTTAAAACTCTCAGCTATTGTGTTGTCGTATTTTGCACGACAGTTGTATAATTAAGTTTGTATTTATATTCTGTACCATGTATTTGGCGATCCAAGATTGGTGATGTATACCTATTTTGGGGGCGTCACATATATTCCCGACGAAAATTCCGTTAGAATTATATTTCGTCGTGCTTGAGTTACCAATGTCAACTGAAATTCTGTTAGACATAATTTTATGTATTTTCGACAGAATTCTCAACATATTAATCCCTGGTCAATTTATATTTGACTAAATTTTTTACAGAATATTTTGTTAAAAATATACATATTTCTAAGGAATAAGTCTATTTCCAACAGAATATTTCGTCAAAAATATGATTTTTTCAGGTACACTTATTTTTGACTTCAAAAGAATGATCAGTCTGTAGTTAGGATGGCAAGTGCGTGGATAGGATGGAGACATAGTTTTTGTAGTGCGTGGAGAGGTCAAGGCATGCACCTAGCTAGCTACTCTTCACTAACATTGCCTACTCTTCACTTTCTGTGTTGTCTGAACGAGAATGGAGTCCTAAATGGACGACCGAGCCAAGGTCTTGCCTATAGTTTAATATTTTGGTACCATATTAATTTTCAACACTCACAAAGTTTATCATTCCTTGGAAATATTCCACCACGACCAAGCCGGTGGAGGTAATTCTCCGGTTGGCTGGCTATATAGGCAAATCACATGCAGTTTAATAACGACCTAAACTTGTTGGAGATCAACATATCCCCCAATGGAGCGAATAGATCAGTAGTGCATGAGCACCCGAGAGGATATACATTCACAAAATAATTTAATTGTTAAATTGGTGACCAATACGAGTAAATGTAATCTCTAATTTGATTAGCCTACTAATTTTTAAGACAAGAATATGTGTGGGCCCTGAGATTGTTTTCAATTCATTATTTGAATGGATTAGGAAAAATATTATAATAATGCTATGAGATAATCTTATATATTAATTAAGATTACGGGGGAAAAAGCTCGATAGTAAGAAGCCCGTTGAAAGAATAAAAGGAAAATTATTGTTTGTTGTTGGTGAGTTTAATTATGCTACCATCTCTGTTTAATTTTAATTTTAAAATTGATATTATTTTAAATTCACTTTTTCCAACAAAATTAAAATTATCTACTCCAATAAACGAAATATAAAAGAACCTTGCTACTGGAATGCATGTAGCAAGTGAATGGAACCACCCGGATGCATGAGGCTAGCGTTATGTTTATTTGTAAAGATTATACTTAGCATAAAAATATTAATTCCAAATATTAGGTGTGTTGATCGATGCCCCTCTAGCGTTTGGCCATTGTTCTAATTATGTAACAGTTTGTAGTGAGATTTCTCCACTACTAGATACAATGCTAGTGGATGATTGTAAGAATATCAAAATTTTTATTTAATTTCAGCCTGTTCGGCCTCCTTTGCACCCAAAAGAAAAGTGAATGGATAGTGTACCTAAAATTGGACATAATTAGAGCCAAATAGGATATATGATGTCTAGTTTTTCAACTATTTATAGCGTGTGAGATATAAACAATCATTACAAAAAATAGGATTCCATTTTATATCATTTAAATAAAATTCTTTAATTCCAAGTTTTAGTCCGAAAAGAAAAAGAATAAAAAGTTTTATTTTTGCCACTGAATTTATAAAGGAATAGGCTTCCAGTTTAATATTCAAACGCAGACCCAGCCCATTTACAATTTCACTTGAAACGCCGTCGTTAGCATAGGAAAACATGCAAAACCAAACGACAAGCACGAAGAAGGTGCAAATTAGGGCTTTGCGAAATCCTATTTTGCTTCCGTCTCTATTCAAAGAATTTATCACTCTCTAAGCCACAGAGTTGTCTTCCTCAACTCCGCGTCGTAGATGCGAGGAGTTTGAGAAAACCCTATCCCTCGTCTTCATAATCTACCCAAACCCCCCATCTATTTCTTTCCCACCATTTCAGCTACTTTTCACTCCAATCAGTCTAGTTCGAGAATGACTTATTTTAAAATGACTTATAAGTTAATATATAAATCGGACTTATAAGTTGTTTTAAGTTCTGACTTATAAATAAAAACGTTCGGTTGATAATAATTTATAAGTCAAAAATTAAGTTAAAACAAGTTATGAAATTGTTCAGCTGATAATGATTTATAAGTTCAAATAAAATATAAAGATTATTAAAAAGAACATTATAAAAAGATACATTGATTCAATATCATATCGAAGGTTAATATTGATAATTAGCTTATTTAAATAGTTTATTATTGATAACTAACTTATTATTTAAATAGTTTATTGGTAAATATTTTTTTATTTAAATAGCTTTTATTGTTAACCAACTTATTTAAACAGGTAAACAACTTATTATTGTTAAACAACTTATTATTTAAATAATTTATTGGTAAACATCTTATTATTTAAACAACTTATTAATAAATTACTTTTTATTTAAAATAACTTATTAATAAACAACTTATTATTTAAATAACTTATTGATAAACTTACTATTTAAAACATTTGAATGGTAGACAACATATAATTTAAAACATCTGAATGATAAACAACTTATTAATAGTAAACATCCTCGCACAAAAATTGAATTCATGCGGAATTAACATTGGTCTAGGAGGTGACCAGAAATTTTATTTTAAAAAAAAAATACAATACAATAATTTATAGCATTTCTCTAAACTAAAATGTTAAGAACTTGAATATTTCGGATAAGAAAATAGATCTGTGCAGGGAAACGACAGCCCGGGGCGGTTTTAGCAAGTCCTGAGGCGGTTTCCACAACATCGACACTCTTGACTTCGGAAACCACAGCCCGAGCGACTGCAAGAGCATTCTGAGCAGCGGATAATGCTCGGGATGATAGGTGGCACACGACTGTCCAACTCGTGTACAAATTCATCAACCTGCAAACATAAGTCAAATAATGCAGCAAATGTAAAACTTCAGTTTCAGAAAAACATAAAATAAGTCGCATGTAAAAACTAGTGTTGTAGTGTAGGAACACCAGTATACTAGATCTAGATATACAACCCAACCCACCAGAGAGGAGAGATTAAAATAAAATTAGATACAAAAGAATTTAAAGATCACAATATCTAGAGGGAGATTATGTGATATTGGCAATTGATATCATTTAGCAGCTGTGATTCATAAATACCTTATTATAAGGTAGATTATGTAGTTTCCATTATTAATACTTATTCAACTTCACATCCTTGATTGGAACATATGTAACTTAACTAAAACTATTTGATGT
The DNA here is from genome assembly GCA_020205605.1 of Panax ginseng. Classification (NCBI taxonomy): domain Eukaryota; kingdom Viridiplantae; phylum Streptophyta; class Magnoliopsida; order Apiales; family Araliaceae; genus Panax; species Panax ginseng. The sequence goes on along the minus strand of CM035131.1, from coordinate 24,575,307 downwards.
CTATTCTTTTTTGTTCTTTTCAATAATTGATTTAATCTCCGATATCAACAAAAGACTGTGCATGCTATTACTTATCAGATCAGCTAGAAACACATAGCCTATCACTTATATTGATTCATTCTCTCACATCAAAGAAATATTCAAAATAAGTTTTTAATAATCAAATACACATACAATCTACTATTATTTCCTTAAGTATGCATGAAATTTCTAAAACCTATTAAGGTACCATGAGGCATGACTCAACTTCCGGTTAACAAACTTGAGAAGTTCACTGCGAACATCATGATACTTAATACTTCATCCGTTCTTTAATATATGTCATTTTAGAATTGTGCACAAGTATCAAGGAAATAATTGTATAGCATTAAATATAATATCAATTGACTATTTTGTCCTTGTATTGAAAGAAGAGTGTGTTTGTTATTATCCTAATTGCAAAGTATGGGACTTTTGTCCCACATCGATGGTATGGGACTTTGATGTGGGATATAGCTAGCTTTTAAGGTGTGGCTCTCTCATGGTTTGTAACAATTACTGTGGAACGTAGTGGGCACTGTCCTTCCCAATTGTTGCTGAAAAGATTAACAAAAGACAAGATATGGATAGATTCGAGGTAATCCGGGCCTCCAATGAATTTAAAGTTCATAAAATTACTTCTCAATGCCTTCTCATACATTGTTGGTTTATTTATAGGAATAAAGATGGCCTAAATACAAGGACCTAACCAAAAGACTCGTACAAACTAAATCAAATCACAACTTATTTTATTTCGAAATAAATGACTTAACACTTCTGTTGGCATCCACCATGCCGCTACCAAACCTCCACATTTCATGCCTTTGTTCTTTCACACGTAACAATGTTATTTATTGGACAAAAAATAATGAGAGAACCAAAGTTATATTTAATACTTTGGATAATATTGAAAACTAAACAATTAATGCTTACTTGAAATTCTCAAACGACTTATATTAAGAGAAAAAAACATTTCTCTAAAACGACTTGTATTAAAGAGGGAGTAGTAAACAGGGGAAACAACATTCTTAACAGTTCCCTCAACATTCTGAACACCATCCTGCAGGGGATCTGAATTGTCTTTTGCGTAACCATAGGCTTTTAAGGCGTACAACACAACATGGAGTGATGCTCAAGTCTTCCAATAACACATAAAAACCCAAAAATCAATCTTCAATAAAAATTGTCTAGTAACATATCAATATATAGGTTTCTGCGCAAACATAAATGTTCACGCCTCTTTACACAACAACTAATAAGACATATAGAAGTATCATTGTCCATATAAACATACGAACATATAATTACATAACACAAACAATCAGTATTGATATATTTCAGAATAAGTATTTTAATTAAATAATAAAATCTTCCCATTTTCTTTCTCGTAAACTCTTCGACATTAGCTTCTTATTTTTCTTGAAAAACATGTATTACATGATAAATAAAATTAGCAAACATAATTAATAGGTAAAACTAAAAAAGTTTTGTTAATCAATATAGATTCAAACAGAGTATACAACAATTCATTCAATCAATCAATTACTGAAAATTACTAAAAAATTACTGAAAATTACTTGAAAACTTTCAAACAGAGTATAATCAATCTTGTTTCAAACAGAGTTACTGAAAATTACTAAAAATTAAGATGCTCACATATTCCTAATTAAGCACAACCCAATATACAACAATTCATTCAATCAATCAATCAAACATTTGAACCACATAAATTAACAACAAATGGAATTGAATCGAAACCCACATGCTCTGAAACTACAGTCAAAACTAAAGAGGTAAAAAAGAAAAATCACATGTCAAATATTTAAACATAGCATAATACAAAAGTATATATACATATTAAATATTTGGTCTAGAGTTTGGTACCTAACAACAATCGATAACAGTCGCGGAGCGAAGGAAGGAGAAACCAAGAAATTGACGGATCGAGCGATAAGTCATTAGAGAAGATCAGAGATTCGACGCTTAGAAAAAATGTTTACGTTAGAAGAGAAAGAGTAAGGGGTGTTTGTTTAGAGCTGAATGGAGCTAAATAACTGAATCGATCAGTTATTGAGTACGTTTATTTTGAATAAAAGCTTAATCGGTCAGCTTTTTGTGCTGAATGACCAAGTGTAATTTTTTTGGCTGAATGAGCTGATCTACTCCTGAATGAAATATTTTATATTTAATTTTTTTTACAATATTAACTATTATATTAAGTAATATTAAATAAATTTACAACAATTTTGAATTTTTTCAGAGGGATAAAATAATAAAAATATGTTTCTCAGACATGTCAATTATCTAGCAACTTTTTTCAATCAGCATTCAGAATTCTGCTTCATTCAGCTCATTCAGATTAATTAAACATTAAGAACTATTTCATTTTTATCAAACACCCCCTAAAGCTTTTTAGGTTAGAAGGGGTAGAGATGTAATTTAATAAGACAGAAGAGAGGCAAAATGGACATTACATTTGGTCAAAATAACTTATTAAGAATGACTTATAAGTCATTCATTTATAAGTTATAAATTGTAACTTATTTTTTTTACTTATAAGTAAAAAAATAAGTCATAATTTAAGCTCTTGCCGAACACTAAAACAATAAAGAGTAGATTAAAAGTTGGTTTACCAACTTATAAGCTACCCCGAACAGGCTCTAAGTCATTCAAATGCTTTTTTTTCTTTTTTTAAAAAAAAAAAATTATATGTATGTATGTGTTTCAGAAATTTTCATTTTGCTACTAGATTATCATAAAGTTGATTTATTTGCTTTTGTTGAAGATCTGTTTGGAATGATGCTATTATATTATGGTAATACATAATATATATTTTTAATTTTTCGTAGGTTATATACTGTTTATCTTTGACATTAATGGTATCCAAATATAGTTTACACTTTACAGCACCCATCCCATAATTTAAAACATTGGAGGATTAAAAAGGTAGAAGCTTTAATTGGAGTATATCACTAGTATTGTCAATACTCCTGTTTTTAATGCTTTATGTTGGTTGGGTCTTGAATCAGTGTTCTTCTCATAATTTGCATTACATGGTGTATTTATGTGTGAGATATTTACTTTTCAAATGCTGCCCACCAAAATTAAATGCTTAGTATATGAAAAAGTGGTTGCTATGTGTATCTTGGCAGTTTATGAATGGGTGTGTAATTAGTAGACTTGCAAGGAAAAATGGCTGTGTAAATTAAGAAGAAAGACGCGACTGTTGATGAGGATGGAAGCAGAAGAAAATTAATATTATTAGTTGATAGCCTGTGCAATGCATGGTCTAGTTTGAAAAATATATTAATTAAAGCTATCCACTCAATTTTATTTCATCAAATAGTTGAAATGCACTAACCAACCTAATTAAGTAACAACGCTATATAAATAATTATGGAAAATTTTTAGATTTCACTTAAATTATGAATCCTCAAAGTAAGTAATACAAAATAGAAAAAACTACTAAATTTTGACATACCTGTGGCTAACATCGAAGTCAGATGTAACTGACCGGAGGATGGGACTAATTGAACTCTATTATAGATTGAAGCAATGGAAAATACCCAAGACCATGGGCTAATTCCTTGGATGCAATGGAACCTGTTTCAAACACAATAAATTGGTAAATCTTTACATCTGAATTCACATGACTGGTGCGGTGGGGTGTGTGTATTTGGATTCTATTGTAAAATGTTTGCTGTATCTTTTGGTTTCTTGTTGATTATGCAAGGGGCCAAGGGCTAATAAGAACCTTCGAAAACTAAGTAGCTCAATGGATCTTATAAATGAGTTGAGAGCCAAACAGAAGGTACTAATCTACTGCTAAGATCAGAATGAACCATTATTTATTTCAAAAGCTTTTTAGAAAATAAGAGTTTCACATATTTTCCTACTGAATGCCTATCAAACACTCCACATAACAAATCCATATAACTTGTACAATAAAAGCAATCAAGTTGTAAATGTAATCAAAATTCCACAATCTAAACAACAATAGATTCAAAGTATTAACGAAAATAAACAAACCAATCAAAATTATACTAAAAAAGCTATCAAATTTGGAATGTAAAAACAAAAAAATCATACCTTCTTCTTTCCAGCTAGCAAATGATATTGTTTTCCAGCAATTCATTCCACCCCATTGACTCCAGAATTCGTCATCAAAAAAATTACCTAATCTATGCTCTAGCCTCTCGGTCGATCTTCTGAGTTTAGTCGATCGATCGAGCTTTTCTTTTAGGGTTAGTTTATATTATTTATCTTCATGCGACATCGTTTTTAAAAAAACCCAGTTCAGATTTTTTGTCTGAGCCCAAGTCGCTCGATCAACAGGTTAGGCGTCCTAGCCGTCGCCGAACTGTCCAAGTCGACGCCTTTTTTGTCTAAGCGCTCGCCTTTTCGTCAACGACCAAGTCGTTCTCCCACCTTGTCTTTTCTGTACCGACTTGCCGACTAAGCGTCGCCTAGGCGACGACTTAACAACATAGCTTATATTAAGAGACAAAAACATTTCTCTAAAACGATTTGTATTAAAGAGGGAGTAGTACACAGAGAAAACAACATTCTTAACAGTTCCCTCAACATCCTGAACACCATCCTGCAGGGGATCTGAATTGTCTTTTGCGTAACCATAGGTAGGGGTGCTCAAAAAATTCGGTTTTTTCGGTTTTTTACCGAACCGGTCTGTATCGAAACCGACGATACCAGTTTTTTTCGGTACCGGTTTTTTCGGTACCGGTTTTTCGGTTTTTTTATAATTTTCGGTACCGGTGATTTTTGAATTTTCGGTACCGGTTGCTGTTGTCAAAAAAATTCTGGGCGTCTGCTAGACTGCTACTGCTAAATGTTAATGATGTCTGCTAGACTGCTACTGCTAAATGTTAATGATGTTCAGTTAATGCTAGACTGCTACTGCTAATTCAACACATTGACTTTTGAATAGCAAATTAGCACTTCTCACTTCTCACTTCTCAGTTCTCACTACTAGTACTAGTGAATGGATTGATGATGAGAGGGACCACGTCCACGCATGCTTCAGAAGAGAAAAAGGGAAAGAGAAATAAGAATATAAGATAACAACAAGCCAACAGTAAGTTAGTAAACAAGTAACCAACAACAAGAATTATTTCTTTATATTCTATAATACTTTTTAATTATTTTATAATATTTACAATTATATTTGACAAAATTAAATAGCTCACATTATATTTAAATATTAGAATTCACCAATTAATTAAAAAAAAAATAGCATAGAACTTTTTTGTTGGAATGACAAAGTCGTAATACATATTAAAAACTATGGTAATTATGTCTTGTAGCAATAATAAAATACCTAAACATTATAATACAAATGTAAGGCATGTGCATGAAACTGGAATCCAGTCTATTGAAGGACACAATTATAAAAAACTTACAAAAATATTTCCAAAGAGTAAAGGAGTACACAGTTGTGGAAATATTTATAATGGTATAGGAAATATTTACTACAAAACGTATATGATTTCAATTGATATATATAAATTGTATATGATTTCTTTCTTAGCTTTAAAAAAAATGTTAATATATTAAACAAAATTATTTAATTATTATTATTTATTAATAATTACATATATCATCATGCATGCGGTATAATCAAAAACCGAACCGAAAAAATCGGTACCGAATTTGTACCGAACCGGTACCGAAACCGGTAATTCGGTACCGGTACCGGTTTTGGTTCTTGTTTTTTCTATAATTTAAATTCGGTACCGGTTCGATTTTTTCGGTACCGGCTCGGTTTTTTACCGATGAGCACCCCTAACCATAGGCTTTTAAGGCGTACAACATAACATGGAGTGCTGCTCAAGTCTTCCAATAACATATAAAAAACCCAAAAATCAATCTTCAATAAAAATTGTCTAGTAACATATCAATATATAGGTTTCTGCGCAAACATAAATGTTCACGCCTCTTTACACAACAACTAATAAGACATATACAAGTATCATTTTCCATATAAACATACGGACATATAATTACATAACACAAATAATCAGTATTGCTAATTTGTTAGTATATTTCAGAATTAGTATTTTAATTAAATAATAAAATCTTCCCATTTTCTTTCTCGTAAACTCTTCCCTTAATTTTTACTTGAAAACTTTCGAGACATTAGCTTCTTATTTTTCTTGAAAATCATGTATTACATGATAAATAAAATTAGCAAACATAATTAATAAATAAAACTAAAAAAGTCTTGTTAATCAATATAGATTCAAACAGAGTATACAACAATTCATTCAATCAATCAATTACTGAAAATTAATCAATCTTGTTTCAAACAGAGTTACTGAAAATTACTAAAAATTAATATGCTCACATATTCCTAATTAAGCACAACCCAATATACAACAATTCATTCATTCAATCAATCAATCAATCAATCATTTGAACCACATAAATTAACAACAAATGGAATTAAATTGAAACCCACATGCTCTGAAACTACAGTCAAAAGTATAGAGGTAAAAAAGAAAAACCACATGTCAAATATTTAAACATAGCATAATACACAAATATATATACTTATCAAATATTTAGTCTAAAGTTTGGTGCCTAACAACAATCGAAGGAGTAGCATCAATTGAAGGAGTAGAATGAGTAGCAAGAGTAACAGTCGAGGAGCGAAGGAAGGAGAAACCAAGAAATTGACGGATCGAGCGATCAGTCATCAGAGAAGATCAGAGACTCGACACTTACAAAAAATGTTTACGTTAGAAGAGAGAGTGTGGGGTGTTTGTTTAGTGTTGAATGGAACTAAATGACTGAATCAATCAGTCATTCAGTACGTTAGTTTTGAATAAAAGCTTAATCAGTCAGTTTTTTGTGCTGAATGACCAAGTGTAATTTTTTTGGCTGAATGAGCTGATTGACTCCTGAATGAAATATTTTATATTTAATTTTTTTTACAATATTAACTATTATATTAGGTAATATTAAATAAATTTACAACAATTTTGAATTTTTTCAAAGGAATAAAATAATAAAAATCTGTTTTTCAAACATGTCAATTATCTAGCAACTTTTTTCAATCAGTATTCAAAATTCTGCTTCATTCAGCTCATTTAGATTAATTAAACATTAAGAACTATTTCATTTTTATCAAACACCCCCTAAAGCTTTTTAGGTTAGGAGGGGTAGAGATGTAATTTAATAAGACAGAAGAGAGGCAAAATGGACATTACATTTGGTCAAAATAACTTATTAAGAATGACTTATAAGTCATTCATTTATAAGTTATAAATTGTAACTTATTTTATTTACTTATAAGTCAAAAAATAAGTCATAATTTAAGCTCTTCCCGAACACTAAAACAATAAAAAGTAGATTATAAGTTGGCTTACCAACTTATAAGCTACCCCGAACAGGCTCTAAGTCATTCAAATGCTTTTTTTTCTTTTTTTAAAAAAAAATTTATATGTATGTATGTGTTTCTGAAATTTTCATTTTGCTACTAGATTATCATAAAGTTGATTTATTTGCTTTTGTTGAAGATCTGTTTGGAATGATGCTATTATAATATAGTAATACATGATATATATTTTTGATTTTTCGAAGGTTATATACTGTTTATCTTTGACATTAATGGTATCCAAATATAGTTTACACTTTACAGCACCCATCCCATAATTTGAAACATTGGAGGATTAAAAAGGTAGAAGCTTTAATTGGAGTATATCACTAGTATTGTCAATACTCTTGTTTTTAATGCTTTATGTTGGTTGGGTCTTGAATCAGTGTTCTTCTCATAATTTGCATTACATGGTGTATTTATGTGTGAGATATGTACGTTTCAAATGCTGCCCTCCAAAATTAAATGTGTACTATATGAAAAAGTGGTTGCTATGTGTATCTTGGCAGTTTATGAATGGGTGTGTAATTAGTAGACTTGCAAGGAAAAATGGCTGTGTAAATTAAGAAGAAACGTGACTGTTGATGAGGATGGAAGCAGAAGAAAATTACTATTATTAGTTGATAGTCCGTGCAATGCACGGTCTAGTTTGAAGAATATATTAATTAAAGCATAAGAACATCCACTTAATCTTATTTCAAACAGTTGAAATGCACTAACCAACCCAATCAAGTAACAATGCTATATAAATAATTATGGAAAATTTTTAGATTTCACTTAAATTATGAATCCTCAAAGTAAGTAATACAAAATAGAAAAAACTACTAAATTTTGACATACCTGTTAACCTGTGGCTAACATCGAAGTCAGATGTAACTGACCGGAGGATGGGACTAATTGAACTCTATTATATATTGAAGCAATGGCAAAATACCCAAGAGCATGGACTAATTCCTTGGATGCAATGGAACCTGTTTCAAACACAATAAATTGGTAAATCTTTACATCTGAATTCACATGACTGGTGCGGTGGGGTGTGTGTATTTGGATTCTATTGTAAAATGTTTGTTGTATCTTTTGGTTTCTTGTTGATTATGCAAGGGGCCAAGGGCTAATAAGAACCTTCAAAAACTAAGTAGCTCAATGGATCTTATAAATGAGTTGAGAGCCAAACAGAAGGTACCAATCTACTGCTAAGATCAGAATGAACCATTATTTATTTCAAAAGCTTTTTAGAAAATAAGAGTTTCACATATTTTCCTACTGAATGCCTATCAAACACTCCACATAACTCTGACTTTGGTCAGATTATCATGAATATCAGCAAATCCATATAACTTGTACAATAAAAGTAATCAAGTTGTAAATGTAATCAAAATTCCACAATCTAAACAACAATAGATTCAAAATATTAACGAAAATAAACAAACCAATCAAAATTATACTAAAAAAGCAATCAAATTTGGAATGTAAAAACAAAATCATACCTTCTTCTTTCCAGCTAGCAAATGATATTGCTTTCCAGCAATTCATTCCACCCCATTGGCTCCAGAATTCGTCAACAAAAAAATTACCTAATTTATGCAAACTAATCCTAATCAGCGAGCAGAACCAATTTTTGCATCACATCCCATTAAAGTCTAAAATGTCAATTTGCAACTTATCAAACATGTGGTGAGCAAGAACTCTATTAGTACATAACAACACGGCAAAGAATACAACATTATAATCCCAATAATAAAATCAATAACCCAAACTGAAATTAGATTCATATGAACACAATTATATAAACATAAACATAATTAAAATATCATAGAAACCCACGTCAAAATTATACCTTATCTGTGAATTGTCAAATGAAAAACCACAATCCGCCTTGTTCATCCCCTTGCCGGAGTCAACCTCATCCTCGTCGCCTGAAAACCCCTAACCTCACCCCTAAAAACTTTACATCAACCGCCTATTTAGCTTTCATATTCTTAGGTTGTGGTTTATTTTGGAGAGGACGTAAAATTAGGGATACGAGAATCGCGAGATTGCAAATCATTAGAAGCTGAAACGGAAAAGGGATATGGAAGAGGGAATTCGAATTACATTTATAATTTAAAGATTTCCTCGAAAAAGGATATGGAAGAGGAAGAGGAAGACGTCGATCGAATGGAAGAAAGAAGATGATGTCGACTTAATTTAACCGAGCTCACTGATTTTTTTAAATTGATATGATTTGATGATATCAGTTGACGTCACCCCTTGGTATATATAAGAATTGAATTACATCTATAATTTAAGGGATAAAGAATCTCATTAATTTAACCGAGATTAGTCATCAAATTAATTGAGTTAACTTGCTAATTTTTTAAATTAATTTAATTTGTTGGAATCATTTGACATTATATATAAGAATTGATTGATGATTAGGTTATTATTACTTATTATTATTTATAGATTATTTAATCTAATTAATTTATTTAAAAGATAATATTAGAATATATTTAATTACTACTATATTATTAGAATACATCACAATATTAATTAATTTAAAGTAATACTCCCTCCGTCCCGTCCCATGATAAAAGTCTTTATTATTATTTTGGGTAGTCCAATGTTAAATGTCCATTTTCTTTTAATAACCAAACTTTTACACGTATTTTTCTATTATACCCGTAACATTAAATATCTCATACTTTTCTTATTCTAATTCTTTTTCCATATTTAATGACATTATTATAGGCAATTTTATCATTTTATTCATATTCTTAATATGCCTGAAAAGTCCACCACGATTTTTATCTTGGAAAGAGGGAGTAATAGATAATTACTACAAGTCGAAGGGTTTTTCTTATTCATATATATAAACGGTTCTTATTATTATTAGCCTAATTAACTTCATTGAAGTCCCTCCCTCCCACCCACCCACCCTCCCTCCCTCCCTCAAGTGTTACCATACGTGGTATGTTGTTGTTTATTTACTGCCATTGTTTTGTTACGCCTCTTTTACTTGTCGTGTAAATTTACCCTCAAGTTGACAGGGTTGTACTGTACAATATGATATTATAATTCTACAAGGAATGTGGTTGCATAGTGAGGATGCTTTAGACTGATACTCTTGTCTTTTTCTCTTACTAGCAATAGTCGCAATAGTCATGTCTGGATATGGTCCAGAAGGTTCTCTATTCGATGCGAAAATGGCTGAACTGTAAGTTCTCCGTATTCAAATTTCAATTAATTGAAGTTGTGGATTTGCCTTTTGTTTTCTAGTTACACTTTATTAGTAGTTACTTTTTGATGAAGAAGAAGCATATTTTCTGATGAATTGATTGGAGCAGACTTGGGGCTGATGGAGAGGAATTCTTCACATCATACGATGAGGTTTATGACAGTTTCGATGCTATGGGATTGCAAGATAATCTTCTTCGAGGCATCTATGCTTATGGTAGACAAGATTTTAACCTTGTTTTATATATATATATATATATATATATATATATATATATATATATATATATATATGAACATAAAAAAAAGCTAATCAAAATAATTCACATTGTTAAATTATATACATTTATTATATTTATATATAAAGGGTAATATGTTAATAGTATAGTTTAAAAATAAAACTATTATCCCTTCCCTCCTAAACTCACAATCAAGCAAAATATAATAACTATCTCTTTTCTTCCTTTCTAAAACTCGCATTTAGAAAATTATAATACCTTCCCATCATTCCCCCCTTGGTACTTTCCCTTCTCTCCAAACTCTAGAACCAGTTTTTGGGGAAGTGGAGAAGTGATAGGTGGGTTTAATTTTTTGAAGGTTTTGAGAAGCCCTCTGCAATTCAGCAACGGGGGATTGTTCCATTCTGCAAGGGACTTGATGTTATTCAACAGGCACAATCTTGTTCTGGGAAAACAGCAACTTTCTGCTCTGGAATTTTGCAGCAACTTGATTATGGTGTGGTTGAATGTCAGGCATTGGTCCTTGCACCCACTCGTGAACTTGCACATCAGATTGGGAAAGATATGCGAGTACTTGGTGATTATCTTGGTGTGAAGGTTCATGCTTGTGTAGCTAGCGTCCGCGATGATCAGCTCATTCTCTTAAGTGGTGTTCATGTTGTTGTTGGTACACCTGTCCGTGTATTTGACATGTTGCGAAGGCAATCACTTCGTCCGGATTACATCAAAATGTTTGTGCTGGACGAAGCTGATAAAATGCTTTCGAGAGGTTTCAAGGATCAGGTATTCATCATTCTCAGTTTTCCAAGATCTGTATGTGTTCATTTGCTGTGTTGTCTGTCTCTTTTAGCCTGAATCGTCAATTTGTGGTTGTTTGTGCTGTGTTTAATGGGGTATAGGATGCTTATCTCAGAGATTATCTCGTTACAAAATATGCACGTGCAAATGTTTTTATGCTTTTAGTATTTCGTTTGACACATTTAACTCTTGGATATACTTATTTGGATTTTTCTTATACAACTGGAAAAGCTACTGTGTTCTGCAATACTGAATCCAAATTGTTTACCGGGTTTTCTCTGCCACCATGCCTCCTGAAGCTCTTGAAATCACAAGGAAATTCATGAATAAGCCTGTGAGGATTCTTGTGAAACGTGATGAGCTTACTCTGGAGGGTATCAAACAGTTTTACGTTAATGTTGACAAGGAGGAATGGAAACTTGAGACACTTTGTGATCTATACGAGACTTTGGCCATTACCCAGAGTGTCATATTTGTTAACACTAGGCGCAAGGTTGATTGGCTCACTGACAAAATGCGCAGCCGTGATCACACGGTCTCTGCCACCCATGGAGACATGGATCAGAACACTAGAGACATCATTATGCGGGAATTCCGCTCTGGTTCCTCTCGCGTGCTCATCACCACTGATCTCTTGGCTCGTGGTATTGATGTCCAGAAAGTGTCTCTTGTAATTAACTATGATCTCCCAACTCAGCCAGAGAATTGCCTTCATCGAATTGGACGTAGTGGACGTTTTGGAAGGAAGGGTGTTGCGATAAATTTTGTTACCACGGATGATGAAAGGATGCTGTTTGACATACAGAAGTTTTATAATGTAGAAGTCGAGGAGCTCCCTTCCAATGTTGCTGAGCTCCTTTAGTGTGGTTTTGATGTGAAGAGATAAACTGTTTGTTATTTGGAAGTAATTTATGGTCCCTTAAATGTTTTTTAATGATAGAAAAACCAATTTATCCTTTTCTCTGCCGAGTAATATTATGATTTAACCTCTTTTATTTTCTCCATACAACAATAATAATATACGTGCAGTGCAATGTGCATGCATCCATTCTACTCATGGATCATTATCGTTTTATCTTCTCATGGGTATAATAAATATTTACTATTATGTTAAATATTTATTATTGGGACTCCAAAACTTCTTTAAAACAGGTGATGTTGCTTAAATTAGTTATTATTAAAATTAAAATACTGACCCAACACAAATTTTTAAGTCTCATCTCCCACCATAAATGAAACAAAATTATACTTCATCTGTGACTTAATATAAATCGTTTAAAAAAAGTATTTTATGTCTTTTAATATAAGTCATTTGAGAATTTCAAGTAGGCATTAATTACTTAGTTTTTAATATTATTCCATGTATTAAATATAACTTTAGTTCTCTTACTATTTTTTTGCCCAATAAATAATACTCAATTTATTTTTAGACAATTAATATTATATTTAATGTTATACAATCATTTCTTTAATATTTGTACACAATTCTAAAACAACTTATATTAAGGGAGAGGGAGTACTCGCTACTTCTTTATAAAGGACTATTTTACGGCTACCAACGTCTGTGGCGATAGCGTTTGCAGCATTTCAACCAAAAGTTTGGTACGTAAGATTTGAGACCCAAAGGTTGCGTTTATGAGTTAAATAAGTTGTTACTAGAAAGAATAAGATTTTCAATTATATTTGAGCTTCTAAATGCTCTAAACGCACCAAATAATGCAAACACTGAGTAACAAAGCATACATTAAGAATCTATAGGAGTTCACCAGTAAGGGTATGCATCCAAATAGTAAAATACGAATTCGGTTAGCATGAAGTGAATTTCATAGTAAATTCACCTCATCCCCAATACAGTACTGACACACAGGTGGGAGGATGGTTTCTCTGTCTACGTGTCGACACTGTATTATTAACTATGAAGTGAACTTAATAAAAAATTTACTTCATATTAACTCGGATCCAATTATATTCAATTTATTCAAACGCAGACCAGTTTAATATTCAAACGCAGACCCAGTTTTGAAGCCTAGCCCATTTACAATTTCACACCATCTTAAACCCAATATTTGGGCAACCACTTGAAACGCCGTCGTTAGCATAGGAAAACATGCAAAACCAAACGACAAGCACGAAGAAGGTTAAAATTAGGGCTTTGCGAAATCCTATTTTGCTTCCGTCTATATTCAAAGAATTTATCACCCTCTAAGCAACAAAGTTGTCTTCCTCAACTCCGCGGCGTAGATCCGAGGAGTTTGAGAAAACCCGAACCCTCGTCGTCAAAATCTACCTAAACCCCCATCTATTTCTTTCCCACCATTTCAGCTATTTTTCACTCCAATCAGTAAGTCATTCAAATGCCTTTTTTTATCTTTTTTAAAAATTTCTATGTATGTGTGATTCTAAAATTTTCATTTTGCTACTAGATTATCATAAAGTTGATTTATTTGCTTTGGTTGAAGATCTGTTTGGAACGATGCTATTATATTATAGTAATACATGATATATATTTTTGATTTTTCGTAGGTTATATACTGTTTATCTTTTACATTAATGGTATCCAAATATAGTTTACACTTTACAGCACCCATCCCATAATTTGAAACTTTGGAGGATTAAAAAGGTAGAAGCTTTAATTGGAGTATATCACTAGTATTGTCAATACTCCTGTTTTTAGTGTTTATGTTGGTTGGGTCTTGAATCAGTGTTCTCATAATTTGCATTACATGGTGTATTTATGTGTGAGATATGTACTTTTGAAATGCTGCCCACCAAAATTAAATATGTAGTTTATGAAAAAGTGGTTGCTATGTGTATCTTGGCAGTTTATGAATGGGTGTGTAATTAGTAGACTTGCAAGGGGAAATGGCTGTGTAAATTAAGAAGAAAGACGCGACTATTGATGAGGATGGAAGCAGAAGAAAATTAATATTATTAGGTTATTATTATGTATTATTATTTATGGATGATTTTAATGTAATTAGTTTATTTAGAAGATAATATTAGGATATATTTAATTATATTATTAGAATACTCTAGAATATTAATTATTTAAGGTAGTAGATAATTACTAGAATTTTATTTCCTTATTTAATTAGGTTACTTAATATTTTACTTAGCCTCCAAATTTTTCTCATTCCTATATAAACAGTTGTAATCCCTCGTTTATTATTATTATTATTGAATTTTAAGCCTTGCACTGGTGACTTTTAGCCTAATTATCTTCTTTGAATTCTCTTTCTTTCTTCCTCCATCTTTGTTCTACATCATAATGGTATCAAAGAGCCAAAGGTTCCTGATATATTTTGATTTTTCACGATTCCTTTCTACCCTAATATTTTGGTTCATGATATATTTTGATTTTACCCAATACCTTCCTACCTTAATTTTTTGGCTTCCATCAATTGTCAAAGTTCGCTAGAGAGTCGACATCAATATCCGAGACG
This sequence comes from Panax ginseng, assembly GCA_020205605.1. Lineage (NCBI taxonomy): Eukaryota > Viridiplantae > Streptophyta > Magnoliopsida > Apiales > Araliaceae > Panax > Panax ginseng. The sequence continues at coordinate 24,560,200 of CM035131.1, read as the reverse complement.
ACAATGTAGTCTCAAATCTATCCCAATTTATTTTATCCAAGTTTTTAAACTGCTACAGTGGGCAAAATTGCCGATTGGTACCCCAAGGTTTCTGAAACTTTCAACTTAGGCCCTAAACTTTCTGAAATTTTCAAATCAGCCTCCAAAGTTTCAGACAAGTTCAAATCAGCCTTGTTTCGTTGTATTTTCTGCACTTATGCCCCTAGACCCCCAAAAAAAGGATAAAAAGGAGTATTGTTTTAGGAATCATGGTTAACTAATGCTGAGCTTGCATCTAAAATGGAAGAGATGTCTAAAAGTTATGGTGCAAGAATTGATTCTTTAGAGGACCAAATGAAATCCTTAACGGAATTAATAAATACTTTGCTCCAACAACACAAGTTTGATCCAGAAAAGAGTGAATCTTCCACTGTTTCAACGGTGATGACCAAGGAATAACAATTGACAGAGATGTTCAATGTTAATGACACTAATTGGGAAGAAATTTTGCAACTCAATGACAAGTCACAAGAAGATGAAGATAAAGTTGAAGTGAGCGAGAGTGAGATTGAGCAGAAAGTTGATGATGTTTCGTATGAAGAAACATACCATCAAGTCATTGATTTCGTTGTCAACGAGAGCTCTAACTAGAAGCAATACAAAGAAGCAATGTTCTAAAAGGTGCTAGGCGGGAGGCCGGCGGCCAGGGGGCCTAGCGCCTGGGGGCCTAGGTAGGGCCTAGGCGAGATTTTTTATTTTAAGACAATTTTAATATTTTATCTTACATTATTCTAACAAAACAATAATATAAAGCAAAATAATCTATAATAAAGACAATAATTAAATTATAGAATTAGTAGTAATTGCACTTAAGTAGTAAGATATATATCCATTGCTTGAAATAAGTAAATTATAGAATTAGTGTTACTAGTAAGTAGTAACTAGTAAGAAGTATCTTGATATCTTCATATATATAATTATATCGTCTTTCTTCTCTCTCAAAATTTAAATAAATGTTATTTTTAAAATTAGTGTGAAGTTTATTGAATGAGACATTTGATATTATTAATTATGAAATTATTTTAATTTGTGTAATTTTCAAAATTGATGACTTAAATAAAATGACAAATTCCATATACTAAGTATGACTAACATATCTTTGACGTATTAGCTTTAGTCATAAACAAAATTGGTATTAAATAATAAAATTTAAAATTTTAAGAATTCAATTCAATATTAAAACTTAAGAAACTAAACATAAATTTAAGAATTATATTGAATTAAACTAAATATTACAAATGTAACATCATTTATAGAATTTCAAGTTGGTACAAGTTCAAAAAATTACAACTATAATAAAATTATCCATTTTGACTTGATCTTGTTCACTTCTTGTTGTGATTTGATATGCTACAACTTGCATTAAGAATATGGTAAATCATTAGAAAAATAAATATATCAAGATTTGGTTTTGGTAGTAATTTTAAAAAAAAAAACTCCTCCTAGGCCCCGCCTAGCCTGCCTTCCCGCCTAGCCCGTTTTTTTCACTGATTTGACCTTAGGCGCGGCGCCATGCCCCCACCTAGCGCCTAGGCGGCCGCCTAGGCCGATTTTTAGAACAGAGCAAAGAAGTTCACTCATTGTTTTTTTCTAATCAATATAGTTAAGGAGGATAAAATTTTCTTGCATGTTTGAAGTTTGGTTCGTGGAATATGGATTCTTCTATACTTTAAAACTCGAGGACGAGTTTTTTTTGAAGGAGAGGAGAATGATGAGGATGGTAGCAGAAGAAATTTAATATTATTAGGTTATTATTATGTATTATTATTTATGGATGATTTTAATGTAATTAGTTTATTTAGAAGATAATATTAGGATATATTTAATTATATTATTAGAATACTCTAGAATATTAATTATTTTAGGTAGTAGATAATTACTAGGATTTTATTTCCTTATTTAATTAGGTTACTTATTATTTTGCTTAGCCTTTAAGTTTTAGGGTTTTTCTTATTCCTATATAAACAGTTGTAATCTCTTATTATTATTAACCTAATTATATCTTCTTTGAATTCTCTTTCTTCCTTCCTCCATCTTTGTCCTACATCAACTGTTACCATACGTGCTATGTTGTTTATTTACTGCCATTGTTTTGTACTGCAATATATGCCTGTTTTACTGTTTTACTTGTGTAAATTTTCCCCTCAAGTTGACAGGGCTGTACAATATGATATTATAATTATAAGGAATGTGGTTGCATAGTTAGGATGCTTTAGACTGATTCTTTTGTCTTTTTCATGCGAGTAATATTTATTTCTGACTTACTTGCAATAGTCGCAATAGTCATGTCTGGATCTGGTCCAGAAGGTTCTCAATTCGATGCACACCAATTCGATGCAAAAATGACTGAACTGTAAGTCCTTTGTATTCAAATTTCAATTAATTGAAGTTGCTTCATAATAGATTTGCCTTTTATTTTCTAGTTACACTTTATGACTTACTTTCTGATGAAGAAGAAGCATATTTTCTTCCTTATACGTCAATGATGGTACTCATATTATGGTTTGATGAATTGATTGGAGCAGACTTGGGGCTGATGGAGAGGAATTCTTCACATCATACGATGAGGTTTATGACAGTTTCGATGCTATGGGATTGCAAGAAAATCTTCTTCGAGGCATCTATGCCTATGGTAGAGAAGATTTTAACCATGTTTTCCGTTTTCTCATGTTATTTGTTTTCCTTAAAAATATGTTCATCAAGACGGGACATCACAAGAACTACATTAAACATATTTATATTTCCTGACTACTTCATGGCAAAGTGATTAATTTTTTTAATTCTCCGTTAGAACCTTCTTTCCATTCAATTTATCTTGTGATTGCCAAAGTTATCAATTTTATGGCTGCCTGTCATTTCTTTAGTTTACTGCCGATTCTTATATAGAACCAGTTTTTGGGGAAGTGGAGAACTGATAGGTGGGTTTAATTTTTTGAAGGTTTTGAGAAGCCCTCTGCAATTCAGCAACGGGGGATTGTTCCATTCTGCAAGGGACTTGATGTTATTCAACAGGCACAATCTGGTACTGGGAAAACAGCAACTTTCTGCTCTGGAATTTTGCAGCAACTTGATTACGGTGTAGTTGAATGTCAGGCATTGGTCCTTGCACCTACTCGTGAACTTGCACAGCAGATTGAGAAGGTTATGCGAGCACTTGGTGATTATCTTGGTGTGAAGGTTCATGCTTGTGTAGGAGGAACTATCGTCCGCGAAGATCAGCGCATTCTCTCAAGTGGTGTTCATGTTGTTGTTGGTACACCTGGCCGTGTATTTGACATGTTGCGAAGGCAATCACTTCGTCCGGATTACATCAAAATGTTTGTGCTGGACGAAGCTGATGAAATGCTTTCGAGAGGTTTCAAGGATCAGGTATTCATCATTCTCGGTTTTCCATGATCTGTATGTGTTCATCTGCTGTGTTGTCTCTCTTTTAGCCTGAATCGTCAATTTGAGGTTGTTTGTGTTGTGTTTAATGGGGTATAGGATGCTTATCTCATAGATTATCTCGTTACAAAATATGCACGTGCAAATGTTTTTATGCTTTTAGTATTTCGTTTGACACATTTAACTCTTGGATATACTTATTTGGATTTTTCTTATACAACTGGAAAAGCTACTGTGTTCTGCAATACTGAATCCAAATTGTTTACCACTCAAAGCAGTTTCTTACCTCAACTTTATTCTTGTCAGATCTATGATATTTTCCAGTTGCTACCACCCAAAATTCAGGTTGGGGTTTTCTCTGCCACCATGCCTCCTGAAGCTCTTGAAATCACAAGGAAATTCATGAATAAGCCTGTGAGGATTCTTGTGAAACGTGATGAGCTTACTCTGGAGGGTATCAAACAGTTTTACGTTAATGTTGACAAGGAGGAATGGAAACTTGAGACACTTTGTGATCTATATGAGACTTTGGCCATTACCCAGAGTGTCATATTTGTTAACACTAGGCGCAAGGTTGATTGGCTCACTGACAAAATGCGCAGCCGTGATCACACGGTCTCTGCCACCCATGGGGACATGGATCAGAACACTAGAGACATCATTATCAGGAATTCCGCTCTGGTTCCTCTCGTGCTCATCACCACTGATCTCTTGGCTCGTGGTATTGATGTCCAGCAAGTGTCTCTTGTAATTAACTATGATCTCCCAACTCAGCCAGAGAATTACCTTCATCGAATTGGACGTAGTGGACGTTTTGGAAGGAAGGGTGTTGCGATAAATTTTGTTACCACGGATGATGAAAGGATGCTGTTTGACATACAGAAGTTTTATAATGTAGTAGTCGAGGAGCTACCTGCCAATGTTGCTGATCTCCTTTAGAGTGGTTTTGATGTGATGAGGTAAATTGTTTGTTATTTGGAAGTAATTTATGGTCTTATCTCGTAGGGGTTTAGCAGTCAAACATGTCTTGGACTTTCAACTGGGAGATTTGGGAGCCATCAATTGCAATTGAGACGACTCACTGCCCAGTTTGGTTGTAATTTGAATACATTGTTGCAAATTTTGTTGGTTTTCTTTGTAAGTTTCCTACACATCTTGCAAAATGGAATGTTTGAACCAATGTCAATGAGCTCTCCTGTTCGACTTCTTCTATTAGCTATGCAGGTTATTTATTTATAAACGTGACGTGATTTGCTATTCTGCTCAAACTAATTAAAGATTTAAAATTAAATCTGATGTGCTATTCTGCTAAGTAGAGTTTACACTATATATTTATTTATGTGTGTGCAATGTTCTAAAAGGCTAGAAGAGGCGGGAGGCGGGCGGTCAAGGGGGTCTAGGGCCTAGGGTTTAGGTGGAATTTTTTATTTTAAGTTAGTTTTAATATTTTATCTTTCATTTATCCAAATAAAACAATAATATAAAGCAAAATAATTTATAATAAAGATAATAAAGTCATTTGCTTAAAATTAAAACACATTCATATTGTTAATGTCAAAGTTCAGAAACAAACATGCAATGCAATTGTTCAAAATTTAAACATATTTTTAACGTATTAGTTTTATTCATAAACAAGATTGTTATTAAATAACAATTTTTTTTAAAATTTAATTCAATATTAAAACTTAAGAAACTAAAATAAATTTAAGAATTATATTAAATTAAATTAAATATTACAAATGTATCATCATTTATATAATTTGAAGTTGGTAATAATTTTGTGAACTAAATGGAATAATACATGAAACTTCTCTTTATTCTCCACAATCCAATGGAGTTGCAGAAAGGAAAAATAGAACACTTAAAGGTATGATAAATGCTATGTTAATTAGTTTTGGTTTACCTTCTAATATGTGGGGAGAAGCTTGCCTTTCTGCAAATCATATTTTAAATGGAGTTCCGCATAAAAAGTTAGACTCTGCCATATCATTTATGAAAAAATATGCACCTAATTTGGGGTATCTTAAAGTGTGGGGGTTCTACAGCTAAAAGTAGCTATCTACCGAATTTAAAAGAAATAAAATTGGACCTAAAACAATGGATTGTATTTTTTATTGGATATGCCTCTAATAGTCTTCGCTTATAGATTTTTGGTAATTAAAGATGCAACTAATAATTATCAAAATAATTCAATTTTGAAACAAAGGATCGTAAATTTTTTGAAAATATATTTCCAATGAAAATTAGAGATGAAGGCAATCCTTCTTTTAGTGAACCTCTTAAAAGGAAAGATAAAGAACCTGTACCTGCATCTACTAGAAGTAAAAGACAACGTTTTGAGAAAACTTTTGGTCCGGATTTTATAAGCTGCTTTCATGGCGAAGATGACCTAAAACTTATGAAGAAGCAATGAAATCTATTGATGCAAATTTTTGGAAGGATCTTTATTAATAGTGAGCTAGAATCTATTATGTCTAACCATACATGAGAGCTAGTTAATTTGCCTAGAGGATGTAAACCTATTGGATGTAAAAGGGTGTTTAAAAAGAAGTTAAAAGCTGATGGGTCTATTGATAAATTTAAGACAAGACTTGTAGCAAAAGGATTTACTCAAAAGGAAGGTTTTGATTATTTTGACACTTACTCACTAGTGACTAAATTAGCAACTATAAGAATTCTAATTGCTTTTTGGCTTATTCATAAATTGATAATCCACCAAATGGACGTTAAAACTGCTTTTTGAATGGAGAGTTAAATGAAGAAATATATATGTGTCGACTGAAGGTTTTGTTGTTCGGTGAAGAACATAAAGTGTGTAGACTTGTAAAATCTTTGTATGGTTTGAAACAAGCGCCCAAAAATAATGGAATGACAAATTTAATAAAACTCTCTTGTCTAATAATTTTGTGATAAATAAATCGATAGTTGTGTCTATATAGTAGATTGATGGAAATTGTGGTGTGATTATTTGTTTATATGTGGATGACTTGCTTATATTTGAATGCGATGAGAAAGTTGTGAAAACTACAAAAGAGTTTTATCTTCTAAATTTGACATGAAAGGTTTAGGAGAAGCGGATTTGATTCTTGGCATGAAAATAAATAAACATGCAAAATGGTTTAGTTTTATCCGGTTTCATTATGTGAAAAATATTCTTAAGAAATTTGATTTCTTTAATGAAGAACCATTAGGAACCCACTTATGACTCTGAGTGTGCATTTAAAGAAAATAAAGGGAATGGTATTGCCTGAAGTTGAATATGCTAGAATCATTGGTAGTGTAATGTATTTAATGAACTGCATCGCTTTCGTCACGATATTACGTATGCCATTAGTAGACTTATGAGATATACACATAATCCTTCACAAAACATTGGAATGCATTATCACGACTAATGAGGTATTTAAAAGGAGCAGTTAATGTAGGTGTACATTTCTTTGGTCATCCTAGTGTTTTAGAAGGATATTGTGATGCTTAATTGGGTATCGATAACGATGAAACAAACTCCACTTAGTGGTTATGTGTTTTACTTTAGGTGGAGGAGGGTTTCTTGAAAATCTAACTAAACAAACTTGTCTTCTTAGATCTACTATGGAATCTGAATTTATTGCTTTAGAATTGGCGGTCTGTAGCGAGTGGATAAAGAATTTATTGGTACATATACCATTGTGGTATAAAAGCCGATTCCTTCATTCTTTACATTGTGATTCTCAAGCGACTATTAGCGAGCGATGAACCATGTTTATAATGGAAAACAGAGACACGTTCGCCGAGGCACAATATTGTCACGAGGATGATCGGTAATGGGGTTATTTTCATGAAATTTGTAAGGTCTGAAAAGAACTGCGGATTCATTTCTTAAGGGATTGAATAAAAAGGTAGTCGAAGAAGCATCAGGAGGATGAGACTATTGCCAATATCTTGAGTAAGTGTCTGTGATGGAAACCAAACCCGTGTGATTGGAGATCCCATAATTGGGTTCGATGGGTAACAACAAGTCAACGTAATTACTTAATTATATCACTTCTGATAATCTATATCCCTTAACGTGTGCATGTAGTGTTCTTGACAAATTGTGAAATGATGAATCGCTTAGATTCTTAATGAAACTCATAGCCCTAAAGGGTGGTGTATGTCGATTATACACTTGATGGGTTCACTATATAAAAGGTGGAAGTGTAAGCGCTTCCTATGAGAGTCCTTGGCAAACTCTCTGAGAGCCTTTATGAAAATCAGGACATGGCGCGTGGCACAAAACGGCATGACCATGGACTTGTGTGGATTCGAGGATTTAAGATATATGTGCAAGCTCAATGATTGTATCACGAGATAATAGGTTCAAGAATATAATTCACCTATAATCTACTGATCATGAGTTTGTTCCACTAAATGTCGATTCAAACCCATAAGGTATCGACGTTATGTATCTAAAATCCATTGCCCTTCTCACTTCCTTTTAATTTTTATCTCTTTGATAATTTTGGATCATGTGGGGGATTGTTGGTTATGCTCCAAAATCTTATGTTTTTTTTTTTCTCAAAGTCCGACATTGGCTATTCTTGAAACTCTCATAGTGCATATTAATACTTGTTGTTATGGGCTTAGTAACATGGTTGAGGAAATACGGATGGGCTCGCGCACATGAGGATGGCTAAGGAATTGGGCGAGACCAAGCTTGGTTCTCGGGCTTTCGGTCAGAAAACCTTAGTTCGCGCGATACGCCACCTTGCCTTGAAGTCTTAGATCCGGAAAATTTGTGCTTCAGCGGGTGCACTTCGGGGGTAGCCTTGTTTTGATAAAATCCCTAATTTCTTTTTATACTATTTAGTCCTAGCCGCCGTTTTCCCAAAAACGTATTACTGATTTATTCTCCAACGTTCTTCTACTAATTTATTTCCCAAATCCTTCCAACGATCGGGTATTCACTTCCCAACTTCTGCAGATTTGATCTAGATTAGTTCTTCTTCTTCTATATATCTTGTCTCTCGATCATTGAAAAAATACACACATATCATATCTGATTGCACTAACCTTCTTCTAAAATAGTTTGTTATTCATATATTTTCTGTAGATTGGGGCAATCCACAAAGACGAGTCCATAGTCTTCTTCTGCGAGTACATGCAATAGAAGGCTTGCCGTTGAATCTGGAGGTGAACGCCATTTGTGGATCTCAACTGTCTTTAGGTTCATATAACCCGGTGAGGCGGAATCACTTTTTAGGGCGGTAGCTTTGCTACACCTATAAACTCTTTCATATAACTTGACTAAGTTGTTCCAATTTATTCGCTTAATAGTCTTGTTAAAACTACTCTTGTTGTTGTTGCTTTCTTCTTTGCTCTTCTTTCTTTGCTTTACGCTCTCTTTGTTGTTGGTCGGTTGTACTGTTGTTAATTTGTCCGGTTTCTAACATTGGCTTGGATCAGTTTTGGAGACAAAGCATATGCATTATTATGCATTGCAAGTGGTGGTGATAGCTTAAGCCTCTTCTTTATTATTCTTCTCTATATAAATAGAATGAAAGTTGAAGGAAATAATAAGAACTTCTATCTGAAGAATTTCTCTCTTTTTCTCTCTTACTTATTCTTCTCTAAATTTGATTGTGAATTATAAGAGTATATTTCTATACTTTACTAGAGTTTTATAACACGTTATCGACCTGAAAGCTCGACCAAGCGGGGCGGTAAAAATTAAATTCTTGCAATTTATTATTATCTTCTTGGTTGGGTTATACCACCAATAATATAATTTTATTTTTATAATTGCATTTAAATTACATTATTTATAATGGTACCATCTATCCTTCATTAATCTTACAAGACTTGGTGGGAACTTTTTATAAACTTATTAAATTGTTGGAATAACTTTTGTATCATGGCGTACCTATCGTAACTTTGTATAAGTGGCATACCACATCTTGGTGAAATCTTTTTATTATTTTAGCATTTAATATTATGTGAATATCACATGCATGTGTTTTACAGGACACAGTTCCATTTACTATTTAAATCTTTATATATTTTTTGTGAATATCACATGCATCTCTTTATCTGTGGGACTGGTTCCATCATTTATTATTACGCATTTATTATTACATTGGAATAACTTTTATACATGTGGATTACCACATGCATGGTGAATGATCCTTTATATTCATTCCTTATTAAATTATGGAAATAATATATACTACGTGGATTCTGCATTGCGAGTAAAGATCCATTTGCAATTTTGTATATATATATATATATATTTTATATAATTGTATATATACATTAACGATTGCATATTCTTTTTACTAAAATAATATGCTAATAATATAAATATAAAATTATTTATATTTACACTTTATCACCACACAAATGAAGTCGTGATCATAATTTATTTATTTTTTACATATCATACATACGATTATTTATTGTTTTAATAAATAATAGAATTGTGTTTTAACCCAGAATAGATGGCAAACTTGGTAAAAAAAAAATAAATTTTTCTATTTTAAAATCCCTTGAGACAACTATTTGGTTTGGGCACTTGATGCAGAATTGCACCTTAGTGCAAATGAGTTAGAAAAACAATTCGTAATATAGTTCTAAGGTTTATAGAATAAACATCTATTTTTGGCTTTATGTGGAGATCCGGTTTACGAAACCCAAATGTTAAAGAAAAAAAAAAAAAACTCTCTCGACTTTTCATCCCACCAACATGATTACATCGAGAACAATATAGGCGAGTAAGTTCACAAAATTTAGTGACTTATTACTTTATCCTCCTTGTTGCGAAAAAGAATAATGAATTGTTGTTGAAAAACTATCAAAATCTGACTGACCAACGGGTGATACCCCATTCTTGGGATATTAATATACGTCATTCAATGAGAATAAGCGTGACTATAGATGGCCATATAATAAGAAGCCTTGAAGCGAAAAGAATAAGCGAGGCCATCGTAACAACAAATTCTAGAACCGCGACAATTTAAGCCACGAGAAGTGGCAAGTGTAATGCGAGTTGGGTAAAAATAAAGAAAATGCAACACGAGATATAAGAACAAACCGGATGTTTGTTTTAGGTGTGGGATGAAAGGCATTGATGTCGGCGTGCACATAAATGCTGTAGAGCATCTGGTTAATTTATTCGAGAGTCTCGAAAGAATAAAGTAATAGAGGTATAAACAAACTTTGTTAATCATCAAATGAATATTGTTGATGATCCACCATGACCAACAATGAGAAAAAGGTTATTGATATTCTTGGACCTTACGAAAGTATATTTTGGGATAACGTTTAATTTTTGTTTTAATTAAACACCTATATATATAATATTATTAGTTTTAGATTACTATCGTGGTATGTGTTTTTCATGAATAATATTTCTTATTTATGTTTTTACATGTGTCGGACCATCTTTAATGAAGATCTTCTTGTCGAGTTCTACTATTTACGAAAAATAGAATATCTAGAAAAACTTCATTAAATATCTTAGGATTATATCTTATGAAAATTAGAAGCAATTGAGTCTCATACTCTTGTGATTCCAAAATCATAGATCCCAAATCCTTTATACTTTGGCATGAAAGACTCGATCATCCGAGTACTTCTATGATGTGTCGTATTATTGAAAATTCTTTTGGTCGTCCTCTCAAAAATAAGAAGGTTTTCCCCGGTAGTAAATTTCCTTGTCTTTGCGTGTTCTTGAGGAAAATTAATTGTTAGACCATCACCAACAAAAGTTTTTAAGAGCTCCAAAATTCTTAGAGAAAATTCAAGGAGACATTTGTGGACCTATTTCACCCATTATACGGTCGATTCGATATTTCATGGTTTTAATAGATACTTGACTAATTGCTACCCATTAATGTTAAGGGCTAACATACTACCTCGGTTTGGGGTCATACAATTCTTAATCTTTGAAGTCATCATTAAGTAAAGCGAGCGACTCTTTATAAATTTTCTCTTCTACAATTAGTTCTTGGATAGACACCCACATATCACACTTTCAAGTTTTTGAAAGTGTGGTATATATTCGATGCACCTCCACAAAGAACTAAAATGGGAATGACAACGAAGAATAGGTATTTATGTTGGTTTTGATTAACCTTCTATTATTAGATATCTTGAACCTTTAGCTTTGGAGATGTTTTTCTTTGCGTTATGTAGATTGTCATTTTGATGAATCATATTTCCAACATTAGGTGGAGGAAAGTTTTAAATAAAAAAAAAACCCTCTGAAATATCATGGAATGCATCGATTTAAATTCACTTGATCCTCATCATACGAGGACAATGTAAAATTGAAGTTCAAAAATTATTCATTTACAAAATATTGCAAATCAAATGCGGATGCATTTAATGATGCAAAAAGTGATAAAATCACATACACTGCGGTGAATACTCCGTGAAAGATAGAAATACCTATTGAAAAATCAATTCACGGAGAATTGGCGAATAAGGTAATAGAAGAATCTAAACCACGCCCGAAAGCGTGGAAGGCCGAATTGGTGCAAAAAGACAACATACCACAAAAATTAAAAAGCAAATAAGGGGATCCACGAAGGAATACCCACTCGAGTAGCACTTATTCCAGAGTGGAAATAGCCCCGGAAGAGGTACAAATCGCTCTAGAAAAACACATATTCCAAGAGTGGGAATAGCCCGAAAGAGGTTCAAAATCTCGATAAAGGGATAAGAGATGAACACGAGAGATCTCGATAAATTATGTACATGATGAGAAAATATGGGATCGAAGCAAAGTCATGATTGACGATATATTTGCTTTCTCTATAGCATCGGATATTACTTTGATTCACGACACGGATCACGAACCACAAAGCGTGGAAGAATGTCGGAAAAGAAAAGATTGGCCAAAATATAAAGATGTTATTCAAAGCGAGCTACAATCTCTTTGAAAAGAAAGTATTTGGACGATAGTCAAACACATTTGAAGTCCGGTTGAAATAAAATCTCTATTGAAAAGAAGTATATATTTGGACGATGGTTCAAACACATTTGGGTGTAATCCGGTTGAAAACAAATGAGTATTTGTCTGAAAGCGAAATGAGAAAAAATGAAATTGTGAGATATAAAGCGAACTTGTAGCTCGAGGGTTTTCACAAAAATCGATATTGATTATCAAGATCTGAGACTCTCGATGCGTAATGGATAGAGTCACTTTTCACTTTGTGATAGGTATGAAAACCATGGAAGGTTTGGAAACACGTCTGATAGATGTTGTAACAGCATACCTATATGACTCACTTGAAGTGAGATTTACATAAGAATCCCTGAAGGATTGAAAATGGCTGAATCATAAAAGCCCCATCACATATATTCAATCGAGTTATAATGCTCATTATATAAATTGAAATAGTCTAGTCATATGTGGTATAATCGACTTAGTGAATATTTAATAAAAGATGGATATATAAATGATCATGTATGTCCATGTGTTTTTATTAAGATATCACAAAGTGATTTTTTTTCCATCATTATTGTATATGTGGATGATTTGAATTTTGTAGGTACTCCTGAAGAACTCACAAGAACTGCTACTTATCTAAAAGATGAATTTGAAATGAAAGATCTTGGAAAGACAAAATTCTATTTGGGAATACAAGTGGAGCATTTAGCATCGAAATTTTTGCTCATCGATACACATATCTTTGAAAAAGATTTTCGATCGTTTTCATATGGATAAAGCTCATCTTTTGACTACCCAGATGGTTGTTCGATCTTTAGAAGTTGATAAAGATCCATTTGACATCTAGAAAGCGGGAAGAAGTTCTTGGACACGAAGTTCCATGCCTAAGTACAATGGAAGAAGTTCTTGGACACGAAGTTCCATGCCTAAGTCTGATGGAAGAAGTTCTTGGACTTGAAGCTCCGTGCGTAAATCTGATAAAAAAGTTCTTGGACACGAAGTTCCATTACCTAAGTCACATGGAAGAAGATTGAAGGTTTCTCCATATTTCTCTCTTATTTTATCCTCTCTTGCTTGTCTCTTTGCAAGATACATCTGATTCTTCTCCATTAAGAGACATTGGGATGGGATCGAAACACATATTTAGATACCTCAGTGGAAGTATAGATCTTGGGTTATTTTATCCAAGAAATTCAAAGTCATGATTGGTTGGATATCTTGATCGGGATATTTATCGAGATCCACACAATGGAAGATCCTGAAGCGGGTTATGTATTTACATATTGTGACCTGACTATATCTCACAGAAATCCACAAAAGCAAACCATGGCGACTACATCTTGAAATCACTCTGAGATTACTCTTATACATGAAAGCAAGTAGAGTGTGTGTTTGGTTGAGATCAATTATTGACATATTCAAAAGTCGTGTGGATTAACATCAATCAAAGACATTAATACAATTCTATATGAATATAACGATGTACGTGTTGCTCGACTTAGAGGAAGGTACATCGAGGAGATTGAACAAAGCTCATTTCACTAAATTCTTCTTCACACATGAGCTTTCTGAAAAGAATGGTGATATTGATGTGCACCAAATTCGATCATGTGATATTCGGTAGACTTATTCACAAAGTCACTACCAAATGCAACTTTTTGCAAAACTTGGAAAAGGATCGGAATGTGTCATTGAAAGACTTATGACAACATTTCATCGAGGAGTAATGAATCCTTTTGAGGGAAAGGCGTACTCTTTTTCATTAGTCACGATTTTTATCCCGATGGGTTTTTCTGACAAGGTTTTAACGAAGCGATCGATTAAGATATTTATGTAAAAGATATGTACTCTTTTTTCCTTCGTTAAGTTTTTCCCACTTTGGGTTTTCTTAACAAGGTTTTTAATGAGACATAATCTTATCGTAGGAAATCGGGGAAGTGTTATAATATGATTCCTCACGATTCCTTGATGGCTTCTCTCATCACCTCGATGAAAGCTTCTCCCATACGCTTCACGATGGCTTCTCTCATACACTCCCGATGGCTTCTCTCATACACTTCACGATTTATTCTTTCAGATCCAATTTGGAACAAAGATTATAACTAATTAATGTTTTAACATTTGTATTATTTTCATTTCAAAATTAAATATACATTTTGTTTTTAAAAGTTAATTAAGCGAAATCTTAAAACTTAAAATTGATATAATTTGAAAAAAATAAAGATGATAATTAGTAGTACTTTATACTTGGTTTATAATTGTTATATTTGTTTGTTCTAAAATTAAATAACTTCAAATCAATTTTGAATTTTAAAATTTCTTGAATTGACTCTAAAAAATCAAAATATATCTTTAATTTTAGAACTTAAAAAGTAATATAGTATTATTATTTTAGAGAGCATAAGAAGATTATATATAAGAAGTGAGATTTTCTAATATTCTTCAAGTCCACCAAATACATGGATAGTGAGCCTCTATTTATAAGCTACACAAATACATGAACAAAGATAGAAGATGAAAGAAATATAAACTTAAATAGGGAGAATGAATAGCTCATCAATGTACTAATATGTAGGTTATGTAGGTTATAGAAAATGAATGGACATCCATATTATAACTATTCATAACACTCCCCCTTAGATGTCCATTACTGAAGAATATGCCTCGTTAAAACCTTACTAGGAAAAACCCTGTGGGATAAAAACCTAGTGAAGGAAAAAGAGTACATAATTCTTCAAAAAACTTATGAAATATTGCTTTATGAAAAACTTTAATTACTCCCCCTTATGATCTTTGAGTCGACGTAATCCAACGTTGTGGACTAGCTTCTCAAATGTAGAAGTAGGAAGCGCCTTTGTTAATAAATCTGCCAAATTTTCATTTGAACGGATTTGCTGAACATTTATATCACCATTCTTCTGAAGGTCATGAGTAAAAAAGAACTTTGGTGAAATATGTTTTGTTCTATCACCTTTGATATATCCTTCCTTGAGTTGGACAATGCATGTTGTATTATCCTCATATAAGACCGTCAGTGTTTCTTCTCCTGAAGATAAATCGCAAGCTCCTCGTATGTGTTGAATTACAGACCTTAACCATACGCATTCATGACTAGCCTCATGTATTGCCAAAATTTCAGCATGGTTAGAAGATGTAGCTACTATAGTTTGTTTCATCGAATGCCAAGAAATGGCGGTTCCACCATAAGTGAATACATATCCAGTTTGCGATCGAGCATTATGAGGATCGGATAGGTACCCTGCATCTGCAAAACCAGTCAAATATGTTTTGGGTTGGTTAGGAAAATACAAACCCATATCCTTTGTACCTTGTAGGTAACGGAGTATATGTTTAATCCCATTCCAATGCCTTCGGGTTGGACAAGAGCTATATCTTGCTAATAAGTTGACAGAGAATGATATATCGGTCGTGTATGACTAGAAGATACATTAGTGCTCAATTGCACTCAAGTATGGTACTTGAGGACCAAGAATCTCCTCATCATTTTCTCGAGGTCGAGAAGGGTCTTTATTTACATCAAGTGACCTCACAACCATTGGGGTGCTCAACGGATGTGCTTTGTCCATATAAAATCATTTTAGCACCTATACTATATAAGATGTTTGATGCACAAGAATACCGTCCTTTAAATGCTTTATATGTAACCCAAGACAAAATTTTGTTTTTCGAAGATCTTTCATTTCAAATTCTCTTTTCAAGTACTCTCTACCTTTGAAATCTCTTGAGTTCCAATGATATTTAGATCATCAACATATCTTTAATAATAATAAAAACTCAAATCTAGATCTCTTTATAAAAATACATGGGCTAACGGGATCATTCTTATATCCTCCTTTAACAAATATTCACTAAGGCAGTTTATACCACGTGCGGCCGGGATTGTTTTAATCCATATAGAGATCTATTTAATTTGATCGAGTCTTTGTTCTCGAGAACCGGATTTACATCTTACAGCAATATAAATCCTTACGGGAGTTTCATATAAATTTCATTATCAAGTGGGCCATACAAATATCTTTATGTGACATCCATTAGACCTTGATAGTAAAGTCCTTCTTTTATTACCAAACTGATTAGGAATCGAAAAGTAGTCACATCCATCACAGGAGAGTATGTCTCTTCATAATCAATACCAGATCTTTGTGAAAATCCTTACGCAACTAGTCGTGCTTTATGTCGCACAATTTCACCCTTTTCATTTCGTTTTCGAACAAAAAATCATTTGTACCCCACTGGTTTTACACTATCAGGTGTACGGACTACTGGTCCAAAAACATTTCTCTTTTCAAGAGATTTCAATTCTGCCTCAATTGCGTCTTTCCATTTTGGCCAATCAATTCTATGCATGTATTCCTCAATAGACCTTGATTCAAGATCCTCGTCATCTTTTATAACATCTAGCACTATATTGTATGAAAAAAAATTATCGATGTCAATTTCATTTCGGTTCCATATTTTTCTAGATATGACATAATTTATCGAGATCTCTTCATTTTCAATGATTTGAATTTTGATTGTCTTTTGGGCTGTAATATTAGTAGTCATGTCTAGAGGTTTTTCTGTAGACTCTTACGGAGTTACCATTTCCTCATCATGACCATCTTGAATCTTTGTTCCTTTTCTCATACGAGGATTCTTATCTTTGAATCGATGGTCTACCACGCAACTTCAGTGTCTTTAGATTCATTGAAACAAGAGGTTGTCTTCTTTGGGACATCAATTTTAATTGGAGCATTAACAATTTGGTATATGTGACTTTATTACACTCTTTGGGTGAGAAAAAATGTGTGCAGCAATTGATTTGCTAAACTTTATAAATGAATTATCTTAAAACTTCTAGTTCACATTGTTTTGTCTGAGGATCAAAATGAGACAATGATAATTCATTCGAACTTATCTCTTTTTCCGGTTGCTATTTTCTCCCCCAATGTTGGGAAGGCGATTCATCAAAATGACAATCAATGAATCTAGTTGTAAATAAATCCCACATTGATGGTTCTAAATATATAATTATAGATGAGGATTCATATCCAACATATATTCTAACCTCCTTTGAGGTCCCATCTTGAAATGCGTTGTGGTGGAGGAATTGGAACATATCTGACCTGACAAAAATTCTTAGATGAGAAATATTTGGTTCTGACCAAAACCAATTATAAAGGGAGTACTTATGATAACTTGTTGATGTCTAATCACGAATTAGTGTTGCGCGTGTAAAATAGCATGACCCCAAGAAGAAATTGGAAGTTTTGATCTCATTAGTAATGGTCTTGCAATCAATTGAAGACGCTTAATCAATGATTCTGCAAGGCCATTTTGTGTGTAAACATGTGCTACAAGATGTTCAACACTTATCCCAATAGACATATAATAATCATTGAAAGTTTGGGAAGTAAATTCACCAGCATTGTCAATACGAATTTTCTTGATGGGATAATCTGGAAAATGTGCTCGTAATCTGATTAATTGAGCAAGTAATCTCGCAAACGCCATGTTACGAGTTGATAATAGAGATACATGTGACCACCTTGTTGATGCATCAATGAAAACTATAAAATATCTAAAAGGTCCACATGGTGGATGAATTGGTCCACATATATCACCTTGTATTCGTTCCAAAAAAAGTAAGAGATTCAGTCCCTATCTTAGTCGGTGATGGTCGAACAATTAACTTGCCTTGAAAACAAGCAGCACATGGGAAATCATTCGATTGAAGAATCTGCTTTGGTTCTCCGATGGATGTTCACATTAATTCTCAATTATTCTTCGTGATCATTATCGATCCGGGATGGCTTAACAGATTCATACCAAACAACAAAGTTATTGTGATTAGATTAGCTTTTTATTAACAACCACATTTGTTTCAATTGTTCTAATTCTCGTGTATAGTACAAACCCGGAGGAAAAAACTAGTAATTTTTCTAATACACTTTTATTACACGAGATTATACTCGTAATGTGAAGATACTCAATCTTTCCTTCACATGTTGTCTCAATATGATACCCATTTAGGTGGATATCCTTAAAACTCGATAAATTTCTTTGAGACACAGGAGGTATAATGCTTCATCAATTTCAAATTTTGTTCCTCCGAGCAAGAAAATTTTAGCTCTTCCTAGCCTTCTATCAATTTTGCACTTTGCAGATATAAATCTTAACATTGGCCTTTTGCATTATGAAAAAAAGAAAAATATTTCTTATTACGTAATATAATTAATGCGTGGTATGTCATGTCTGCGAGACATATATCTCCACCATTCATTGCAAATCGAATCAAGAGAGTATCTATGTTATTCAATGAAAATAAAAATACATAATCAGATTAATAAAATATCCCATATATAACGAATCATAAGAAAAGCAGTTAAACATGATAAAAACATAATAATTAGAATTTTATTAATGCTTAAAATAAAGTCCAATAACATCAAAGCATCATCTAAAAATTTTATATTTGGACACTCTCATCACCACTGAAACAAAAGTCGATTTTTTTCGTGATTTGAGAAAAATCATTAACATCTAGATGAGTGGTATCCACACAACCATAATTAAAATCATCATTTCCAGAATCAAGATTTGTCTCATCTTTTCCATCCTTATTAGAAAAATTGAGATTTGTCTCATATTTTCCATCCTCACTAACAAAATTTGTCTCTATCTTCTTCCCTTCATCTTTTAATGATTGTTGATAGAGCTCAACAAGATGTTTTGGTGTACGACAGGTACGAGACCAATGGCCTTTACCTCCACAACGATAACACAAATTCTCCATGGTATTTTTATCTTTATCACCTTTTTCACGTTTTCCATCCTTATATTCCCGCTTCTGGTGGGTATATGTGTTTGAGAAATGACCACCACGATGATTATTTCGACCACGTCCACGTCCGCGTCCATGACCACGTACACGACGACTGGTGTGACCTCTGTTTTTTCCATTATATGTTACGACATTCACTGCAGGGAATAGAGCAAATCAAGTTGGACGAGCCTCATTATTTTTCATCAATAGTTCATTGTTTTGCTCAGCCATAAGGAGGCATGAAATTAGTTCAGAGTATTTCTTAAAGCCCTTTTCACGATATTGCTACTGCAGGAGCATATTAGATGCGTGAAAGGTGGAGAATGTTTTTTCTAACATATCTGCATCAGTGATCTTTTCTCCACATAATTGTAATTTAGAACTGATTCTAAACATAGCTGAGTTATAATCACTTACAGATTTAAAATCTTGTAATCTTAGATGCATCCAATCATAACGAGCTTTAGGAAGTATTACAGTTTTCTGGTGGTCATATCTTTCCTTTAGATTGTTCCAAAAGATAAGTGGATCTTTAACAATCAAATATTCAATTTTAAGTCCCTCATGGAGGTGATGACGAAGAAATATCATCGCTCTGGCCTTATCTTGACTATATGTTTTGTTTCCTTCTTTGATAGTATCACCAAGACCTTTTTCATCTAGATGAATTTCAGTATCTAACACCAATGATAAATAATTCTTTCCAGTAATGTCAAGAGCCACAAATTCGAGTTTAGCAATGTTTGACATTATGAACTATCACAAATATGATTAACAAGTTAGAAAAAAAATAAATTAAATACACAACATAATTAACATAATACTTTAAGCACAGTAATTTGTCGAATAATTGTAACCTCTTTGATAATTAACATAGGTAAAGACTAATACTTGAAGCTAGTAAAAGCTTACTGTTGGAAGAATGCATATTGTGATTTGATGTTTTATGAAAAAGCTCATGATTATGTAAAGTCCTTCAAAGAATATATGTACAAGGACTTAGTGATAGATCAAAATTGTTAGGTTGATCTGAGCCTTTAATGTTCACTTGTATAGATAAAGAGATCAAATCTGTTAGGTTGATCTATGGCTAGAAAGAAATAGATAGGCTCGTAGTCTATCCGGCTGATCAACAGAATGCAGAAGCCAAGGCAGGATCGTAGTGTTGAGAAGATCGTAGTGTATCTGCCTTTAAGGGCCTCTCCAGTAATCCTAGAGTGGTCCAGACGTTTGTCGAAGCTAACTTAGAGATCGTAGTGTGCTCTCGAAAATGCAGAGTCTGCAAGACGAGCAAGTGAATATCGTAGTGTTAAAGGATCGTAGTGTGCAAATCTTTGTGAGAAATCGTAGTGATCTCTTAAGAACAAGCACCAATATGACAAGACACTACGATATTGATAGTAGAGTGTCATTTGCCTTGTGTCAGAAACATCAAGCCCTATCATTCATTTGAAGATAGACTCCAACAAATATAGAATGGGTTTTGAACGTTGAAGTTCTTACCAGTCCCAATGGTACAAAAGATATCCTTAGTATTGATCAAAAGAAACGTATTCAAGAAGCTAAGAAAAGGACCATTGGGCAGAGTAAAACACCTTTTGAGGTGTTAGGTGAGAAAGCAGTCTGCTGTGTCAGTGGGCCAGAGTGCAATTCAGAAGATGTGCAGAAAAGTCTCCATCAAAGCTCAGAAATGTTAAACGCATTTAATGGCTCATCAGATGACTTCAACGGATAGATTTCAAGATCACATATATACAGATCAAAGACAGATGAGAAAGAGTGACAAGCGTTGACCAAAAATGCACAAGAACACTCAACGCTCAACTCTACGATCTGAGAAAAAGGGAAAGCTTGCTCTGCTACTCAGTTCTTTCGAACTAGTGCTTAATAGCAACTGAGTAGCATCAATCATGATCTAAACAATATTTCAATCAACTGAAGTAAGAGAACCAAGTCTGCGGGGACTTGAAGAGTTCTAAGTGAATCTGTGAGAAACCAAGTCTGTTGGACTTGAAGAGTTCAAGAGTGAACTAAGAAGTACTGGGACTGCTGGTCAGAAGGAATCTGTGAGATTCAAGAAGTGTATGAGACATCCTTAGTGGATTTCTACTCGAGGAGTAGAAGAGTGGATTAGGAGCTTTAAGTGCTCTGAACCACTTAAAATTGTTGTGTTCATTATAAGCTGCTATAAGCTTATATCTCATTTATAACTATCATAATTGCCTCACTCTCATTAACTTTCGAGATATCTAACGGAAAGGCGTATTAAATACTCATTCCATTGTGCAATCGATTATCATCATCTAAATAAGTTAAAAGAAAAGGTTTTAATTATCTATTCAATCCCCCTAGATATCAAAGTCGTGCCTTGAGAACTAACAATTGGTATCGGAGGCGGGGTTCTATAATACGACCCTCTGAAAGCTTAAGTGATACTGATGGCACACTTACCAAGTGAATCAAAGACTAGAGGAGGCGACAGCTACCAATGTGCAACAAAGAAAAATTTGCTAACCCAAGGTTAGGATGCAAGCTTATATGGATCTGATAGATGAAGATCTATTTGAAACTATTCGAGAATGGGCCCTATGTTCTATAAAGCTTGCACCAACTACGAGATGACCCAAATAGAAAGTCTGATCAAGGTTAAGGAAGAATGGATGAGAGAAGCGAGAGAGAGATGTCCAAATTTCAACAAAAAGGCCAAAAACATCTTGTTCCAATCTTTAGAAGATGATCTGTTTTTGAAAACATGGTCAACAATGAAAACAACAAAGGAGGTTTGGGAAACACTTGCTCATTATGCATGAAAGAACGGAAGAAGTCGAGAAAACAAACAATCTCTTTTGACTCAACAATATGAGATGTTCGCTCACGTTCGAGAGAGAAAGGCGTTCTCGCCACTTACGAAAGATTTAATGTCTTTGCTTCGACTCTCTACGAGCCTATGGAAAGGTCTATCCAAATAAAGATCTTATCATAAAGTTCATGAGAGCTTTACCAAGCAAAGTGGGATGCCAAAACCACTTTGCCATCAGAGAATCAAAGAATCTACATGAAATGACCATTCAATGATTATATGGCAACCTCTCACGTCTGAACCGGAGTCGACACGGTGACGAAAACGTTATCTGAAGGAAGAAAGAAGGATAAAGGTGTTGCCACTTAAAGCAACAGATAACGCCTCAAAGTCGACTTTGAGTTGATTCACTACGATGAAGATGATGATGAGGACCTTGCAATCTTAGTGAAAAGACTAAGAAGGTTCATGCGACGAGCAAAACCAACAAACCAAGAAGAAAGTCAACAACTTCAATGACCAGGAGCAAATAAATGACCTATCTACAATTGCAAGAAACCGGGCCACTTCATTACAAATTGCAACAAACCTCTCAGAGAAGAACTCAAGAATAAATCTCATTCAAAGAAAGAATACAGAGGCAATAAAGGGCCACAGAAGAAAGAAAAAAGCCTTATAGCTGGAGGATCGTGGGTGACTCAGAAAATGACTCAACTCCTCGAATCTGGGGATGATGAAGATCCTCAAATAGAAATCTCTACTTGATGGCCAAAAATGCAAGGACAAACAGAACTCAACATATACATGAAGTAAGTATCGATGAGGGTATTTGACTTTAACTCTCTGATGTAGATATTGATGATCTTAGAACCGCATTACATGGCATAACATCGATCTACACCAATATATGAAGTGGTTTAGAGTTACATCTCAAGGATTATTCACTTCTTCAAAAGGAGAAAAAAGGTTCAAGAAGAACCGAAGCTTGACCCTTACCGAGTATCAATTCTTTCTCCGAGCTTGAAGTGAGAATAATCTCTTGAGACAAAACAAATGAGCTTAGTGCAAAACGAGAGTCTAGTCTAACCTCAAAATTGAGGATCTAGAAAAGACCATCTCTACATGGAATAAATCTTCTTCATCCATGGACTCCAATCTCCAATCGAGAAGCGCGTCTACGATAGAAACAGTAGGCTAGGCTTTGGGGAATCTACCTCGAGCCATGTGTGTGAAAAAGTAAAGGAAAATAGCATGAGTGATACCTCGAGGTTAAGTAGGGGCATTATATTTGTGAAATCCTCACGGAATGATGAGCACATCAAACCTGCCTACTGATTCAATTCATATTCCGGGGTAAGGGATCTCATGCTGAATCTAGGTTTGAGAAAAGAAAAGTAATCTAACTACTACTCATCAACCTCGAAGGATCGTAGAGTCCAATAAAATCAACTCTACGAACCAACCAGGAAGATACAATAGAAGTAAGATATACTCTTCTCAATTAATGAAACAAGAGAACACATGGAAAAGGGAATATTAGCCTAGCGGGAGGATGACCAATAACCCACAAAAAGTCAAATGGAGGAAAAACTTTCACACACATTTAACATGCATCATATCAAATGCTTTGAATGCCACGAGTTGGTCACAAGAAGATGCGCAATTGTCATTATAATTCCATGCACGTGAGACCCAAAATCAAGCGATTTGGGTCCCCAAAGAATACTTAACATAGTAGGACCCATGCAAATATGGGTACCAAAATGAAGGCTTAATGTTACCTCAAGAAAGGAGCTCCACGAACACAACCTGGTATCTGGATAGTGGATGTTCAAGACACATGACTGGGAACAAAGCCCTTCTGTCTAACTACATAGAGAAGGAGGGTCCCTCGGTCATCTTTGGAGATAATGGCATTGGCAAGACAAGAGGCTATGGCTCAGCCGGAAATGGTGCAATATCATTCAGTAGAGTGGCTTATGTGGAAGGACTACAACACAACCTTCTAAGCATTAGCCAACTCTGTGACAAGGGTCATCAAGTAACATTTATCAACAATCAATGTCAAGTCCGAGACCTGAAGATATCTGCAGTAAAGCTAACTGAAACAAGAGAAGGAAATGTCTACACAGTAAATCTTGGACAACTAAGCTCAGACGAGACAATATGCTTTCTGGCTAAAGCATATGAAGAAATGAGCTGGCTATGGCATTGAAGATTATCTCATCTCAACTTCAAATGCATGTCCAAATTAGCTTCAAAAGATCTAGTTGCAGGCCTACCCAAATTCAACTTCGTTAAAGAAAGGCCCTGCAATGCCTATCAACTTGGAAATGCACGGAAGCTCATTTAAGAGCAAAACCATCAACTCAATTGACAAGCCTCATAATTACTACATATGGATCTTTTTGGACCAATTCCAACGACGAGCCTTGGGGGAAAGAGATACTCACTGGTCGTAGTCGATGACTACACCAGATTTACATGGGTATTCTTTCTAACCTCAAAAGATGAAACAAGCCCCCAACTGATCAAGATGTTCAAGCTGGTGATGAATGAGAAATGAGAGAAAATCAAGGCCATAAAAAGTGATTATGGCAGAGAATTCGATTTCTCAGAAATGGATCAGTTCTGCACAGACAATGGGATTTGTCACAACTTCTCAGCTCCACGAACTCCCCAACAAAATGGAGTTGCTGAGAGAAAGAACATGACATTAATAGAGGTGGAAGGACTCTACTAGTCTGCAACTCATCTAATGGAGTACTTACGGTCGAAAGCGGTCAACACTGCATGTTATACTCAGAACAGATCACTCATACACTCTACGATTAAGAAGACTCCTTATGAACTTTAGAAAGGAAGAAAGCCAAATGTCAGCTACTTTCATGTGTTCGGCTGTACATGCTACATACTCAACAATGGAAAGCAGTACTTGACAAAGTTTCAATCGAAATCAGATGAATGAATCTTTCTTGGATATGCCACAGACAACAAGGCCTATAGAGTGTTCAACAAGAAGACACTGAGTGTAGAAGTCTCGATTCACATCATCTTTGATGAAACAGACTTAGACAAAACAATGCTCCAAGACACTACGACCAACAGTGAAGACACTACGAACGAAGTCGTCGAGCCCAATACTACGATCGTAGTACCAGACACCGAAATCGTTGAGCAAGGGAATGAGATCGTAGAAAGGCCTGTGCCAGACAATGAGCCTCCATATCAAAAAGAAGAAATAGATCTTGAGGATCTAAGACAAGTAGGCATAAGAACGGATTTTCCAACAGGAAACAGATGGGCAAGAGATCACACTCAAGATCTAATCATTGGAGATCCGAATGCAAGAGTCAAAACAAGAGCTGCTACTCAAAATGAATGCTTCTATCTAAGCTTCCTATCTCAAATAGAACCGAAGAAGATGGAGGATGCTATGGAAGATTCCAGCTGGATAGAGGCCATGCAGAAAGAACTTAATCAGTTCGAGAGAAGCAAAGTTTGGAGACTGGTTCCAAGACCAAAGAACTATCCTATAATTGGAACCAAGTGGGTCTTCAGAAACAAGATGGATGAAGATAAGGTGATAACCAGGAATAAGGCTAGACTAGTAGCCAAGGGCTTCTCTCAGGAAGAAGGCATTGACTATGATGAGACATTTGCACCTATTGCCAGACTAGAAGTCATCGAATATTCTTTTGCCTTTCTTCTTTCTCATATGAAGTTCAAAGTCTTCCGGATGGATGTCAAAAGTGCATTCTTGAATGGTGAACTTCAAGAAGAAGTCTATGTAGAGAGCGACCTCAAGGGTTTCATCAATCCATCTCTTTCTAATTATGTCTTTAGATTAGAAAAAAGCCTTATATGGTCTTAAACAAGCACCTAGAGCATGGTATGAAACACTGACTAATTTTTTTTTATTGAAAATGGGTTCACTAGAGGTAGAGTAGATACCACATTATTCCTTAGAAAGCATAAAGATAAAGTCCTATTAGTTCAAATCTATGTTGATGATATCATATTTGGTTCTATTGATGAAAAGTTATGCAAGAGATTCTCCCGAAGCTTATGCGAGCAAATTGAAATGAAGCATGATGGGTGAGTGAACTTCTTTCTTGAATTTGCAAATAAAAGCGGTGATGAAGGAATTTTCATAAACCAAGCCAAGTACATTAAAGACTTACTCAAGAAGTATGGCATGGAATCAGTTTCTCCCATGAAAACCCCAATTGCTCCTGCAACCAAGCTTGACAAAGATGAAAAAGGTAAAAGTATTGATATAACCCAATTCAGAGGTATGATAGGCTCTCTTTTATATCTTACTGCCAGTAGACCAAATATAATGTTTGCAACATGCATCTGTGCTAGATTTCAGGCTTGTCCTAAAGAATCTCATTTAACTGCTATAAAGAAGATTTTCAGGTACCTCAAAGGTACACCCCACTTGGGGCTTTGGTATCCCAAGGAATCCTCATTTGAGCTAACAGGATACATAGATGCT
Organism: Panax ginseng; assembly: GCA_020205605.1. Lineage (NCBI taxonomy): Eukaryota > Viridiplantae > Streptophyta > Magnoliopsida > Apiales > Araliaceae > Panax > Panax ginseng. Next base: position 24,533,739 of record CM035131.1, on the reverse strand, counting down.
GATTTTGCAGGCTGCAAAATAGATAGAAAAAGTACCAGTGACACTTGTCAACTACTAGGTAACAGACTTGTGTCCTGGTTTAGCAAGAAGCAAAACTCAGTATCTACCTCAACTACAAAAGCTGAGTACATTCTTCTTTTTGACGATTCTTTTGTGCTTCGAGATCCCATGGATGAAAAATCAACTAGCAGATTATGGGTTTGAATTCAAATCCATACATATTCATTGTGATAGCACAAGTGTAATTGCTATAACTCATAATCCTGTCATGCATTCTAGGACTAAGCATATAGAAATAAGATATCACTTCATTAGGGATCATGTACAAAATGGAAATATATCTTTACAATATATCCCTACTGAAAATCAACTTGCTGATGTTTTTACAAAATCTCTAGATGAATCCAGATTTAACAAATTGATAAGTGAGCTAGGCATGCTTAACTTACAAACCTAAAATATTGTGCTCTAGTTTGTGCTAACCATACAGATTTAAGGGCTACGTTTGAAATCAAAGACATGATCAAAGGAAGTCCACGATCGTAGAGCCAAAGTGTCATAAAACTCAACGAACGCTGAACAGAATCAAAGATCGTAATACAGACTCAACGAACCTAACCCTTGTTTCATTCAAGAAGTTGGCCCTTCCTGAGCTACCTTAAACCAAGAAGAATTCTAAACCAAAGGTTCATAACGAGAACTTGATCAGACTCTACGATTGCTAGTCAGACTCAATGATCGCAGTTCAGACTCTACGTTTATAGCTCAAACATGACGACTGCTACACGGACTCAACGATGGTAGAACAGGCTACGACGACTGCTACACGGACTCAACGGGGTATTTGAAAACAACACTATCACGGCAAAAGTGAGGAACGTCCAAATCAGGCTAAAGGCTGAAGATATCAATCTAGCCCTAGGCCTCAAATTCGAAGGGTATCCTTCCTTAGATGGGATAGACTTCCATAAGGGTCTCAAGAAGATGCATCACAAGAAATCACCCTCTGTCAAAGGATACAAAAAGAAGGAGTTTCAATAGAGGTATGAGTTTCTAGCTGATATTGTTGGGAAATGCATATGTTGTAAGAGCTCAGGTCATGACTCTGTGAATGAGGTACAACTCAAACTCATGACTGCAATATGTTACAAAATACAACTCAACTATTGAGCTCTATTACTTGAGTGGATTGGAAAATGGTTAATCAGCTCAAAGAAAACAAAGAGCTCACAGAAGATGCTCTACGAACGATTTATTAGCATTATCCTACAGGCTGCTCTTGGTGACCTAATTGAGGATGATGATGGAGAAGCCATAAATCCAAATCGCCGAATGACCCAGTAGTTGTTTGAGAACTGGAAAAGAAATCCAGCTGAAAATGTGAAGATGATGTCTGAATCCAGTGGTCGAATTGGTGAGATAAAGGAACGATGAGTGGCGTGAAATATATCATTGTCGGGAAACTGAGGAAGAAGAAGAAGAAGCTAGCAAGGAAGAACCCATTGCTTTGGTCAAAAAAAGCAAGGGTAAAAGAAAACTGAAAGTCAGAAGTACAAAAGAACCTCAGGGATCCACTACCAACAAGCCTGTAGAGTCCTCAGATATTGAGACTCTAAGGATCCTAAGAAGAAAGGAACAGCAGGTTGAGGCAGAAGAAGATAGAGCAACTATATCTCAACTGCTGAAGATGAGTAAGATCAGCCACAAGAACAAAAAGCCATCAGTCTCTTCGATCGTAGAGTCTCTTCCGATCGTAAAGCCTAGACCAAACAAGGAAGCAGCTGCATCAAATATTTTGGCTGATCTGAAGGACAAAACTAAAGAAAGTCCTGAGGCTGTGGCACAACCTAAAAATCCAAGAAGGAAACTGGTCAAGAAGTATATTCTTGTCAATGAGAAAGCTCTAAAGAGGGAAGACAAAGAAGTGTCTGCTGAAAAGGAACCAGCTGAGGGGGAGACACCAAAAGATCTGATGATAGAAGATACCCCTGCTGAGGGGGAGATGCCTGAAGATCTCCTAACAAAGGATGATCCAGTTGAGGGGGAGCTATTGACTTTACACAAGGATGATCAAGCTGAGGGGGAGGATCATGACACCTCCATAGCAGAAAAAGAGACTTCTGGAGGAGATAATGAAGAACCAGTACAAGAACGTCATGAAGCCATTGACATAATGGAATACTCCAGTGACAACAGAGAAGAAGATGATGAGATTGAGATCATAACTGTAGGCATTAATGGGCACAGAAGAGCCAACTATGAGCAACTGTTTGCATATCTTTCTATGATGCCTTTCCACCGATCTCAAATTCTGAACTCTTAGGATCACATGTTCTGGAGTTTCAAAGAATATCCTGCTATCTTAGTACTAGCCAATGGATTCCCAGGGAAATTCAATTTTTCCAAGAAGCTTCTCACTAACAATTCCTCTTCAAAGAACAAACTTGAGGTACTATCTATCCCAACTCTTTTCAGAGTTAATCATTTGCCATCAGCCTCATTCAATCAATTTTATGAAATCCCACAATGGTTGGAAGTGATTCTTCATCCACTGAATCAATTTCCAGTTGCAGAATCCCAAAATTTTGTAACTAAGGAACCAAATAAGATCAACTCCCTAATGCTTCCACAACCTATTATCTCTATGATCACTGACTCTAACCCCATTGTAGAGTCTATACCTCAAATCGTAGAGCCACCAACATTAAACATCAAACCCAGGCTCCTCCCTCAGATATTCCATCCTCATCCAATAACGAATTCTTCAATCTTGATCTTGCCCTCTACTCTTTGCAAGATAAATTCAAAGGCACATCACCTCCCTCCTTAAAATTTCCCCAACTAGATGAAATTCTTTCAGAGTTGTCCACAAAGGTCGATCTGTCGAATGATATGTCTGCGAAAGTAGTCGAGGAACTCGACGAAAGTCTTGAAGATCATCTTGCTTCTTATTCAATTTGAGATTAACATCGGTGATCAATCTGCAAACAATCTTCCACTCTCCCTAAGCTCGAGGCTCTAAAAACACCTTGAAAAAGAAATCATCAAGAAATGATTCAGAGCATAAAGGACAGGGATGACATTCATTTTCTAGCAGCCAAAAGACATAGAGATGTTGTTCTTGTTTTACAGTCCACTTAGGAAGCCCAAAATAAACTAATGATGGAGAGCTTCCTCAATCTGCAAACTGCAGTAAGAGAGTTCCAACAATTTTACGTCAGCCAAGGTCAACAGACTGACAACATACTGGCCACTCTTCAACAACGGGAAGCTCTATCTGAAGCTCTGATCACCGAAAATCAAAAAGACATTGCTCACACTCAGAGTCAATTTCACGAACTTGTCCAAGGAGTGATTCGCCTCTCCGAAGACATTCGAACCCTTGATGCTGACATAAAGGGGGAGAATAAAGGCAAAGGAGATCAGGGAGGAAAGGGCAGAGGCAGGGGACAATTCCAAACTCAAGCCTTGAAGAACCCTTCTGCAAGGCAAATCACTCAGCAGACTCCACGATTCAGCCATCAGACTCAACGATCTGATCAGCAGGAAATTTTAATGGCTCAACCATTAAGGAGTCAAGGGACAACTACCAACTCTCATGTGGTGACAACAACAGACCTAAGAATGCCAATTGGAGATCCTGCATTCATGACTAGGCATGATCACAATCCTAGACTAAGCCCAAGTGAGCTGGAAGATTTGGCCAAAAGAGATGAAACAAGCGAAGAGAGAGCGAGGAATATGCAAATCCTCCAAGAAGCAAAAGGCCAAAGAAATAGAGATAAGTTGAATTTCAAGTTGTATTGATGTAGTCAATCTTAAATGTAATATCTGTCTCCATACATCAAAAAATTCATGCTTATTCTCTAGAAATTTCAGCTGCTCACTGAAATACTAAGTCATGTTTACTTTACTGCAACTGCATATAAAATTTAATAATCATGACAACAAATCTCCTTGGTTATGTCAACATCAAATAGAGGGAGATTGTTAGAAGAATGCATATTGTGATTTGATGTTTTATGAAAAAGCTCATGATTATGTAAAGTCCTTCAAAGAATATATGTACAAGGACTTAGTGATAGATCAAAATTGTTAGGTTGATCTGAGCCTTTAATGTTCACTTGTATAGATAAAGAGATCAAATCTGTTAGGTTGATCTATGGCTAGAAAGAAATAGATAGGCTCGTAGTCTATCCTACCGATCAACGAATCTGAGTAAGCCAAGGCGGGGATCGTAGTCTTTGAGAAGATCGTAGTGTATCTGCCTTCAAGGGCCTATCCAGTAATCGTAGAGTGGTCCAGACGTTTTTCGAAGCTAACTTAGAGATCGTAGTGTGCTCTCGGAAACGCAGAGTCTGCAAGATGAGCAAGTGAAGATCGTAGTGTTAAAGGATCGTAGTGTGCAAATCTTTATGAGAAATCGCAGTGATCTCTTAAGAACAAACACCAATATGACAAGACACTACGATATGGATAGTAGAGTGTCATCTGCCTTGTGTCAGAAACATCAAGCCCTATCGTTCATTTGAAGATAGATTCCAACAAATATGGAATGAGTTTTGAACGTTGAAGTTCTCACCAGTCCCAACGGTACAAAAGATATCCTTAGTATTGATTAAAAGAAACGTATTCAAGAAGCTAAGAAAAGGACCATTAGGCAGAGGAAAACACCTTTTGAGGTGTTAGGTAAGAAAGTAGTCAGCTGTGTCAGTGGGCCAGAGTGCAATTCAAAAGATGTGCAGAAAAGTCTCCATCAAAGCTCAGAAATGTCAAACGCATTTAATGGCTCATCAAATGACTTCAACGGATAGATTTCAAGATCACATATATAAAGATCAAAGACAGATGAGAAAGAGTGACAAACATTGACCAAAAACGCACAAGAACACTCAACGCTTAACTCTACGATCTGAGAAAAAGGAAAAGCTTGCTCAACTACTCAGTTCTTTCGAACTAGTGCTTAATAGCAACTGAGTAGCATCAATCACGATCTAAACAACATTTCAATCAACTGAAGTAAGAGAACCAAGTCTACAGGACTTGAAGAGTTCTAAGTGAACTGTGAGAAACCAAGTCTGCTGGACTTGAAGAGTTCAAGAGTGAACTAAGAAGTACCTAAACTGGCATTGGTCTATGCAGAATCGTGAGATTCAAGAAGTGTAACAGACATCCTTAGTGGATTTCCTACTCAAGGAGTAGAAGAGTGGATTATGAGCTTTAAGTGCTCTGAACCACTTAAAATTGTTGTGTTCATTATAACAGCTATAACTGCTATATTTTCTATAATTGTCATAACTTTCTCACTCTCATTAACTCAAGATATCTAACAGAAGGCGTATTAAATACTCATTCAATTCAAGACCGATTATCATCATCCTAAATAAGTTAAAAGAAAAGGTTTTAATTATCTATTCAACCCCCCCCCTTCTAGATATCCGTCAGTGCCTTCTCGGAACTAACACTTACACATGAGCTTTTTGTAACATAGCAGTGTGGTAATAATAATATTAATTGTTGTACAAGTTATAATGCTTAACATTTAAATAGTAATAAACATAAAGATTAAATGAATGCAAAATAAATAATTATGTTGAATTTTCATAATAGTGACCGTGAAACAAATTGTAAAACCAAACAACGCATATAATACGCAGTTGAACCATAGGTAGTATCTAAAGTAATATAGTTGTGTAGAACAATAAGCAAGTGACAGAATACAACTAATGTGCGTGTACGTATGTATAAAGTGAACTATGTTGCCTATCACAGGTAAAAATCAATAACATCTGGAATTTTTTTTTTTATAATGGAGAAAAAGCTAGTAAAAAATAAATAAATAATCCTCCAGAATGATGTGACTTGGATGACTTATTACTAATGATTTTCTCTACCATGCTAACATTTGTTCCAAAATGGCAGAAAGCATTGAAGAGTGTAGCATACAGTTCAACATACACCATAAAAAAATGTGAAGGTCAACATACACCGCAAAAAAAAAACTGAGAGACAGTCAAGTTTCTAGGCAAATAAAAAAATTATTTTCCATTCTTCTTGTTTGGTTCTGCCTGAAAAGGCTGAAATCATCTGCAAATGCTTCATGACTCACAGAAATAGAGCCTCAAATTGTCACACTACAATATAAAGTGGATTAAGTAGAATATGCTATTTATCAGAGAAACAGAATTCTGTGTGAGCTTCACACATTTATTGTCATTATAAGAGACAAAACATATATTATATGTATAAAGAGACAAAGTTATACCTTCTTCTGCTACAAACAAAATATGATTATCTTCAAGATAAAAATAAGAAGCAATTCGTGCTTGAGAACGTATTATAATTTTAGAGAGAGCATAAGAAGATTATATATAAGAAGTAAGATTTTTTAATATTCTTCAAGTCTACCAAATACATGGATAGTGAGCCTATATTTATAGGCTACACAAATACATGAATAAAGTAGAAGATGAAAGAAATATAAACTTAAATAGGGAGAATGAATAACTCATTAATATACTAATATGTAGGTTATGTAGGTTATAGAAAATGAATAGACATCTATATTATAACTATTCATAACATATAGTATGATATAACCTGTTTTATTTTCTCCATACAACAATAATAATATATGTGCATGCATCCTTTCTACTCATGAATCATTATCGTTTTATCTTCTCATGGGTATAATAAATATTTTCTATTATGATAAATATTTATTATTGGGACTCCGAAACTTCTTTGAAACAGGTGATGTTGCTTAAATTAGAGTTATTATTATTAAAATTAAAATACTGATCCAACACAAAATTTTAAGTCTGATCTCCCACCATAAATGAAACAAAATTATACTCCCTCTGTTACTAAATAATTAATGTTTAAAGATGTTAGACACAGATTAGGAAAGTATTTAATATTTTAAAATATTTTTAATATACTCTTAGTTAATACTTGGAAAAGAGAAAGAGTGTGAAAAATAATTAAGGTGAGTATTAATGAATCTAATAATGACAAGGGCAAAATTGGAAAAAAGGTAATAAAAACATATTGGTTTATTAAAACATTAAATATTTTGGAACAAAATCATTCTTCTAAAACATCAGTAATGTAGGAACAGAGGGAGTAGTCGTTGCTTCTTTATAAAGGACTATTTTACGAATACTAACGTTTGTGGCAGTAGTGTTTGCAGCATTTCAACTTTTAAATTTTGGTACGTAAATTTTGAAGTCCAAAGATTGCGTTTGTAAGTTAAATAAGTTATAGACGAACAAGAGAACTAGATTTTCAAGTATATTTGAGCTTCTAAATATTTTAAACGCACCAAATACTGCAAACACCGAGTAACAAAACATACACTAAGAATGTGTAAGAGTTCACCAGTAAGGGTATGCATCCAAATACTCCCTCCAACTAGGATAAAAATTATGTTTAATTGTTTGTGCATATTAAGAAAGAGGATAAAATAATAAAATTGTCCATATTTAAATTCTCATTTAATTGTATAGTATTTTGCATATTATTAGTGATGCTCCATAAATATGTATAAAGAATAAAAATATAACAATTAATAATAAGGGTATTATAGACAAATTATTATAAAAAATAGATCATTTTAAATAAATAGATATTTAATTTGAGATTACCTAAAATAATAATAAAAACTTTTCTATTGGGACGGAGGGAGTAGTAAAATACCAATCATAGTTTGGCATTGGGTTTTTTTTATCATGCATTTTACTCGATAGTTTCTAACAAAAAAATTCTAATAACCAGCAGTTCTACTTTGCCATTATATTTTATAAATACATACTTCTTTCCTATTTAATTTTATGTAGTTATATATGTAATAAATGCTATTTTTTTATGGGGGAATATTGAGCTCCTAATTTTTCTCGACTTTTTTTTTTTTTTTTTATCTTAAACAACGTGAAAACAGGACACTTCTAGTATACTACTATTTTGTACTCCTCTATTCTAAAATTAAAAATATATTTTGATTTTTTTGAGTCAATTTACAAAATCTTAAAATTTAAAATTAAAATGAATTTATTTAGTTTAACTATAAATAAATATAACAATTATAAACTAACTATAAAGTATTACTAATTATTATCCTTATTTTCAAAATTTGAACAAAATTATATTAATTTAAAATTTTATAAATTGATTTTAAAAAATTGTAATATATTTATAATTTTGAAATGAAGGTAGCATATGAAATGTGTTCCATAAAATGCAACATTTCATATCTTGAATTTCATTGTACAAAATACAATGCAAAATGTTAAATTAAGAGTCGCACACAATTAAATAGTAATTCATAAAATTTTACTAATATGCAAAAAATTTGGAACTGGTCAAATGGGGAGCAATTTTCAAATGGGTATAATACATATTAGTAGTATGGTTGTGTCATAATCCCATTGACTGGTCTAACACTGGATTTCTTGGACACAATCATCACAGCATGATAACCCATGAAATACGCTACAAAAAATAAAATAAAATTTCAAATTACTAATAAATTCTTTAAAAATTAGGACCGACTTGTCTACTATAATTGATTGTTCTCTACTGTTGTCTACTTGTCTCTACCGGTTAGCCACTCTGTTGTTACAAAGACCCATCAAAATAAGGGTCAAGAATACCAAGTCTCTCCTTCAAAAATCCATGGGAGATTACAGATCATATTCATATGCAGATGGGAGGATGCAGATGGAGAGATACTATGGGCCCACAAGCGCCTCATCAAACAACCCTCATGATTTCAGGTCTTATAGTGCTTCATATGCTGCTTCTTCCTATGGACCTCCATCCACCCAAAAGGAGATGAAGTTCAAAAAGGGGAAAAGTGTAAGTGGGTCTTCTTCAAAATCATGGAGTTTTAGTGATCCTGAGTTTCAGAGGAAAAAAAGGGTTGCTAGCTATAAAGTTTACGCTGTTGAAGGGAAGGTCAAAGGGTCTTTTAGGAAGAGCTTCAGGTGGCTTAAAGATAGGTACAGCAGGGTGATTGATGGATGGTTGTGATTTTTGTAATATCATTTTATTTTTTTCCACTTATAACATGTGCTTGTTGCTTATTTGATAAAAGTCATAATTTAGTGTAATATTGGGATTTCATGATAAATTCATTATGCGGGTTTTCCTTGATATGAACACATTTATTTATGTAACTTCGGTGGTTGGTTTTTTTTTCCTCATTCATTTTTGGGTTTTTGTTTAAAATATCTCAATGCATTAGGATCCTTTAAAAATATTCTTCATGATGCTCTGATTATATCCTTTGTGATTGTATTATCACAAATGCATGTATCTGTATGTATGTGTGTGTGTGTGTATATGTTTTATTACACAAGCAGTGATGCAGTAGCCATTGGATGGTGATAAGCCCTTGTGGTGTGATGGTACTAGTATATATAAATCCTTAGGTCCTAATACTGGTCTAGCAAACATAATAGTATATCCTAGGTTTTAGGATCTATCTTCTCTGGTGTCTGTATGACCTTTAAATTCAGGATGTTGCTTGATTATAATTGAATAATTTGTTTGGTGAAGAAGGTCGCTGACATTGCTGTGGGCGTTTTGAATTCAATCTAGTGATGCACTCCTTTGATTCTGTTACTGCCTTATGACTGAACTCTTTGCATTTTGAGGTTGCCTGGAATATGTTAGCCACATTTACAAACAGTTGGCCCTATATTAGGTCAGGTATTTAGGGTAAAGAAGGACTTGGATTTGAAGAAAATACATGTTATATTGCAGAGATTGAAGTCAAAGTACAAAGTCCATTTGGTAATAGTTTATGTTCGAACCATGTATTTACTAGTTTAGGATAGCCTTTTATTCATCATATATACGACTTCCACAACAATGTCTATGATCAGTGATGCCTTTAGTCCTTAATGTTAATTAGATAATCTTGCCTTTTTTTTTTATTGAGTTTCACCTTCACTTCGTCTATATATTGCTTCTTGTTGTTCGTACCATCCCATCCCTATATTTTTTGTATTACATTCATTCCAGAAGTTGATGCTAATGTCATTGAAATTCCTTATATTCGATGATTTTGATTGATTTGTGGTTGAATTGTTTTTGAGTAGTACTCTATGAAACAACTTCCTTGGGCCCCAAACAGAAGATATGGAGTTGTCCGTCACACATAACTATGCTTTCTTAACTAGGATTCCTCATGTTTGCTTGCCAGGGAGTGGTACTGTTTTAGTTATTACTAGAACTCGTCGACATCTTTCTGTTTTAAGTTTGCACTAGTTCAGTTATTCTAATTTTCAGGGACAGATACAATTATTTCTTTTGAGAAATAAGGTTTTGTGTGTATAGAAGGTTCATTTTAGCATTGTGGATTTGGTATCTTGTTATTCTATCTAATAAATTTATGCTCGAACCATTTATTTACTAGTTTAGGATAGTCTATATATATATATATATCAGTAATGTAGATATCACATACTAAATTAAATTATTTGTAGTGGTTTGTTGCAGTGTTACAAATATTTTGAAACTGGAAGCAAAGCTAACATACCTTTGTGTGTGTGTGTGTGTGTGTATATGCATCAGTTTGTATCTTTCAGTTTTTTGTTAATTCTGTTTTAGTGGGTTTTTTCACTTGCAGTTGCAAGGTAGATGTGGTAAATGTGTATAGGGATGTGATAATGACTTTCTTATAGATTTTTCGAGATTAATGTGGGGGTTTTGTACTAAGATTAGTGATTCTTTATAAATTAGAACTTAATGACGATCTTATGATTAAAACCATTTGTTATTACAAGTATTTTTTGGTACAGTTCTTAGTTGAGAATTTAAGAATTTGACAAGTTTTTGGAGAGGTTTAATTCTCTCAGTTGTTGTTGGTACGATTGATCCTTTTTAATGATTATATTTTATTTTATTTGAAAGAATTATTATTTCACCTTTTGTATTTTAATATATTTCAGTCTTTTGGACTTTTGATCACAAAACATGTAATCCCTCCGTTCCAAAATCAGAGATACAATTTGATTTTTGAAATCAAACGAAAACATATTAAATTTTAAAATCTCGTAAAATTTTAGAATGAAATAAATTTTGTAATTAACCGTTTTTGTTATTTACTATACAATTATAATAATTGTATTAATTAAAATTAAATAAATTCATATCAATTTGAAATTTAATATGTGGTCGTTTGACCTTAGTATTTCTAATCTTTGAACTAAAGAAGTACAATTTCATAATCAAATATATCATCAGAATCAATCAAACTTCACTAAAAGAGGAAAAAATAAACTCAAGGAAACTAATATTTTCACAAATACTTTTTGATATTTTTATAATAAAAATATCGTTATAGATATATAACAACAATGAAAATCGTCGCTATAGATTCTATAGCGACGACTTTATTATGAAAATATCATTTTCTGTTATGAATTTATCAATTTCTTTTTAAAAATAAACACAGTTATCTTTTGAATAAGCAAATCCCTCCATTCTAAAATTAACAATGCATCCTTTCTAGTTCCTTCAAAAAGAATATATTTTATTTTTATTTTTAAATTATTACTATCGGACGATATGATATTTTTAATTTGTTATTATTTTTTTAGTAATCACCTTTAACATCACATCATTTAGCTTGATTAGTATTAAGTGTATATTTGATATTATAATTTAAAATTATTATTTTAAAAATATATCTCTAATTTTAAAATTTAAAATATATATTTAACATAAAAATACACAAAACATGCAAAACTAAATATATAAATAAAAAGTTTATTAGACATAATTAGTGACAAACTCAATGTAAATATTAATTATTTTATTTAAATTTTTGTTTTAAAATATAAAATTACTTCCATTCTTGTTCATCTAATAATAATTTATTTTAAATATAACTTATTTTAACTCATAAATATAACGTTTGAAACACATACTAAAATTGATACAATTTAAAAGTCCAAACGCGACCGAACAAAACCTTATTATTCCCTTCTACAAAATATATATACCCGTATATATATATATGTACAGTGATATAGAGAGAGAGGAAGTGATATAAAGATGTGGGAATCGATCTTCGTAACGGTGGTAGCCACCGCCGGTAACATCGGAAAAGTTATCCAGAAAAAGAGCACTGTCATTCTCCCTTCTCTCTCCCTCAAGCTCAAGGTCTAATTCCTGTATTCTTTCTCATTTAGTCATTTTATGAGGTCTTTTCCCTCAAATTTTTAGTTCTTTTACCAACATTTTTATTTTTCTTGTTTGTTAAATCCCTATAAGCATTTTACTTTCAATCGTGGTTTGAGGTTGTTCAACTTATTTTGATGTGTAAATATTTGGATAGATGTGAATGCAACAGCAACTCTGAAATTTTGGTGCGGTAGGTTGTTTAAAAGTTAAAAAGGTAATTTTTTTTGGTTTGTGATTGGTTGTAAAATGTATTGGTTTAAGTGGTTTGAACCCTAGATTTGTATTTGTCAATTGGTAAGTGATCTCATTTTAATGAACAGCAAAATTGAAAATTGTTAGGAAGTAGACGATAAATACAGCTTAATAGTCCATTTATATGGCCAAAATAGTCCAATTAAAACATGTTCATGCATTATATGTTTACAGGCAATAGTGTCCTCCCAAAGTAATACTTGCAACTTTATGATGACACCTTTATGTTTTTATAACAAGCTTTGTAGTATTGCCTATGGATTTCACAGATGAAGCCACCTTTTTATTGGGGTGACATTTGAATGAAGTGTGGCTTCCACACCAATTATATTTTGCACTGATACTTAACCATTTGTTTCACAAATTAGCATCTGGAAGAATGTTTTGGTGAGGGGCTTCACGTATAGGGTGATAATTTAAAAAGGAGCATTTACTTTTCCACTTTAGGCAATGTCAAACTATTGGTCACGACCCAACAACTTAATCCCTGGGGTAACTTAAATTTATAATATCGTATAAAGAGCTTTAGTTTTTTTAATACTTTTGTTCAAAAGTTGTAGCCATTTGTGCATGATAGGTACATTTGCCCATGGTTTCCAGGAATGTGGATCGATATTCCCATACCATGATTTAGAACACGAAATGATAGTTTTTGGCTCACAGATCGTAGGACAGATAGGGTTCCTTGGTAACCCAGCATTTACCTAATAGGTTGTGTATTTCCACTTTTGAAATGGGTTTAGATTACCTTGTGTCACTCTCTTAATAGAGTTGTTGTTACACAATGCACTCTAATTGGGCTACCCTATCATAGGATTGACTATATTTGTTTGACTTGAAATGAAGCTTTTTGGGACCATATGCAATATTTCTTTGTAGTTGTTCTCAAATAATCAAAGATTGGCGTACTTTCTTTTTTCTCATCGAAGAGTAAGACCTTGAATGGATGTTCTTTTCTTTGAGGCCTAATTAGATTAAACGATTCATTATCTATTTTGCAGGTGATTAGAGCATATCCTTTCAACAAAGCTTGGGTTATTGGTTTCCTCATGGATATATCTGGAGCCATGTTGATGTTACGAGCATTATCTCTAGCTCCTGTAAGTACATCAGCAGCAAGCTTCTTTTTGTATGTATATATGTTAATCCTAAAACTGACTTTATTAATAAAATGTTAGTCCTTCAACATCTGAATCGTATTTTACAGCCTATTAATTAAATCTAGTTAGTTGAGATATACTCCGGTTCCAAAATATAAGTTAGCTAAGTACACAGTTTTGGCTGTAATTATGTTGTGTAGTTGTACTGAGGCAAGGACTGCTTTTGATAAATAATATATCTTTTGTTTATAAAAGTAAAACACGTTAATGGAAGGAGAGAAGGGGATCGTCCAAAGTTAGAGATGTTACCTGATATAACCTTCCTACAGAAAAATCTGTAATTTCCTGCTTGTGGTTCTTGAGAAAGTTCGCAAGTCTCTAATTACAAGATACATAAACAAAAATAAATCTTGTAATAAAGTTAGCAAAAAAATAAAACAAAACTGATGTTATATCATTTAAACCTTCCTTTCCTTCATCATCATTCTTGGGAAATATTTAATTATTGAAAGTAAAACACACATCAACCAGTCAATTTATGTTAGATTAGTGACCAGAGGATGCTTTGCTGTGTTCTTTATCATTGACAATTTGTTTGAATGTTAAACTTTTATCTAATGAAGCATGTTTTAATATTTTACTGGTGGGTTTGAGTTATTGGTTGCATAACAAGTCAAAGAGGCGTGTTATGTTATCTTGTTGCATCCCTGTGAAACTCGTTGTAATTTGTTTGATGCACTCCAGGTTTCTGTCATTCAATCAGTTTCTGGATGTGGACTTGCCATCCTTTCTATCTTTTCTCATTTTTATCTGAAGGAAATGATGAATGCTGTTGATTGGATCGGTATCACTTTGGCCGGCATTGGCACCATAGGTAATATAAGTTTCTTAAATTTATTATTTTTAAATGCAACAGTTCAATCTGGTATTGTAGGCATTCAATAATAATTATCTTACAAGTAAAGGTATTTAATATTCGTATTTCCATATGAAAGGTTACTCATGTTTTATGGAGTAGCTGGGGTGAACCTTAAAAGTAATTACAAATCAAAGTGGTCCTTGGTTTCAAAGTTGTTTGATCAGTACTCTAGATTATGTTGATAATAAGAAGTAAGTAGCTTTTTATCTCATTGTGAATTAGACTGTAATATTACTGACAAATGTTTAACCATACATCCCAGCAGATTACGAAAGTCTGATCTCATAGTTGATTTTTGTTTCACTGATTAGGCCAGTAGTGAGTTATGCTTATACGTGCTCTTTAATGTGCAGGAGTTGGTGCTGGAGGGGAGGAGCAAGAGGCTTCCTCCATTTCAATTTTCCATTTGCCATGGCTTGCATTTGTTGTTGCATTCCTGTTTGTAGGTATCTTAACCTTTGCACCATCTGCTAATAGTAACTTTAACATGTTTCATGTTGTCTATTACTGATCTGCGAAGAAATTTGGAGGGCAGCATTAGCATAGTCACTGTACTTGGCTTATGTTGTTTGATTTCGAGGATTCATCACGTTCCTAAGCTTTTGAGCTCTGTCTTCGTGCTCTAAAATTTTAATTATTTTTTTGTGGGTTAAAATCTTTTTTTTCCCCTATCGAAAGAGACATGTTTCCTATAGTCTTCAATTTCAACTAAGAGTCTGCATCTGGAATTCCTATCCATAACAGTGGACTAGGCCATGTTAACTTGTAACATAGTATCAACAATATGAGGTTACATGAGGATACCTGCAATCTTGTACATAAAGCACTTTTTCTTTAGTATGAAATATGCTACCGCATGTCAGTGTTGAATACTGTGAGATAGAACATACAAGGTTCATGATTTTGGAACATGGATCGAGTATTGTTACTAAATTTTTGGATCACAGATATCAATGAATAATTAAACTAAGTAATTCTATAATTAAACTAAGTAATTCTATCTGTTGAAGGAAATTATAGAATTGTGCATTTACATATTTTTGATAATTATATATTTTGCTGGTATTGTCTTTAAGTATCAGTGCTAGTAATAAATTAATAATGTGTCAGTGCTAGTAATAAATTAATAATGTGTCCTGCCGTTTGTCTTAGTGTAACAGTTGTTTGTTCCGAATTATCTTGATTCCATTTGTTCAGAGGATTTATAGTTTTATAAATGGGCTAAGGTAGTGGATAAATTATTACTTACTAATAATTTAGAATTTATCCAATTACGAAGTATGGTGTAATCTCCCAAGTGCAGTGGCTGTGGGTGCCTCCGCAATGGGAAAAAAAAGTATGGTGTAATCAATCTGTCTACTAGCTAATTACCAATGGTGATCTTTTATCTTTTATCTGTTACTGATATTGTTTTACTTGCATCTAGAAGGGAAATAACATTTTATTGAGTTTACTCTCCCATTTTCTTTATTCCATTTATAAATGAATGGTTCCAACCCATGCATTGTTCTGTCTTGTTTCAGTTAGAGGGACCAAATTAAAGAGAATGTTATTGTATTCCATTCTGTTTTTATCGATTTAGGTTTGATTTGCTCTTATGGATGTAGGTCCTCCTCAATGGATGGCTTCATATTTACAGACGACAGCGCAAAGAACAGGAGCTGGTAATGACATCAGTTTTCTAAATGGCATACTGCTAGTTGAATTATAACATATTTTTGTTTTAGCGTTCTTATATATATGGACTTTTTAATTATTATCCAGATGGAATCTGAAGTTGTTGAGGAAATTATCTATGGCTTGGAATCTGGCGTTCTGTTTGGGTATGTTGTAACCTGTACTATTACAATTAGATATAATTTTTTAGTCATTTCTCTCTTTATTTTGTGTTATGCTCGTTAGTTTTTATCATATGAGCATTCTGTGCAAAATGTTGCTTTGTTAACGCTACTTGTTAATCTTTCACTTGTGAATCTTCTCAGAAAAATATTGATTGCAGGATTGCATCTGTGATATCAAAAATGGGATTCGTATTCTTGGAGCAGGGTTTCTCCAAGTTACTGGTTCCCCTTTGCATTTCAATCAGTATATGCTGTAGTGGTTCAGGATTTTTGTACCAGGTGTGTCAGATCACAGATGTCTTTATTTTCTTTACTTTTATGTCAAAGAATACGAATGTCAAATTCAACATATTCTTTTATATTGTTTTGCCTTGTTGATCATTTAAACATGTTTGGTAATGCTTCAATTTGCATGCTTAAATATCTCTGTAGTATCTATGATGCATGTATATCAGTATCAATATACTAAAATATATGCAAAATGGCCATTGTCTAACCTGTTTATGAAAGTTATTTTTGTGTGCCTTAACCTACTGAGACTGTCGTAATACCAAATGATTTGTTACCGTTCCAACTTTTTGGAAGCCATTATGACGATGTTTGTTTATTGCTTTAAGCAGACACGCGGCTTGAAGCACGGAAGGGCAATTGTGGTGTCCACATGCGCTGCTGTGGCATCTATTGTTACTGGTGTACTTGCTGGTATGCTTGCTCTCGGTGAAAGATTGCCTTCAGCCCCAATTGCTCGTCTTTGGCTTTTGCTTGGATGGTAACTTCCTCTCTTACCTGTTTTACAGTCGGTGCCCGTCTAGACCTATGACCTTTGAAACTAACCAGTAAATAAGAGTTCTTTATCTGCATGGTTGACACATTATGGACACATTGGTAAAGGACCCTGATGTTGTGAATGTGTGTGGCAAAGATCATCTTAAATGGCGTCCATATGATTTGCTTAGGAGTACTTGCCTTACATTATCATGTTGCCTCGACTTGAGAAGTATGTTGTTCAGATTAGCTTGATGGATACTTCCCTTTTTATGTAATTTATTAGGATGTACTTCTTGGGATGAATCCTGTGTTGGATTTTTATCTTCTCAAGTTGTGTCCACAAAGATTTAGATTTGTTTTTCGTTTTTTAGTGGCATTAGTAAAAAAAATTAAAAATGAGAGCATTAAATTGCTAAAGAAAATGGTGTTATCATTCTACACCCAAGTTGTTTTATAGTTCTACCCCATAATATTTTAGTTGAGCATGAAACTTCTGATTGCAGGGTATTTATTATCACAGGGGTGGTACTATTGGTGAGTTCAGCACGGCTGCTGCAATATCTTCCAAGGCCGTGGCAGCGATTGACACGATCCGGTGTTGATAAGAACTTTGGTCTTCGGCGGTCCGGGTCACTACGTAGTAAGGATCCTAACCCAAATGCCGTTATCCAGGCAACCACATTGCAAAGTTTGATATCATCAGCTCCCTCAAGACAGAAAGTTTGAATTGAAGCAACAAGAAGGATGCTGAATGTTATTCCCCTCATCAAGGTCACAAGACATGCTTGCATATAAGATGAAGCCTGGAATATAAGATCATTCATTTAAGGAAACTGATAAATTCACAACAGAAAATGATGTTTTCACATATAAATCGTCGCTATAGATCCTATAGCGACGGGTTTCACCGTCGCTATACATCTATAGTGACACTTTTCATGTGGAAATATAAAAAAATGTTGTGAAAAATATCAATTTTCTTCGTTTAATCTTTTGATTATAAATGGGATACCATACCTAATTCATGATCTCTTATACTGAAATAGCATGTACATTATTACTCTTGGCACCCTTCAAGGAAGCTTTGTGACATAGTTTGAATTTATCTAATAAAAGGTTTTAGCATGTAGCTTTCTTTATGGGATTATTTTTGTGCAACTACAAGCCTTTTTGAGGCCCTCTTTATTATCCTTTAGAGAAGCATATAAGCTCTTATCTCACTACTTTTGTTGACACTTAATGTTACGTTTGGATTAGAGTAATGAAGGAAGGAATGGAATGACTCATTCTTATGAAATGAAAAAAATTGTGTTTGATTGCGATTGGAATGAATTGAACCATTTTTATTTCTGTCAAATTTATAATTTTTAATCTTTGGGGGAGAGAGATTCATTCTATTCATTCAATCTAAACGTAGGTAATACCAAGCTTTGGAATTGGATTTTGGACACACAAGTCCAATTCCAAAGTTAGAATTGAGTTGCCAAACATAACAAGTGTAAATCATGTACACAGTTGATACATTTGACAATTTATTTATTTATTTTTTATTTGGGGTTTATTTATTTATTATCTGGGAGGCCCCAGTAATGGGGGCGATGCTCCGACGATTGACTGCTGCTCTGATTAGCACCAAGATGGAGCCATCATGGACCATGTCCCATAAACTATAAACAGTGTCTTTTCATTTCTGCCGCAGAGACCCATTATTATAAATCCTACCTTAGGGGCATGGAAAATAGAAAGGGACCCCCCCAATGAGAGGACCCAAATTCCCTTACCACCATTAAAGTTCCACGAAACCATCAGACCATAAGGACATAAGGTTCCACCACAGGTTGGACATGGAATAAGTACCACCTTGAGGGCTCCAATTAATAGACACACAAATGGCAACCTCCAAAGCATCATCAAACTAGCAATTTGAAGAATCATAAGAAGCTACATCATGACACCAAGATAGAGACAAATAGCACTTCCTCCGTTTCCACAGAAAGAGTCTTCTTTTTGTTGTTGATAGTATAAAATGACATAATATCCTTAAGTTCAACGTCAGAATTTCATTACCATGACGTCACTATTAAACTAAAAACTCGATATTTTTAAGGATAAACATGGAAGAACATATATCGCTTGCAAATGTGTGAAATGGAAGGATAAAGGAGAGAGAAACAAGTCATTTAGGACATTTTTGGGGTCCCTTGCTGTAAATGATTCTTGGAGAGTTCAGGATACACGTGAGTGAGTTGCAGTTGGCATCTCCAGAAAAGGTTAATCTGTCTAATAAAGCTATGGACATGAACAGAATGGCACAGATCACAAAGGTCCTATGAATTGGGACAAAAATGAAACCCCTGCTCTATCCTTTGTCTACTACTACCATTTGTGGTAAAATTAAGGGTGTCTAAGATAAGCAACTTCAAGTAATATTGACTTCAGAAGACTGCAAAGTTGAATTCTAAACTAATCAATTCACCCTAAATCCAACTTTGCTGTGGAGAATGTATGATCATAAATTCAAATTTACTATGCTGTCTGTCTGTATAGAGTAAACTATCGCATGCAAATATATATAAAAAAACATGCTTATCAATATTTTCTTTCATTATTTATGCATGGGACCATGCACAACATCCACAAATCTAGTCCCATTAGATATCTTAATATTCAATACCTTCACCTTAAGAATCCAGTAAATCTTGGTCGACTCATCCGGTTTGGTGATGCATCCATTAATTAATACGAAAAATTATTAGTTAAGCTACTGCATTGGGAGTACTGAATAGTCAGTCAGTTCTAGAACTGGTTTTACCAGCTCTTTGCCTTCCATTTTCGAAGTTATTTTGCGGTAGTAACAACACAGTAGAATAGTGCATTCATCGACCATTTTATCATTAATCAGTGTTTTGTTTGTTGCGGAGGATGATTCTACTCGAATCAAATTAATCACAAAAAATGATTAAAGTACATACATAGTCGTCATATTAGCATTATCTGTTGCCTGGCTTAGTGTGTGATGAATAATCACATCAGGAGACTCCATCAATCCGAGAGATCAGAATTAACAACCCCAAGAAGTCATTGTAGATTTTGTTCATTTGGATACTAACCCAGTTGTTCCATCTCCCAGCTTTCATGAGGGGCAACATGATCATGGGAAGGAATATATTGCTGCAAAATAAAAAACATAATCACCTTCACGTATTCTAAGTCCTACTTGTTCACCTCGATCGATAATGATCTCCAAACACACTATATTTATAAAAATATCAAATTTATTCCCGGTGTCAGAAGATTTGACGGGTAAGCATTTTATGTCTAAATGTGAGGAAAGATTCGAAGCAACTAGAAAGAAATGGGATATTATTCTTGACTCAAGAAGGCAGGCAGCCACATTTCTTGACAGATGGAGATTCCTTTTGTCAGGGCCCATAACAATTTGTTGTTTGCTCGTAAAACATGCCGACTTGCGTTCAGTTCATGTGACTGGAAAGTTAGACAAATAGTTTCGCTAGAATCCATCAATTCAATAGAAACACCCATTCGAAATCAGGTGAAACTGTCATGTCTGAATAACTCCCATAAGAAAAGGAAGGAAGGAAGAGGCATGCATCATATTATAAGCTGTTTCTTCTTAATTAGCTTTTTAATAAGACATGATCAGATTCATCCACCCATTGCAACAAAGTTACAGGAGTAAAAAAGAATGAACAGGAAGTAGAGAGTGAAGAAGAAATTTAGACAAAATGGAATGATCGGTACCTTCCTCCATTTTAATTAAAAGCTCTTTGGCAATTGGAGCCGTGAGAATTATGTGCCTAGCACCTGGCTTGATAAAACCTTCTTCAACACTGTTGTCGAATAATGCAAGCAAAGAATTATAATACCCATCAACATTTAGGAGACCGACCTGCATGTACAGAGAACTACCCATCACAAAATGAACCAGTATTTCATCTCATCTGAGATCATAAATAAATAAAGGGCAACAAGTAAGTCACCGGTTTTTTATGAATTCCAAGTTGTGACCAAGTTATTATCTCTAATAGTTCTTCCATGGCTCCATATCCTCCTGAAGTTTTTCACTAGTCAAAAATGGTAGCTAATTCCAAATATAGAATGCAGTAACAAATATAAGGACAATTACCGGGAAGAGCAATGAAAGCATCAGCTTCTCGAGCCATTTCAGCTTTACGCTCGTGCATATCTGAAACGATTCTTACTTCTCCAACAGTTTCACCAGAAATCTGTCCCAAATAATCCCTAGTAAGAACTAGCTAGATTGATACATGATCGCCTTATATCATACTTCAGACCTCTCTATATATAGCATTGAAATCTTAAGCACTTTTAAGGTTATTATTAGATAGACTACTATGACTTCTGCATGTTAAATAAATAAAACATTGCAATCTAAGGGCAGGGTCCAAAATTTGTTTTCAAGTAAATAAAGCATTGAACACGTACGACCATAATCTGAAAATATGGATGGTTATTATACAGATGAAAAGGATAAATACCTCAAGAGGCACAAGAGCTTTAGGAATAACCCTGCATTTGAAAGCAATAGAGACATGATCGATAAATTGCTCTAACATGATTGACGAAAAATTTATCTTCTGAAATACATATATATATATATATACACACACGTACACATAAACACAATAGTGTTCTAGGCAAATTAATCTCTTATTTACCCAAGTACATGACAGCCTCCTTCAAACACTCTTTGAGAAATTAAACCCATCAACCCAACACTTCCACCACCATACACCAAGTCAATCTTCCTATTCACCTGTGTTGGTTATGCTCCAAAATCTTATGTTTTTGGCAAAGTCCCACATTGGCTATTCTTGGAACTCTCATAGTGCATATTAGTACTTGTTGTTATGGGCTTAGTAACATGGTTGAGGAAATAGGGATGGGCTTGCGCACATGAGGACGGCTAAGGAATTGCTTGAAACCAAGCTTGGGCGGAATCATTTTTTAGGACAGTAGCTTTGCTACGCCTCGGCTTCTTTCATATAACAGCTAAGTTGTTCTGTTCCAATTTGTTCGCCTAATAGTCTTGTTAAAACTGCTCTGCTTCTGCTACTGTTGTTAATTTATCTGGTTTCTAACAACCTGTAATCAAAATCATATAATAAACAGACAAAAGTCTTCCGAAGACAATTACCAAAAAAAAGAAGTATTATGAAGATGATGAAAAAAAGCAAAAAACTAATAGCCTCCCATAATAGAAAAGAAGCCAAGAGACCCAATTCACAAAGTCTAAGAGGAAATACATCAAACATAAAAAACAGTTCAATATAACTAACACCCATTTCGTAACTCCAGAACACAAATAAAAAAAAACAAATAAATAAGAAGAAAGAAAGAAAGAAAAAAGAAAAGAGAGAAAAAAATGGTCATTTCAGATCATAAAGGCAAAATCCAAGAGTCTCACTATCAAACAGATTCACCCAAGTCATAAAAACAATACCCAATACACAAAGTCATCAAAAAGACAACTTGTTGATACCAAAAACTAACAATTGTGAATCAAAACAAGATTCTATCAAAGAAAGAAAAGTATAATGAAAAAACAAACAATCCAGTTCATCTCCCAAATCAACAGCAGCATCACTGAAAACTTTTCTATGGCCTGAATTGCTTCCACAGAAAACACACAGTTTCTTGAATCTGCTACTTGTATTACCTTCCATTCAATAGTGCCCTTTAACTATATGTAAAACAATCGAACCTCACACATTATCTCTCTTTTGCTGATACACTAACATGTAAATAAATATACACTCTTATTTATATAAATAAATATACAAACTGACATGTGTAGAGTATGCAAATATGATGAGAGAAACATAAAAAGCCCACATACTCCATTACCTTTCCGGTCCAACGTCTGCCTGTCGGATTGTCAGATTTTCTTTTAATTTTTTTGGTTTAGTAGGAGTATATGAATATAAGTTTTTTTTCTATCTTAGGGTACACCGTCCATATAAAAGGAAGAGTCCTATGTATTGCTTTTAATTAGCCGAATTATAATTGACATTTGCATGTATTCATGCGATAGTTAAAAGTTTAGAATTTTATGAATTTATTTTATTTTATCGCATAAACTTTCGTATCGGTGGGAATTCAATTTCATCACAACATATATATCATTCCCTTAAAAAGAATTATTGAAGCAAACGTACAATTGTTTGTGTTATAATATTATCAACTATAATTATTTACGTACTCACTACAAAAAACCAACATATAGTCGCAATATATATGACTGTTCTTATAATTGACAGATATATATGAGACTTGTTTTAGGATAAGTGAGTGAGTAATTAACATCGTCTTTCAAAAAATTAGGGAGTTGATTGTCAGTTTCCAAACATGTGAATTAAAAGTGAAAAACTTATCAATTTAAGGGTACAATTTTGTTAATACCCCTAAATTTATTTCATGCGCTTAAAACTTCATAAAGACGCATTTGGGAATTTAAAGTGTACACTGAAAAAGAATAGTGATTGCTAGTTTTACTATTAAAAAAATACTAATTATTATTATGTTGAAGTATTATGAAGTTAATATTAAAAATTAAACTTTATAGTACTTCGATTAGGACATTCTTTAATTTTCAATGGAAATATTTCCAATTAACAGATAATTATTATGTATGAATATGAATGAGATTGAATGAAGACAACAAACATATAATTATTAATATTAATTGTCACTATAAATTAATAATAATCTGACATGACTTGTGGTGATATTCATACGTCACTATTTTCCTTTGATCGTTTTTCTAAAATCCAAAAAATAAAAATAAAAATAAAAAAACATTGAATAATTTATTTAACCTTAAAAGTATTTGCATCAAAAACTCATGTGAAATTATGGTAAAATAATGAGGGTATTTCCATGTATTGACATTATATGCAAGCCAACTACAATTAGTTGAGAAATCAGGCTCAGCTGAGCAATACATTATTGCGCTCTAATTAATAGTCACAGCCATAATTATAATTAATGCAAGTCCATATGTCTACGCTAAACACAATTTAGAAGATCTCAAATCAAATAGAGAGAGTAGAAACCATACAATTTATATAAATATGTGAATCTAATATATATATATATATATATATATATATATATATATATATATATATATGGAATGATTCATACACCATTTATATCATTAAAAACAAGAACAAACAATCAAGATTAGAAATTGAAAATCGACACAAATCATTCGCTACTAATAGTAGCAGACGTCGATCAAAATAAGGGTTTGACTTTATTAATTAACTAAGGTTTAGAATTTATAAACTAAAGTTTATAATTTATTAACTAGGGTTTAGAATTTATTAAGTATTTTTTAACTAATTTTAGGGTTTATTAAGGAAACTGATATTTTTACATGTATTTTTTATATTTTCACATGTATTTTTGATATTTTTACATGGTCTTCTCTTATACGAGCATACAGTAGATCTCACCTTCATATGAGAAAGAACTATGTAAAAATATCAAAAACACATTTAGAAATAGTGTTCCCCTTTATTAACATCAGGTTAATAAAACTTAAATTCTTGTTAATAAACCTAAATTCATGTTAATAAACTCTAAATCATAGTACTTAATAAACCCTAAACCCTAGTTAATAAACTCTAAACCCTTATTGAAATTTAATAAATTCTAAACCCTTATTCACATTAGCGTTAATTACTATTAGTAACGGATGGTATGTATTTTTTTTACTGGACGTCGATATTTAGCTTATAATTCTAGTCGGTTTTTTTTTTTTTAATTTTTTTCAATTGTATAGATGGTGTATATTTTATAAGAATTCATAAATTATTATCATATATATATATATATATATATATATATATATATATATATATATGGCTTTATATAGAATTTGTACTGGCAAAGAAAAGACACCACTGTCTGATTGATTTTGTGTGTCAATATGATGAGAATTATGTAATCTCCCAATATTTTATGGCTTTTGCCAATTATATTGTGGCAGGAAGAAAAGTGATTGAAATGATTTATAAGTACTGGGTTCTATAGCATGCGTTAATAATGTGGGTTGTAGGGGTAGAGTGCATATAATTGAATAGATCATATACAATATTTTATAAATTTATATTGATTGCTTCATAGATAATTTGTTCCTTTATAATTGGTTCACCATATATATTATCCAAAAAAGTTTTAGATGATTAAAATTGAGATCTTGTGAGTGTTGACCAGTGATGTAGTAGAAATTTTGTTCACCGATTACTAAAATTAACATTAATAAAATAAATTTTTTTAGATCAATAATATATTAATATTTAAAAATACACTTAAGCATTCAAAATTACAATATTAAATTTTACATGAATCTTCTCCAAGACCTCATATATATTATGAAAATTAATACTTCATTAGTACTTTTGTATTTCATAAAAAAATGTCTCATTTTAACTTTTGAAAATAATTTGTAAAATCATAAAATTCAAAATACTGATATTCAAAATCATAAACCATAGTTAATTATTTTTTTTCCTAATTATTATTATCATTTGTGATGCATGCCCTAATGAGTGATGGTTAGTTGTTTATTCTCTATAGGAAGGCAAAGACAACAACAACAAAAAATGTATGAGACATAATTTTATGTTAAAATGGAACCAAAACACCCTAAATTAATTTGGTCAAACTAACTAAGGTTCCAAAACACATAAGCTTGTGCTAAAATAGGAAGAAACACAAAAAGCTTCTTCCCTTCTTTTTTTAGCCTCTAATCAATAATTCGCAAAACATTCACAATCAAACAAAACCCAAAACCCAAAATTCCAATTTCATTTTCCCTTCTTTTTGGACAGGAGAGAAAATCATTTCACTGTTTTAACCTCCTCCATGCATTTACATGCACCAAACAACCAAAACAATATCTTAATTAATTTCCAACATTGAATTTTGATTAATTAATTTCTCCCTCCCTCCCTCCCTCCTTGAATATTCTTGATCTCCATTTCCATCATCCATGGGAAGGAAATTTCCGTTAACCGAAAATCCAACATTAATCCATCCAATATTATCATTATCACTTCTAATTACATGTATTGCTGCAACAATTGCTTTAGTTTCATCCATGTGTGGATTTTTTTCGAGAAAAAAATCTCAAGAAAAAGAGTCCAAAGATATTCTATCACAACCACCAAATGACGCCATTGCTACCAAAGAAGGTAGCAATGGCCCAAGAAATTGAAAAGCCATTGCCATTGCCGCCGTCACCACCAGCCTCATCCTATAACCCTCATTCAAGAGCATCTTCTTTTCATTTTCGATCAAATTCCAACGTGTCGTTAGGAAAATTAACATCAACAATGAGCATGAAAGTGCAAGGAGGGATCAAAGCGATAAGGCAATCGTCCCGGAGGGAATTAGATTTTGCCAAAAAGGAGAAAAATTTGAAGCACGAAGACTCGCTTTGGAAGAAGCAAATTATTTTAGGGGAGAAATGTAGAGTTCCGAATGAGAATGAGGAGGATGACACCATAATTTACGATGAAAATGGACATAAAATCTCGGCGTATCACAAGAAGCCCTCTGGCCCTGCTTCTCTAACAATGTCTAGGCAATCCTCTGAAATTGATACAAATGCAATTCCTAGCTAAGAGGGGGGAAGGGATGAAGAAGAAGAAATAAATGTATTTTCTTAATTAGAAAATATTCTTATCATCTCGAGGATGGATGTTTATTGTAATCTGATGAGGGATGAAAGTTTGATGATTGTAACAAAATGGTTTTTATTAATTTCTAGAAGAAAGAAAGGAATGAGATTGTATGTGTATAGCATTAATTAATATCATTTTTGTATAGTTCAGAAAATTGATTATTATCACCATTGAATTATAATTGTAGAATTGCTGATCGAGGAATTAAAGTATATACATTAATTTGATTTCTTGTAGCTACCATATGATTGATGTTGTTGATGTCAGTCATTGGCATATTGGTTGAAGTTCTTCACATGTAGAATCAGAGAAACCACCATGACATGTGTTCAAGTTTCATACAAGGTGACTTGTTAATACGATTAGGGGAGCACTATTTTTATATGAGTTTTTGATATTTTTATATGATTTTCTTTCATATGAAGGTGGAATCTACTTTTTGTTGGGTATGATACGAATCCTTATTGGATTTAGATTTAGGTATTACCTAGAATCTGTATTAGTTTGGGAAAGTAATCTTTTCTACTCATACTCAATTTAGTATTTTTAATCTTATTTGGATATGGATTTACCTATGGTCTATAAATATAAGTGCTAGAATTTTGGAGAGGGGACATTCAGAAACATTTTAAGAATTCTCATAGTTCTCTCTTTATCTTGTACTTTTCAGATATTTATTTAGTGGATTTCTTCTGTTTTCTCCGTGATTTTTTCCCGATTTGGGTTTCCACGTAAAACCTTGTGTTATTGTCTTTATTTTTCTGCGTTGATTTATTGTGTTTGTTATAGTTTATCATAACAAACTGGTATCAAAAGCTTGGTTATTATCGATCCATACTATGGCGTTGAGTTCAACTTCATCAACGAAATTCGATATTGATAAATTCGATGGAAATATTAGTTTCAGTCTTTGGCAGGCTCGGATGAAGGCTGTACTTACTCAGCAAGGCGTGAAGAAAGCTATTGTGAGGAAGCCAATGAAGCCTGTAGATATGTCTGATACGGATTGAGAGATGAAGAAAACTAGCGAGATGTCTGAGTTAGAATAGAAAACTATGGATGATAAAGCACTTTCATCACTTTAGTTGTGCCTTTTTGAATGATGTGTTGAGAGAGGTGTTAGCGGAAACTACAACTGCTGATTTGTGGAAGAAATTAAAGTATCTTTATTTAACGAAGTCCCTCACTAATAGATTGAGACTTAAACAACGTCTTTACACCTTGTATATGCCAGAAGGTACTCAAATCAAATCTCATATCGCATAGTTTAATTCAATTGTAACTGAGTTACAAAATATTAATGGTAAGATTGATGATGAATGTGACGCCCTCAAAATAGGTATACATCACTCATTCTGAGTCGTCAAATACATGGTACATAATACAACTACAACTTAATTATACAATTGTCATGTAAAATACGACAAAATATTGTGAGACCCCAAATTTTATGAATAAAGATTTAATTTTCTTGAAATATTTTTTTTTATATTATGGTGTGGATTTGATATAATGTTATAGTTGTGGGTAATATTTATAAATTTTGCAAAGTAAGCAAGTTGTTATATAATATTTGATTGGTCGGGGAATATTCTTTTTGTCGGAGAATATCTGTACGACGGCACAATCATTGGTGGACCCCACAACGGAATTATTGTCGGAATGAGAAAATGATAGAAATATCTTTTTATAAAAATAACGACGGAAGTTTTACTGTTAATCGTTGAACTACCCAAAGTAGTAAAAGTACGATGTACTGGCATGGTTGCATAAGAGGCACACGATATTGATTATTAGTGCTTACGTGAGAAGTCATTCAGTTTTACTCAATAATTATTACAGTAATTACTGTTCAATATTTTATTTTATTGATTCAATAATTGATACGCTGATATTTTATATTATTATTGTTTCAATAATTATCACTGCACGTTATTTCCCATTATCAAATCAATAATTCATATTATTTGAATAATATTATTAGATAGCATTATTAGCAATGTCTAGAAAGTTCTGTCAAAGAGAGGTTTGGTCACCTAATTGCGCGCCAGTAAGGAGAAATCCTTATCGGAAAGCCCCCTCTTTCCTGGGAATGGCCTGGTTGTCATTATTGTGATTCTATAATATTATTTGTGAATAATTAATTATTGATTTATATGATAAAGAAATATTTATTGTATGTGGACATAAATGATAGATAGGAAAATATTTATTTTATGTGATTATAATTGAAGGAATTAATGCTGAGGTATTTTATCAGTATTTTGTCGGATTGGAGGTATTAAAAAACTCAAATCCTGTTTCTTAAAGCTCTATTAAGGTGAGTTATAATTTTGATCCGACCGTTGGATCGTTGTGATTTTTGGATATGTTATACATATATAAGTTGAGTATATGTCCACAAATTTTGAACCGTTAAAAATTAGCGTATGATTTGTTATGAATTTTAAGAGGTGTTAAAAATCATTCGTTTGTGGATTTCAGATATTTTATGTCTGGAATTTGGAAAAATTTAAAGCTACAAAGTTGTAGAGAATTCGATTTCGTGTGGAATGGACATACAATTCGTATTTTTCTGATAAAAGGCTATTTATTATGAATTGTTGAAGTTTCGGAAATTAAAATATTTTTATTAAAATTATAGGTGAGACCCACTTTTGTTTTTCAAAACACGTGGGCTGAATTTTTGTTCCAATATGGCTGCTCAACAATTCAAAGGAGGAGGCGTAGGAAAAAAGAAAAGATAATAATAATATTTTATTATTTTAGTCTCCTATGGCGTTCTAGCATTTTCCTATAAATAGGCGCTTAGGTTAGAATTGAAAATCACGCCAGAAATAAGTTTTCTTTCTTTCTATATTATTGAGCGTATTTTTATGAGTATTTAGATACTTTGAGAGTTGCTATTCAGTGCAAGTTTCCTTCGGCTTTACATCCGATATTCTGATCAGAACTATTGTTATTTTGAGATAAGGGATGTTATTTTCTTCGTAAATGATATTATTTTCTTTAATATCACTATGCCGAAATATTGATATGAATTTTATTGTGAAATTTCTACCTTTTTGTGTCGGAGTTACTATTCACGTATACGGCACTATTCACCGAAAAATAAATTTTTTTCCTTTTCGTCTTAGATGTCTATTATGGTTACTATCTTTGATTGTATCCATGTTTTGATCTTCATTCTTGAATTTTACTCCATTATTGTTTATTATGGAATATTATTTTCGTTCAAAGGGATGTTAGTTTTGTTCAATATTCGCTTGGAATAATATTTTCTTCCATACTCTGTAGTATGTAAGTAATATTATTTCGTTTCAGATTTCAAATTCTATACTCGTTTTGTTAAAATTTTGGCTTCTATACTCCATGAAATTAGTAGAATATCCTTGATATTTGCGCTTCATCCAATATCTTTTCATGAAAATATTATTATGAGCATTCTTGATAAGTTTTAACTTTTTCATACTGGAGTACTATTCACGGGGTTACTATTCACAAAGTACTATTCACAGGGTAATATTCACTCGAGTACTATTCACTGGGGTACTATTCATGATAAAAATTGATTCGTTTTCGGTCCAAATCATTTTTGGTACAATATTATTCTTGAATTTTACTCCACAAAGCAGTATCATGTTGACAATTTGAACGTTATTGAATTCTGGATAAATTAAATTATAAATCTTTAAAATTTATCCTTGAACTTGTTTTATTGAATTATTATATCATTGTCATCATCCTCATGCTTATATTGTTATGAAAGTCATCTTTGGCTTGTAGTACATAAATGGACTTGGTATGATTATGACCAGGGATTATTCGGTATAATCATGACTGTAATGTTACAAATAATGTGATAAAAGTCCTCATTGGTCGTAGTGCATTGATGGACAATTTTTGGTATGATTATGGTCATGGATTCTCTTCGGCCAAGGGTGCAAAGATGAATTGTTTTATGGCATGATTATGACCGTTGATGAAAACACGATTATCTTTGGCCCGTAGTGCAAGGATAATTCGTGGTCGTGATACTAAGGAATATCCTTGGCCCGGTGCAGGGATGAATCGATGATTTGGATTATTTATTAAGCTGAGTCTCAGTGATAAAATTGATGATAAATCTTTTAAATCATAGAAGATAGTAGATTTTATGCTGTACTTGACTCTTCTAATGGATTGCTTATTCCGTTGCAGTTGTTGATCTAAAACTTGTTGTCTATTATATTCTATCAGTTGTTATACTGTTGAAGGCTAAGGATAATTTATTCTGCATTATCTTAGTCATAATATGTCTTACTGGGCTAGTTGAGCTCATCTTTTCTTTCACTGTTCTCTTCAAGAAATGAGAATATAACCGGGACTAGTCGGAGAATGTATTGACGGTCCATATGGTTGCATTAGTAGTCCTCACTATTCTGTGAAATAGTGTGATAATAAATACATTGAGGACTTATTTTGAGTTTGAATACTGTCTAGAAGACAATATTTGTATTAAAACTCACAGCTCATGTTGTATATTTAAGTTTATATTTGTATTCTGTACCATGTATTTGGCGACTCAGAATGGGTGATGTATACCTATTTTGGGGGCGTCACAAATATAGCTGAGAGTTTTAACACGAATATTATTTTCTAGACAATATCCAAGCTCAAATTCAATCTCATTACAATTATTATCACACTATTTCACAGAATAGTGAGGACTACTAAAACAACCATCTGGACCATTAATCCATTTCCCGACTAGTCCCCAAATTTATATTCTCATTTCTGAAAAAGGAAAAGAAAAGGGTGAACTCAACTAGCCCAGTAAGAAATATTATGACTAAGATAATGCAGAATAAATTATCGTTAGCCTTCAAAAGTATAACAACTGATAGGATACAATAGACAACAAGTTTTAGATCAACAACTGCAGTGAAAATAAGCGGTCCATTAGAAGAGTCAAGTAGAGCATGATATCTACTATCTTCTATGATTTAAAAAGTTTATCATCAATTTTATCGCTGAGACTCAGCTTAATAAATAATCCACATCACTTAATTATCCATGCACTATGTGTGACGCCCCCAAAACAGGTATACATCATCCATCTTGAGTCGCCATATATCACACCATATAAATCAAATACAAACTTCTTTAATGCAACTGTCGTGTAAAAATACGACAAAACATAGTTGAGTTTTTACATGAATAGTGCCTCATAGACAGTATACAAACTCAAATTTAATCTCATTACACTTATTATCACATTAAGTAGTGAGGACTGCTAAAACAACCATCTCGGACCATCACTCCGTTCCCCGACTAGTCCCAGCTATATTCTCATTTCCTGAAGAGAACAGTGAAAGAAAAGGGTGAGCTCAACTAGCCCAGTAAGAAATATTATGACTAAGATAATGCAGAATAAATTATCCTTAGCCTTCAACAGTATAACAACTGATAGAATACAATAGACAACAAGTTTTAGATCAATAACTGCAGCAAAATAAGCAATCCATTAGAAGAGTCAAGTAGAACATAATGTCTACTATCTCCTCTAGATTAAAAGTCCATCATTAATATTTCATTCATGTAATACTTATCAACAGTTTTTTGTTATACCCAAGATAAAAAGAACTCTCATTACCTGTCTTCACCTGAACCACCAAAGATTATAGTTAAATCTACACTTCATATTTATAATCATGTAAATCAACAGTTTCTTCTTGCCACAAAGTCTTAATAGAACGTTTACTCAATATCCTTACCCCAAAGGCTAAAGATATTCAAATATAATAACAATTATCATACAAATCAGTTGTCTACCTTTGCAGTACGGGCCAAAGATATTCAACTATAAAACCAATGGTCATGATCATACCAATCAATTGTCTGTGAGTGCACTACGGCCAAAGACATTCAACTGTTAACTAATGGTCATGATCCTGCCAATCACATCATCGAATTATCCATGCACTACGGGCCAAGGATATTTTTTAGTATCACCAGTGGTCATGATCATGTCATACACCTGTCCATCTTTGCACTACAGGCCAAAGCTTTCAATCAACAGTTCGTCTTTGCACATAAGCCAAAGATATACAATTGTAAAATCAATAATCAACAGTCCATCTTTGCACGTAAGCCAAAGATATACAACCGTAAAACCAATAATCAACAGTCCACCTATGCACGTAAGCCAAATATGACTTTCATCACAATATAAGCATAAGGATGATGACAATGATAGAAACATTAATCAAATAAAATAAAGGATAAATATTAAAGACTTTAAATTTATCCAGAGTTTAAAATATCCAAATTGTCAACATGATACTGCTTTGTAGAGTAAAATTCAAGAATAATATTCATGTACCAAAAATAATTTGGACAGAAAAGAAATATATTTTTTGAGTGAATAGTACCTCGTGAATAGTACCCCAACACAAAAAAGTACCCCGAATACCCGAGTGAATAATACCAGAGTGAATAGTAATTGGGTGAATAGTAACCCGTGAATAGTAACTCGTAACAAAAAAATACCAAAGAGAACGATATTTCATGACGAGTACAAAAGAAATGATATCCCAGATTAGTATAATAGAATATACGAAACTACAAATAGATTTTTACCCGCCATGCGATAATCCACGTAGATAGATCATTTTCACAATTTAATAAAGAATGAATACGAAAGAATCATTCACCGTGCATGCGGTAATCCACATAGACAGGTTATTCCAATAGAATAATAAAGAATGGAATAATGTAAG
The DNA here is from genome assembly GCA_020205605.1 of Panax ginseng. NCBI lineage: Eukaryota > Viridiplantae > Streptophyta > Magnoliopsida > Apiales > Araliaceae > Panax > Panax ginseng. Next base: position 24,500,169 of record CM035131.1, on the reverse strand, counting down.
AATTCACCATGCATGCGATGTATCACATGCATGTGTTATTCCAAATGTAATAATAAAGAATTAAACCAGTCATGCGTAATCCGCACGCATGTGATATTCCAATGAATAATAAAGAAAGGAACCGTGTCATGTGTAATCCGCATGCATGTGATATTCCAAATGTAATAATAAAGAATGGAATAACAACAGAATTCACCAGGCGCATGCGATATACCACACATACAAAGTTATTCCAATGTAATAATAAAGAATGAAATAATGAAGAATTTCACCATATATATGCGGTATTTGATAGACAAGTTATTCCAACATAATAATAAAGAATGGAATAACAACCCTTACGAGTATTGAAAGAAAATAACTCTCTCATGAATACGAAAGAATAATACCCTTACCTTAGAAAAAGCTGATAATCGGAATAAGAGGTAGCAGACTTCTCTTCTTCTTTCTCTCTATAATTTCTCTCTATAATAATTGCTCTATAGCTTTAATGAATTGGTGAGAAATGAAGGAAGAATGAGCTTCTATTTATATAAAAATATAGTTTCGATAATTGCACATTTTGGGGCTCAAAATATTATAGTATAATACCTTCCTCTTTTCCTTCATTTTTAATTTAGTCCTGCAAGTATTATCAAACTTGCACCACCTTCCCTAATAGTAAATCATGTGAATCAATAGTTCTAGACATGTGAAAATACTGAATTACAAAGATAAGACTCCATTTATACCTCCATTTTTAACTTAGTCATGCAAGTATTATCAATCTTGCACCACCTCCCCTAATAGTACAAGAATGTGAATCAATAGTACACACATGTGAACAAATAGTTATAATCATGTGAATTAATAGCAATTAGTTCCTCATTTATCCGATTAATTACCCGATTGGTCAATATAACCTCTAGACATCAATTATTATCGAAATAAATGTCGATTTCCACTAACACCAATAATTCCAACACAATGGAACTATCAATTTCATCTTTAATCAACACGAACTTATTCATCATTAATGTTACAACTCACAATATTTAACAACCAGGTCATTCCCAGGAAAGAGGGGGCTTTCCGATAAGGATTTCTCCTTATTGGCGCGCAATTAAATTATCTAACCTCTCATTGACAGAACTTCTAGATATTATCAATATTGCAAATAATAATATGAATAACTTTGTCGTCTCAATTATTGATTTAATAATATAAAATATTATGACAATAATTGAATAAAACTGAGTGACTTCTCACGTAAGTATCAATAATCAAAGATACTCTACAATTATCCATCAATGCATTACGGGCCAATGAAGACTTTTACCACATCATTTATAACATTACAGGTTATGATTACACCGAATAATCCTTGGTCATAATCATACCAATCAACAGTTCATCTTTGCACCCTTAGCCGAACATGACTTTCATCACAATATAAACATGAGGATGATGACAATGATATAAGAATTTAATCAACCAAATTTAAGGATAAATATTAAAGACTTTGAATTTATCCAAAGTTTAAAAATGTCCAAATTGTCAACATGATATTACTTTGTGGAGTAAAATTCAAAAATAATATTATATCAAAAATAATTTGGACAGAAAAGGAATTAATTTTTATCATGAATAGTACCCCGGGTGAATAGTACCTGATTGAATAGTACCCCGTGAATAGTACCCGTACATATAAATAGTACCGTATGTATGAATAGTGCCGTATGTATGAATAATGTCGTATAAATGAATAGTACTTTGGCATGAAAAGCTTAAAAATGAACAAGAATGTTCAAAAAAATATCCTTATAAAACGATACTGGATGAAGCACAAATTTTAAGGATATTCTACTAATTTCACGGAGTATAGAAGCAAAACTTATCAACACGAGTCTAGAATTATGAATATGAAACGAAATAATATTACTTACATACTACAAAGTATGGAAGAAAATATTATTTCATACGAATATTGAAAAAAAATAATATCCCTTACAACTGTTGAATGGAAATAATATTCCTTACGAATATTGAACGAAGATAATATTCTTTACGAATATTAAACGAAGATAATATTTCTTGAGAATATTGAATGAAATAAAATTTCTTACGAATACGAAAAATAATATCATAAGTGAATATGAAATAAATAATACCCCTTACCTCAAAAAAAGAGTATTTCTAACTGGTATATTGGATATATTCTTGAAGAAAACTTTTACTATTTTTTATACTCAAAGCTTCCTTAAACTCTAAAGAAATACACTCAATATTATAGAAGAAGAATTCTCTGATTCTGGTGTGATCGATTTTCTTTTCTAAACTGAATAAAAGGGAATGATACTATTTGGAAACGGACGCACAGTAGAAATCAGACAAAGTTCACAATTTTTTTTTAAAAATCACATGATTTACTATGCAAATACTATGCCGTCACTATGCAAACACTATATATGCATAATAAAATAAAATATATTCTATTTTTCATAAAAAACAAAACTTATTATATAATATATATATATATATATATATATATATATATATATATACTGAATAACTTTCTACCAATTATTTTGAAAAAAAGGTAAATGGGGGTCCATATAATAAGCAAAATTTACAACAAATACTTCATAAATTTTTTTTTAATATTTTTAACAACATTTATTCATCATTATTATAACTCACAATATTAACAACCAGATCGTTCTTAGGAAATAGGGGGCTTTTCGATAAGGATTTCTCCCTATTGGCGCGCAATTAGATGACCAAACCTCTTTCCTCGACAGAACTTTCTTAGACATTATCAATAATGCAAATAATAATATGAATAACTTGTCATCTCAATTATTGATTTAATAATATAAAATATTATGCAGATGATACTGTGACAATAATAGAATCAATAATGTGAGATACTACGCATGCAACAATTCTTGTAAAGCAATAATCGAGTATAACCGAGTGACTTCACGTAAGCATCAATAATCAATACCGTGTCTACTATGCAACCATTCAGACATCGTATCTTTATCACCGGGGTATTTCAACAATTTAACTAGAAAACTTTCGTCGTTATTTTTATAAAAAGATATTTCTGTCGTTTTCTAACTACGACAATACTTTTGTTGTGGGGCCCACCAATGATTGCGCCATTGTACGAATATTCCCTGATAAAACGAATATTCCCCGGCCAATCGAATATTTTATGACAACTTGCATACTTTGCAAAATTTTTAAATACTACTTACAACTATAACATTATATCAAATTCACACCTTAATATTTAAAAAAAATATTTCGAAAAATTAAATCTTTATTCATAAAATTTGGGGTCTTACAATGAAGATCAAGCCCTATTTGTTGTTAGTCTCATTACCTAATTCATATAAGCACTTTAGAGACACGATGATTTATGGTAAAGACACTATCTCAATTGAGGATGTTAAGACGAATCTTATGAGTAAACAAAAACTAGATTTTTAGATGACTTTTGGGAAAAGTAACGATCAAGATGTTGGATTGTTTGTTAGAGGTAGGTCAGTTGAGAGAAATTCAAAAGATGGCAGTACACATAGATCAAAATCTCAGAATAAGAATTTCAGTTGTAACTATTGTCATGTAAAAGGGCATATAAAGCGTAATTGTCCAAAGTTGAAAAATAAGGAACAGAGAGGAGACAATCACGGTCAGATTCATAGTGGACATAATGTGCAGAACTAATAGAATCAGGGGGCAAGAAAGTCTGCTCAGACTAGTGTTGCTGAGAATAGTGATGATCTTTTGTTAGTAGCTCGAGGACAGAGAAAGACTTAGCAGTGACTAGATTTTGGATTCTGGGTGTTCTGATCATATGTGTCCTACTCGTGATTTGTTCTCCACATATGAACCGTTTGATGATGGAATTGTTTTAATGGGAAATAGTTTTAAATGTAAAGAAATCGGCATTGGTACAATTAAAATTAAGATGCGTGACAACATAATCAGGACATTGTCAGATGTTAGACATGTTCCATGTTTGAAGAAAAATCTCATATCTTTGGGAACACTAGATGAAAACGGGTGTAAGTACACAGCTGAAGGTGGAGTTATGAAGATTAGTAGATGTTCTCTTGTATTGATGAAAGGAATCAAGGTCGGTACTTTATATAAGTTAAAGGGTTCTACAATTACAGATTCAGATGCAATCTGTTCTTCAGTTACTATAAGAACCGTGAAATTTATGAATAAATAATTATGCTGATAAAATAAGAAAATGAATATTTATTTGAATATAAATATTTATTGTGTTGTGAGATGAGTAATTCAATTAATTCAAATTGAATTTATAAGAATTAAGAAAAATATAGAGTTTATGATAAGCTCCAAGAATGCCTTGTGTGGCACGATAATGAGAGTTATGATGATTTAATTTAATTAAGGAATGAATGAACTAAGAAGTGAATAATAAATTAATATTATATTATTAATTAATTATTATTATGAATAATAGAATACTAATGAGTAAAATAATTTACATAATTAGAATTATATTTATCCATTTAATTGATGTGTGCAAAATATGTTATAAAATAAAGTATAGTGTGACATTGGGATGTGACTATATAATATGGAAACTATATAGTAAGATTAATAAAAGGTGTAAGTTATGTAAATGACGTGAGACCCAAAATTTTATGAATAAATATTTAAATTTCTTGATTTTTTTAATATTATGGTGTGGATTTGATATAATGTTATAGTTGTGGATAATATTTATAAATTTTGCAAAGTAAGCAAGTTGTTATATAATATTCTTTTTGTCGGGGAATATCCGTACGACGACACAATCATTGGTGGACCCCACAACGGAAGTATTGCCGTAGTTAGAAAATGACATAATTATCTTTTATAAAAATAACTACGAAAGTGTTACCGTTAAAAGCTGTTGAACTACTCTTAGTAAGTAAAAGTACAACAGACGCCCCCAAAATAGGTCCATTCCACCCAACCCATTCTCGAGTCGCCAAATACATGGTACGTAAATAACTACAACTTTATAATACAAATGTCGTACAAATACGACAATACATACTGTGAGTTTAAATACGATATTGTCGCCTGCATAATATCCACACGCAAATAAATCCCCATCATAATTATTGATACATTATTTTACAAAATGGTGAGGACTACTAAACAACTCTCTCTAGAACCTTCATTCCATACCCCGACTACCGATCCTCGCTATGTTCTCACCTCCCGAGAAGAAAAATGGAACAACAAGGAAAAGGGTGAGCTCAACTAGCCCAAGAAGAATATTATGACTAAGATAATATACAACAAATTATCGTTAGTCTTCAACAGAAAAAATCTAATAGAATACAATAGACAACAAGTTTTAGATCAACAAATGCAATGAAATAAAGAATCCATTGTAAGAGTCACGTAGAGAAAGAATTCTACCGCCTTCTAAGATTTAAAAGTCCATCATCAATATTTCATCCCTCAGAATAACAATCAATATACATCTTTAATCATCTTTGCACTACAAAAGCCAGATATTCATTTGTATCACCAATTGGTCATGTTCATCTCAACACTGCTCATTTTTGCACTACGCGCCAAAAAGATTCATCGCTTAATCATTCAACTTTGCACTACGTGCCAAAGATATTCATCAAGTATCACCATTAAGGATCGAAGATGATGAAAAACATTTTAAGAACGAATCCAAAGGATATAGAAGGACAAATATTAGGGATTCGCATAAATACTTTATCCAAGATCAATAATACTTCATAATAAACGATTTTCAAGCCAGAACTCAAAAATAACGATCAAAAAACACGGATCCAATCAAAGATAAGAATCAAAATAGACATCTTGGACAAAAAGAAAAATTTCATTTTTCAATGAATAAAGTCGATTTCGTGAATAAAGGTCAGATACGTGAATAAAGGTCGTATACGTGAATAAGAAACCCGACACAAAAAGATAGAAATTTCACAAAAAACATCTTCACGCTTCGTGAATAAGAATCGTGAATAAGAATCGTGAATAAGAATCTCAATAATAAGAACTCGTAAATAAGAATCTCATGAATAAGAATTTGAATAAGTAACCCTCGACGTGAAAAAGTTCCAAATTTGATAAAAAGTTCAACAAAGATTTTGGCATAATGATATTGAAGAAAATAATATCATTTCATGCGAAAGAAATAACATCCTCACCTCAAAATAACCGTATTTCCGATCAATTTCTAGATAAATGTTTGATGTAAACTCGCACCGTATAAAGAACACTCAAAGTATACTCACAAGAATACGCCGATAATATAGAGAGAAAAGAGAAAACTTAGTTTCGTGTGATTTTCAATTCTAACTTAGCCTTTATTTATAGGAAAATATTAGAACGCTTAAAAGGAGACTAAAATAATAAAATATATTATTTTCTTATTCTTTTTCAATTCTTACGCCTCTACCAACCAAGCAAGCCAACCTTGAACAAAAACTCCAAAGCAAATTTCATGCATAATTAACACCAACCAAAAAGTGGGTCCCCCATAAATTTAATAAAAATCATTTTATTTTCCTAAACTTCAATAATTCGTAGAAAATAGCTCTTGCTTATCGAAAATTCAAACTTATGATTTTCCATGGGAAATTCCATTCTCTACAACTTTGCGTAAGAAAATTTTTCCAAATTCCAAATGTAAATTGACCAAATCCACAAACCAAGCGATTTTACGATCTATAATCAATTTTCGATCAAGAATTGTGTCCACCGACACACAAAACATATGTTAAACATTTAATGCCACAAAATACTCTACCTCCTCATATACTCATATATCCCACATTCATTATAAAAATATCACCGTTAATATATTATTAAAATAATATATTTAAATGAATTATTTTATCGTAAAAAGATAAAATATTAATTTTCAACAATTATCACATTAAAAATTTTCTCCATCTATATCCACATAAAATCAATATCATATAAATCAATAATTAATTATTCACAAAGAATATTATAGTAATCACATTACTAACAACCGTGCAGCTTCAGAGAAAGGGGGCTTTCCAATAAGAATTTCTCCTCACCACACAAGCAATTAGGTGACCAAACCTCTCCTTAGATGTAACTTTCTAGACATTGCCAATAATGTTATCCGATAATATTATTCAAATAATATGAATTATTGATCCGATAATGAAAAATACCGTAAAAATTATCAATTATCAAATAAAGAATAATTTAAACTAAAGAACGCAACAATTATCAATCAATAAAATATTGAACAAGAATTCCCGTAACAATTATCGAAAGAGTGCCTTCTTACATAAGATCAATAATTCAATAATATCATGTAATACCGCGGTCTACATCATACAACCACGATATTATCAGATTTTAACCACCGTGTAATCCAACAAAGTTAATTCAGAATAACTACGCCGTTATTTATAAAACTCAATCTTTGTCGCTTTCTTTCATCCAATCGCTTTTCGTTATGGGCCCAACAATGATCAAGGCCGCAGTATTTGAGATTCCCTAATAAAAAAGAATATTCCACGACCAAACGAATATTCTCCGACAATAATGAATATTTTATAACCACTTGCTTATTTTGTAAACTTTGCATATTTCACCCATAACTAAAAGAATTATATCAAATTACCACCTTATTAATCAAGAATAATAATTAGAGGAAATTTGATTTTATTTATAAAATTTGGGGTCTTACAACCTCCCTCCTTATGAAATTTCGTCCTCGAAATTGACGACGCACTCGGTGTATCGAAAAGATGAAGATACCTCGCTTTCATTTCCGCTTCCAACTCCCGTGTCATTTCTCAATAGCATGGTTTCTCCACAAAACTTTAACTTGTGGTATGACCTTCGACGTAGCACATGCTTCTTCCTATCCAAAATCTTGACAGTACCTCCTCGTATGTTAAGTCTTCTATTATCTCATCTCGGTTCTAACTCAATAATGTGGTTCGGTCGTCCACATATTTACGTAACATCGATACGTGAAAACGCATGAACACGCCATTATACTTCAAGGTAAAACGAGTCTATAGGCCACGCCTCCTACTCGACGAGGATTTCAAATAAACTAATAAATCGGCGGTTTGAGCTTTCCTCACATCGCCAATTCTCGCTTTTAGAATAACAACTTCGCACCTCCTCCTTCAAAATTCATCACCCGGTAAGTGTAGATTGAATGATTTTAACTTTATCGATTAAAGTCGATTATACTCGTATATCATCACGCGGTACTTAGAGTCTTTAACTCTATCTTCATCATTTGTAAGTTATACGAGATAAGTCTTTGACAATATCGCACTCAGCATCAGATAATGATCTTTTACTCAACACGCCGCCTACCACGCTCGCTTTTCCGGATGGTATGGTCGTAACACGTGCCAAATGAGTCTCTTCTTCTTTCTTCAAGCTCTTCCCACATTTCGCTCCATTCAATTTTGTATCTCTACGAGTCACCGAGTTAATGGACTAGCGATTTGAGAAAATCTTTCCACGAATCTCCGATAATAACCAACTAAGCCTAGAAAGCTACGTGATTTCGATTAATCGACTTAGGTTGCTCTCAACCGTGACTCATATCCCAATCTTGGATAAAGACGTCACAATGACACCTATCAATTTACTACTAAGACGAATATGGCGCCCCTACTGGAGAGTCTCGCTTCAGCAGTATTCCATAAAGGAAGTCACCAGATAAAGGCTCTGTATCAACTTCTTGTACTTGGGTTTTTAACTCCTGAAATTCAATAGGAGCCATTCGATATGAGATTTTAGAAATAAGTTTTGTACCATATTCAAAGTCGATACAAAATTTAATATCAGGCTTTGGGAGTAAGCCAAGAAATTCTTCAGGAAATACGTCAGGAAAAATCAATAACAACAAGAATATTATCCAAATCTGACGTGTCTTTATTCAAATCCATAACATGCACTAAGAAAACTTGACATCCGTAATAAACGAATGACTTCATGGCTTGATATAAAAATGTTTGACTATAATGGTTTGATTGCTTGAATTCAATAATGTGTTGCTTAGAATATGAAAACTAACAACCTTACGAAAGCAATCAATTTGGCATGATGAGTAGTTAACCAATCAATCCCTAAAATCACATCAAAAGCAAGTATCTTTAAAGAGATAAGATCAACAGTAATGTGATAGTGCTAACTTGAATCAAGCAAGATTTTTAAACAACGGATGTAATGAAAGTTTCTCCTAATCTGAGTCTCCATAAATAAATCAAAGTCTAATTTCTCCGTAGTCAAGTTCAAACGCTGAAAGCAAAGCAAGAGAGATAAGAGAATGGGTAGAACCCAGATTCTAGTAAGGTATAAACTTCGCAAGAATTATAATTAACTAACCCGTATAAACTCGCTCGAAGTTCCTCACGATTTTGACCAACCACGACAAACGCCTTCCAGAACCGCCGATTTCGTCTTTTCCCAGATCCGACTTTGGTGCCACTGCTCCAAATTGGACTTGATTTCGCTTATAGTGACAAAATCGAGCTATGTGATCTTCTTTTTCCACAACTAAAACATACCTTGAAGGTCAGTGAACGGTTTAATGATATGTCCTCCTTCCCGCATTTTTGTAACATCTAACCAAGGCGGTCGCTCTCCTCCCCGGCATTTATTGTTGGTGCCGGTGCTACCGCTGATGTCTTCCCGCCATTGTTGAATCTTCTTTTTCCAAATTTCCACTGAGTCACCTTTCCTATTATCATGTCCACGATTACCACCGAGTGGTTACCGCTTTGTCCATATTCTTTCCTCCTCGCCGTTTATCATCGCTCGATGACTACCTCGGTTGGGTCCCTCGGTTGAGTATACTCACCATCTCGCCTAATAATCGAGCCCGCTGACAACATCCGAATACAGAGAAAACTTATGAGAAATGAGGTATCGATTTAATTTCGAAGTTTTAGACCCCTCGTAAACATATCGCGTTATAATGCTCCTCATTTTCTACCAAATGAGGTGCAAACTCGATAACTCCGCAAACTTCGCCGCATCGAGACACCGCCATGTTACTTCGCTCCAGCCTAATAAACTCCACTTCCTTCATATGACGAATACTTTCACCAAGTACTTGTCATTGAACAGTTCAAATCTTTCCCAATACATGTTAAGTTGCATCCGGTCAGTACGCTTACGATTCCCACCAAGAATCGCTTCACCACGAAACATAAAGGTGGCGAATGGAACCTTCTGTTTCTCACCCCAAGACATCGAATATCTTGGTAATTTGCTTGACCCACGCTTCGCTTTGATCGGATCCGACTTTCCATGGAAATCTGTGGTCCCAACTCTTTGAATTGTTTGGCCGTGATGCATCATCAAGGCTGCCATCATTTCCACCGTATTTTGTACACGAGTCTCCCTCGTCTCGATTTTGTATGAATCGCAAAAAGCTCCTAAACATTCCATCGCTCATCGCTTGCTTTCAGAAGTTGTTGTTTACAGGAGGAATATTGCCTTCCTGTTGCATGTTTTCTCTCGCTGATGAGTAAAGCAGCGTTCCACTCAGCCTCTCATTTCCATCAATATTCTCAATGACATTTTCAACATCATTATAAAACAAGGGTTAATTAAACAAATTAATATATCATATAATATCCCTATATTACGACCCCACCAACAAATAAGCTTAGTAGGACACACTAGCGAAGGATTTACTCGCCTCTCCTCCTAGTTCTATTCCCCAATCTCCGCCAAAGATCATATCCCTAAGCTCGATACCAACCGCGACTCCCCAAAATAGGTCCATTCCACCCAACCCATTCTCGAGTCGCCAAATACATGGTACGTAAATAACTACAACTTCAATAATACAAATGTCGTTGTGAAATACGATAATACATACCGTGAGTTTAAATACGATATTGCCGCCTGATAATATCCATACGCAAATAAATCCCCATCATAATTATTGATACATTATTTTACAAAATGGTGAGGACTACTAAACAACTCTCTAGAACCTTCATTCCATACCCCGACTCGATCCTCGCTATGTTCTCACCTCCCGAGAAGAAAAATGGAATAACAAAGAAAAAGGGTGAGCTCAACTAGCCCAAGAAAGAATATTATGACTAAGATAATATACAACAAATTATCGTTAGTCTTCAACAGGAAAAATCTAATAGAATACAATAGACAACAAGTTTTAGATCAACAAATGCAAATGAAACAATAATCCATTGTAAGAGTCACGTAGAGAAAGAATTCTACCGCCTTCTAAGATTTAAAAGTCCATCATCAATATTTTATCCTCAGTATAACAATCAATATACATCTTTAATCATCTTTGCACTATGTGTGCCAAAGATATTCATTTGTATCACCACTGGGTCATGTTCATCTCAACACTGCTCATCTTCAGACTACGCCAAAGAGATTCATCGCTTTAATCATTCATCTTTGCACTACAAAGCCAAAGATATTCATCAAGATCACCATTAAGGACCGAGGATGATGAAAATATTTTTAAGAACGAATCCAAAGATATAGAAGGACAAATATTAGGGATTCGCATAATAGTTTATCCAAGATCAATAATACTTCATAATAAACGATTTTGAAGCAGTAACTCAAAAATAACGATCAAAACATGGATCCAATCAAAGATAAGAAATCAAATAGACATCTTGACAAAAAAAAAAATTTCATTTTTCTAAGAATAAAGGTCAGATACGTGAATAAGTAACCCCTACACAAAAAAGATAGAAATTTCACAAAAAACATCTTCACGCTTCATTAATAAGAACTCATAAATAAGAATTTCGTGAATAAGAACTCATGAATAAGAATCTCGTAAAATAAGAATCTCATGAATAAGAAACCTCGACATGAAAAAGTTCCAAATTTGATAAAAAGTTCAACAAAGATTTTGGCATAATGATATTGAAGAAAATAATATCATTTATAAAGAAATAACATCCCTTACCTCAAAATAACCGCATTTCCGATCGAATTTCAGATAAAGGTCGATGTAAACTCGCACCGTATAAAGAATACTCAAAGTATACTCACAAGAATACGCTATAATATAGAGAGAGAAGAGAGAAAACTTAGTTTCGTGTGATTTTCAATTCTAACTTAGCCTCTCTATTTATAGGAAAACATTGAACGCCAAAGCGAGACTAAAATAATAAAATATATTATTTTCTTATTCTTTTCAATTTTACGCCTCTACCAACCAAGCAACCCAACCTTGAACAAAAACTCCAAAGAAATTTCATGCATAATCAACACCAACCAAAAAGTGGGTCCCCATAAATTTAATAAAAATCATTTTATTTTCCAAAACTTCAATAATTCGTAGAAAATAGCTCTGCTATCAAAAATTCAAACTTGCGGCTTTCCATGGAAAATTCCATTCTCTACAACTTTGCGTAAGAAAATTTTTCCAAATTCCAAATGTAAATCGACCAAATCCACAAACCAAGCGATTTTATACCTATAATCAATTTTCGATCAAGAATTGTGTCCACCGACACACAAAAAACATATGTTAAACATTTAATGCCACAAAATACTCTACCTCCTCATATACTCATATATCCCACATTCATTATAAAATATCATCAAGTAATATATTATTAAAATAATATATTTAAATGAATTATTTTATCGTAAAAGATAAAATATTAATTTTCAACAATTGTCACATTAAAAATTTTCTCCATCTATATCCACATAAAATCAATATCATATAAATCAATAATTAATTATTCACAAAGAATATTATAGAATCACATTACAAACAACCAAAGCGCTTCAGAAAGAGGGGCTTTCCAATAAGAATTTCTCCTTACCATGCAAGCAATTTAGGTGACCAAACCTCTCCTGTATGTAACTTTCTAGACATTGCCAATAATGTTATCCGATAATATTATTCAAATAATATGAATTATTGATCCGATAATGAGAAAATACCGTGGCAATGACAATTATCAAAACAAAGAATAATATAAACTATCAACGCTTACAATTATCAAATCAATAAAATATCAATAAGAATTATCGTAATAATTATCGAGTAAAGGCTTTCTTACGTAAGGATCAATAATTCAACAATATCAGGTAATACCGCGCTACTATCAGACAACCACGCCATTACATCGTATTTTAACCACCGTAATCCAATGTTGTTAATTAATGAATAACTACGCCGTTATTTATAAAACTCAATCTTTGTCGCTTTCTTTCATCCAATCATTTTCCGCTATGGGCCCACTAATGATCAAGGCTACGGTCAGCACGGAGATTCCTCACAAAAAGAATATTCCACGACCAAACGAATATTCTCCGACAATAATGAATATTTTATAACCACTTGCTTATTTTGTAAACTTTGCATATTTCACCCATAACCAAAGAATTATATCAAATTACCACCTTATTAATCAAGAATAATAATTAGAGGAAATTCGATTTTTATTTATAAAATTTGGGGTCTTATAACAAAGAATACGCTGTGTCGCATAAGTAGCACACCAGATTGATTATTGATGCTTACGTAAGAAGTCACCCGCTTAGACTCAATTATTGCTTACAAAGAATTGTCGCATCATATCTCTCATATTATCGATTCAATTATTGTCACAAAGATCATGCATAATATGTTATATTATTAAATCAATAATTGAGACGGCAAAGTTCTTCATATTATTATTTGCAATATTGACAATGGCTAGAAGTTCTGTCAAGGAGAGGTTTGGTCACCTAATTGGGCTCCAATAAGGAAAAATCCTTATCGGAAAGCCCCCTCTTTCCTGGGAACGACTTGGTTGTTAAATATTGTGAATTATAATATTAATGATGAATAAGTTTATGTTGATTAAAGATAAAATTGATAGTTCCATTGTGTTGGAATTATTAGTGTTAGTGAAAATCGACATTTATTTCGATAATAATTGATGTCTGGAGGTTATATTGACTAATCGGGTAATTAACCAGTTAAATGAGCAATTAATTGCTATTGATTCACATGATTATAACTATTTGTTCACATGTGTGTACTATTGATTTACATTCATTTACTATTAGGGGAGTTGGTGCAAGATTGATAATACTTGTAATACTAAGTTAAAAATGGAGGTATGATGGAGGTACTATATCGTAATTCGTATTTTCACATGTCTAGAACTATTGATTCACATTATTTACTATTGATTCACATGATTTACTATTAGGGGAGGTGGTGCAAGTTTGATAATACTTGCAGGGCTAAATTAAAAATGAAGGAAAAGACGAAGGTATTATACTATAATATTTCGAGCCCCAAAACGTGCAATTATCAAAAATATATTTTCCTATAAATAGAAGCTCATTCCTTCATTATTTTTCACCAATTCACTAAAGCTATAGAGCAATTATTTTAAAGAGAAATTATAGAGAGAAAGAAGAAGAGAAGTCCTGCCAATTTCACTATTTCAAAGATCCAAATTTTCTTTTTTGAGGTGCGGGGTATTATTCTTTCGTATTCATGAAGAGAGTTATTTTCTTTCAATACTCGTAAGGGTTGTTATTCCATTTTTATTATTATGTTGGAATAACTTTATGCTATGTGAAGTACCGCATACATGGTGAAATTCTTTCATTATTCCATTCTTTATTATTCATTGGAATAACTCGTTCGGTGGTCTATCGCATGCCCGGTGAATTCTCGTTGTTATTCCGCTTTTTATTATTCTATTGGAATATCCTCGTCTGTGTGGATTACGCTAGACCTAGTTCCATTCTTTATTATTCTCGCTGGAATAACTCGCCTCATGTGGATTACTGCGACGCATGGTGAATGATCCTTCAGATTCATTCTTTATTAAATTGTGGAAATGATCATCTACGTGGATTACTGCATGGCGTGAAAATCCATTTGTTGCTTTCAGAATTCTATTATACTCGTCTGAGATATCATTTCTTTTGTACTAAATATGGAATATTATTTTCTTTGGTATTTTTTTCATGGGTTATTATTCACGGGTTATTATTCACCCGGTTACTATTCACGAGTTACTATTCACGGGTTACTATTCACCCGATTACTATTCACTCTAGTATTATTCACTCGAATATTCGGGACACTTTTCGTGTTGGGGTACTATTCACGGGGTACTATTCACCCAAAAAATATATTTCTTTTCTGTTCAAATTATTTTTTGGTACATGAATATTATTCTTGAATTTTACTTTCTACAAAATAGTATCATGTTGATAATTTGACGTTATTGATTATCGGATAAATTAAATTATAAATCTTTAAAATTTATCCTTGAACTTGTTTTATTGAATTATTATGTCATTGTCATCATCATCATGCTTATATTGTGATGAATGTCATCTTTGGCTTACGTGCATAGATGGACTTGGTATGATTATGACTAGGGATTATTCGGTATAATCATGACCGTAATGTAATGAATGATGTGGTAAAAGTCATCATTGGCCTGTAGTTCATTGATGGACAGTTGTTGGTATGATTATGACCATGAATTATTCGGTATAATCATGACCATTGAAGATTACATGAATATCCTTGGCCATGGTGCAGAGATGATTCGATTTTATTTATTAAGTTGAGTCTCAACGATAAATTTGATGAAAAACTTTTTAATCATAGAAGATAGTAGATTTTATGCTCTACTTAACTCTTCTAATGGATTACTTATTTCATGAAGAGTTGTTGATCTAAAACTTGTTGTTTATTATATTCTATCGCTTGTTATATCGTCAAGGCTAAGGATAATTTATTCTCGCATTATCTTAGTCATAATATTTCTTACCGGGCTAGTTGAGCTCACCCTTTCTTTAATTATTCTCTTCAGAATGAGAATATAGTCGACGAAGCCCGGAAATGGAGTGATGGTCCATGATAATGAAAGTTTTAGTAGTCCTCACTATTCTACTTTGAATAATGTGATAATAATTGTAATGAGGACTTCATTGAGTGTGGATATTATCTGGATGACAATATTCTTGTTTAAACTTCAGCTATGTTTTGTCGATTTTACACGATCGCTGTATAATTAAGTTGTATTTGAATTTATGTACCATGTATCCAAGCACTCAAGATACAACTTAATTATACAACAGTCGTGTAAAATACGACAAAACATAATCTAAGAGTTTTAATAAGAATATTGTCATCTAGACAATATCCACACTCAATGGAGTCCTCATTACATTTATTGTCACACTATTTAACAGAATAGTGAGGACTACTAATGTTATCATCTGGACCGTCACTCCGTTCCTAGACTAGTCCCGGCTGTAAAATCCCAAATTTTACGAATAAAGATTTAAATTTCTCGAATTTTTGTTTTAATATTATGGTGTGAATTTAATATAATGTTATAGTTGTGGGTAATATTTATAAATTTTGCAAAGTATGCAAGTTGTTATATTATATTCGATTGGTCGGGGAATATTCTTTGTGTCGAGAAATATTTATACGACGACATAATCATTGGTGGACCCCACAACGGAATTATTGTCGGATTGAGAAAACGACAAAAATATTTTTATAAAAAATAATTCGAAAAGTTTTACCACTATCACTGCTCAAACACTCAATTGTTAAAGCATAAAGAATATGCTGTGGTTGCATAAGAAGTAGACACTACAGATTGATTATTTATGTTTACGTGATAAGTCACTCACTTTGGTTTTATTGATATTATTAATGTAATAAAACGGTAAAAGCTTTTTATATATAAAATGTAATACTTTTATAAGTTATTCTATAAATAGAATATATTATATTCTATTATGCATAGTGTTTTGCATAGTAAATTCTTTTTATATAAAATGTAATACTTTTATAAAGTTATTCTATAAATAGAATATATTATATTTTATTATGCATAAGGCTCAGATAGTATTTTGCATAAGTAAATCTTTTTTATATAAAATGTAATACTTTTATAAAGTTATTCGTTTTATTAGATTATAAATAGAATATATTATATTTTATTTAAAAGATTTTGTTTTAAATATGGATCGTCTGATTAAAAGTAAATCAATTTGGACCGCTCATGAATTAGTTACTATGTAGTCCATTCTTGTATAAATAGAGCTCATTCCTTCATTATTTATTACTTAATTCAATTAAACTCTAGAGAGAAACTATAGAGAGAATTCTTCTTCTATAATCTTGAGCGTATTTCTTTGGAGTTTAAGATAGCTTTGAAGCAGTAAGTGCAAGTTTTTCTCGAGTATATCCTCGCCTCTACCAAATGAGAGTACTCTTCTTTCAAAGGTAAGGGATATTATTTGTTGTACTCGTAAGGGGTATTATTTCTTTTGTATTCATGAAGAGAACTTCTGTTATTCCATTCTTTATTATTATGTTGGACTAACCTGTATACGTGGTATACTTGGTAAAATTCTTCTGTTATTCTATTATTTATTATTCTGTTGGAATAACCTGTATACATGGGCTACCCTATACGTGGTGAAATTCTTTTGTTATTTCATTCTTTATTATTCTGTTGGAATATCCTGTCTGTGCATTTTACGCCGGACCTGGTTCCGTTATTTATTATTCTGTTGAATAACTCGCTCTATCAAAGTACCGCATGCATGGTGATTTCGCTTGTTATTCCATTCTTTATTATTCGCTTGGAACATACCGCTTGGCATGTAATTTCATCCGACCGGTTCCGTTATTTATTATTCTCGCTGGAATAACTCGCCTATGTGAAGTACCGCATGCATAGTGATTTCTATTGTTATTCCATTCTTTATTATTCGCTGAATATCCTCGCCTTGGCATTACGCCTCGACCGGTTCCGCTATTTATTATTCTATTGAATAATTGTTTATCATATTGAATTTTTCCACGTTTGATATCAGCAATAATTTTGAACTTTACTTTTTTCATGATGTAATCAAATGATGCTTTTTGCAGTATGATTTTGCATGGCGGCATGGACTATAATCATACAAAAACTCGCCAATCAATGCACTACAAAGCATCGAGGACTTTTACCACATCATTTATAACATTACTACCATGATTATACCGAATAACTCTCGGTCATAATCATACCAAGTCCATCTATGCACTACAAAACCACGTATAACTTTCAACAAAATATAAACACGAGGATGATGACAATGATATAAGAATTCAATAAAACAAGTTCAAAAATTAAATTATCCAAGAACTAATAACGCCCAAATTGTCAACACGATACTTTTCAGAGTAAAAAATTCAAGAATGCTCGTAAGTATATTTTCATGAAAAGATATCGGAAGAAGCACAAATATCAAGGATATTCCACTAATTTCATGGAGTATAGAAGTCAAAACTTTAACCAACTGAGTATAATAAAGAATGGAATAACAAAAGAAATCACCATGCATGTGGTACTTCGCATAGGCTACTGAGGACTTTTACCACATCATTTACCACATCAATGGATTCTCAACGTTTAAATTTGACTCCGGAGAAATTAGACTTTGACTTATCGGTTAAAACTCCGTTGGGAGAAAACTTTATTACTTCTACTATTTATAAGTCTTGTTTGATTCAAATCGGTAACCGCGCGTTACATGTCGATCATATTTCTTTGAAAATACTTGCATTTGATGTGATTTTAGGGATTGATTGGTTAACTACTCATCATGCTAAAATCGATTATTTTCGTAAGGTTGTTAGCTTTCATATTCCTAACCAACCTATTATACGAATTCAAGCAACCAAACCACTAAAGTCAATCACTGTCATATCAAGTCATAAAGTTATTCGTTTATTGAAAAATGGATGTCAAGCTTCCTTAGCCCATGTCACGGATTTAAATAAAAATACGCCGATTTGAATGATATTTCTATTGTTAATAAATTTCCGACGTATTCCACGAAGAACTTCCCTGCCTACCCTCGAGAGCGTGAAATTGAATTTTGTATCGACCTTGAATCTGCACAAAACTCATTTCCAAAGCCCCATATCGAATGGCTCCTATTGAACTTCGTGAGTTAAAAACCCAACTATAGGGATTGTTAGACATCGGTTTCATTCGGCCCCAGTATGTCTCCTCGGGGTGCTCCTGCTTACATTCGTGAAGAAGAAAGATAAAAGTATACGACTTTGTATTGATTATCTGGAGTTGAATCATGTCACCATCAAAAATAGTACCCGCAGTTGCCTCGCATTGATGACCTGCTTGACCAAATAAAAAGGAGCCAAATTCTTTTCAAGATTGATCTTCGCTCCAAATATCATCAGTTGAAGATTAAAATCAAGACATTCCAAAGATCGCTTTAAACTCCTAATGACGGGCATTATGAATTCCTAGTCATGTCTTTTGGATTGACTAATTCTCCTGCGCCTTCATGGACATGATGAACCGAGTATTCAAGGAATATTTGGATCACTTTGTGGTCATCTTTATTGATGACATCCTCATATACTCCAAAACTCGTGAAGACCATGAGCAACACTTGAGGCTGATACTCCAAAAGCTTTGTGAAAACAAGCTATATGCCAAGTTGAAGAAATGTGAGTTCTGGCTTGAGGAAGTTGCATTCCTTGGGCACGTGATATCAAATCATGGAATATCTGCTGACCCTGAAAGATTGAAGCAATTCAAAGTCGGGAGCAACCTAAGTCAAATGATCAAGACGAGCTTTATCGGCTTAGATGGTTATTATCAGAGATTCTTAGAAGGGTTTTCTCGAATTGCTACTCCATTAACTCATCTGACTCAAAAAGATACAAAATTTTGTTGGAGCGAGGAATGTGAAAAGAGTTTTCAAGGACTCAAGAGGAGACTCATTTCAGCACCTGTTTTGACAATACCATCTGGCTCGGAGGGATTTGTCATCTACAGTGATGCTTCAAAAAAAAGGTTAGGATGTGTTCTCATGCAACATGGGAAAGTCATAGCCTATGCCTTTCGACAACTCAAAGAATATAAGAGGAATTATCCTACTCATGATCTAGAGTTGGCAGCAGTCATTTTTGCGCTTAAGATTTGGAGGCATTACCTGTATTATGGAGAGAAGGTGGAGATCTATACTGAATCATAAAAAGCTCAAATATTTCTTCACTCAAAAGGAACTTAACATGCGGAACGATGATGGCTTGAGTTGTTAAAAGATTATGATCATACCATCCAATACCATCCCGAAAAAAGCGAACGTAGAGTTTGGCGACGATTGAGTAGAAGATCATATGCGAATGCACGAAAAGCAATATTGTCAACGCAAAGACCCATTCGTATGACTTGGAAAGGATGGAAATAGAGTTAAAGACTCTAGGGACCCATGTGATGATGGCGAATATACGAGTGGAACCGACTTTAATCGATAAACTTAAAGCTACTCAAACTACAGACCTGGAGCTGATGCGTATGAAGAAGAAAGTGCAAGAAGGTGCTATTCTGGAAGCAAGAATCGATGAAGAAGGAATACTTCGAGTCAACTCCAGACTTTGTGTTCCTAACGACTCTGACTTGAAGTATAAAATCATGATGGAGGCGCACAACACACCGTTTTCAATCCATCCTGGGAGTACCAAAATGTATCGTGATCTTCGACATAAATTTTGGTAGAGCAATATGAAGAAAGAGATAGCGGGGTTTATCTCAAGGTGTCTAACTTGTCAACGAGTCAAGGTGGAGCATCAAGTGCCAAAAGGTCCATTGCAAACACTAGAAATTCTAAAATGGAAGTGGGAGCACATTACCATGGATTTCGTTATTGGTCTTCCCAAGGTTTCTCAAGGCATAGATGCGATTTGGGTCATTGTTGATAGATTGACCAAGTCTGCTCATTTCTTACCGATACAAGAAACTTATACACTTGAACTTCTTGTTAGTATGTATATAAACGAGATTATAAGATTGCATGGTATGCCAGTATCCATAGTTTCTGATCGAGACCCAAGATTCACTTCAAGATTTTGGGTTAGTTTGCAAAAAGCTATGGGCACGAATTTACGATTTAGTTCGGTATATCATCCTCAAACGGATGGGAAGACGGAAAGGACTAGTCAAACTCTTAAAGATTTATTAAGACTCTGTGTCCTTGACTTCAAGGGAAGTTGGGACAAGTTCTTACCATTGGTGGAGTTTTCCTACAACAATAGTTATCAAGCAAGTATTGTCATGGCTCCATTTGAGGCGTTGTATGGAAGAAAGTGTCGTTCTCCAGTATGCTAGGATGAGGTGGGTGAAGCAATGTTGTTGAGACCGGATTTGGTACGTATGACTACGGAAAAGATTCAAACGATCTGACAACGTATAAAAACCTCACAAGATCGACAAAAGAGTTATGCTGATCTTCATCGAAAAGACATGGAATTCAATATTGGAGATAATGTGTTGTTACGTGTTGCTCCATGGAAAAGAGTTACGAGATTTGGAAAGAGAGGAAAGCTCAATCCTCGATTCATTAGCCTATTTATAATCCTCGAACGAGTAGGAATCGTGGCCTATAGACTCGCCTTTTTACCGCTAAGTATGTCTCAGATGTTCATAATCGCTTTTCACATATCTATGTTACATAAATATGTGAAAGACCAACCACATTATTGAATTAGAACCGAGATTTGAGATAGAGGAAGATTTAACATATGAAGAGGTACCTGTTAAAATCTTGGATAAGAAGGATCATATTCTACTCTCTAAAGTTATATCTCAAGTCAAAGTTTTGTGGAGAAACCACGATGTTGAGGAAAAGACCTGGGAGTTAGAATATGAGATGAAGTCAAGATATCCTCACCTCTTTGATATACCTGGTACGTACCCTAATTTCGAGGACGAAATTTCATAAGAAGGGGAGGTTGTAAGACCCCAACTTTTATGAATAAAAATTAATTTTTCTCGAAATATATTTTTGAATATTATGGTGTGGATATAATATAATGTTATAGTTGTGGGTAATATTTACAAATTTTGCAAAGTAAGCAAGTGGTTATATAATATTCGATTGGTCGAAGAATATTCGTTTTAACAGGGAATATTCATACGACGGCATAATCATTGGTGGACCCCACAACGAAAGTATTATCGTAATAAAAAAATGACAGAGTTATCTTTTTATAAAAATAACAGCGGAAGTGTTATCGTTAAAACTGTTGAACTACCCAAAGAATAAAGTATGCGAGAATACGGCATGGGTTGCATAGTAGACACCTGTATTGGTTATTGATGCTTACGTGAGAAGTCACTCAGTTATACTCAATTATTGCTACAGTAATTGCTGCATCATATCTCTCATATTATTGATTCAATTATTGTCATAATATCGTATTTTCACATGATTATAACTATTGATTATAACTAAGTTAAAAATGGAGGTATAGATGGAGGTACTATACTGTAATTCGTATTTTTACATGATTATAACTATTGATTCACATGATTGAACTATTGATTCAAATTATTTACTATTAGGGGAGGTGGTGTAAGTTTGATAATACTTGCAGGACTAAATTAAAAATGAAAGAAAAGTTAGAGGTATTGTACTGTAATATTTCAAGCCCCAAAACGTGCAATTATTGAAACTATATTTTCCTATAAATAAAAGCTCATTCTTCCTTCATTTCTTACCAATTCACAAAAGCTATAGACCAATTATTATAGAGAGAAAGAAGAAGAAATCTCCTTTACCTCTCTACTCCAAATTATCTGCTTTCTTTCTAAGGTAAGGGGTATTATTTCTTTCAGTATTCATGAAGAGAGCTTACATTATTTCATTTTTATTATTATGTTAGAATAACTTTGTCTGTCTGAAGTACCGCATACATGGTGAAATTCTTCCCATTATTCTATTCTTTATTATTCTCATTCCATTCTTTATTATTATTCATTGGAATAACCTATCTGTCAAGGCCTATCGCATGCATGGTGAATTCTTTGTTATTCCATTCTTTATTATTCTCATTTGGAATATCCTCATGCATGCGGATTACGCTAGACCTAGTTCCATTCTTTATTATTTTGTTAGAATAACTTGTCTATGCGATCTATCACATGCATGGTGAATTCTTCTGTTATTCCATTCTTTATTATTCTGTTGGAATATCCGGTCTGTGCGGATTACGCATGACCTGGTTCCATTTTTGATTATTTTGTTGGAATAACCTGTCTATGTGGATTATCACATGCATGGTGAATGATCCTTCATATTCATTCTTTACTAAATTGTGGAAATGATCTGTCTACGTGGATTATCGCATGACGGGTGAAAATCCATTTGCAGTTTCATATATTCTATGATACGCATTTGGTTAAAGTTTTGGCTCCTATACTCCATGAAATTAGTAGACTATCCTGAATATTTGCGCTTCATCCGGTATCTTTTCATGGAAATATTCTTCTTAGCATTCTTGAATTTTACTCCACAAAGCAGTATCATGTTGACAATTTGGACGTAATTGATTTCAAGATAAATTAACTTATAAATCTTTAAAATTTATTCTTGAACTTGTTTTATTGAATTATTATGTCATTGTCATCATCCTCATGCTTATATTGTGATGAAAGTCATCTTTGGCTTACGTGCATAGATGGACTTGGTATGATTATGACCATGGATTATTCGGCATAATCATGACCTGTAATGTTATAAATGATGTGGTAAAAGTCATCAGTAGCCTGTAATGCATTGATGGACAGTTTTTAGTATGATTATGATCTGGGATTATTCGGTATAGTCATGACTATTGACGATTTAATGAATATCCTTGGCCCTTAGTGCAGGGATGACTCAATGATGTGGTTTATTTATTAAAATTTGAGTCTCGATATAAAAATTGATGAAAACATTTTAAATCATAGAAGATGGTAGATATCATGCTCTACTTGACTCTTCTAATGGATTACTTTTTCCGCTATAGTTAAACTTGATGTCTATTGTATTTTATCAGTTTAACATTGTTGAAGACTAATGATAATTTATTCCGCATTATCTTAGTCATAATATTTCTTACTGGGCTAGTTGAGCTCACCATTTCTTTCACTGTTCTCTTCAGGAAATGAGAACGTAACCGAGACTAGTCGGGGAACGGAGTGACGGTTCAGATGATAGCATTAGTAGTCCTCACTATTCTGTTAAATAGTATGACAATAAATATAATGAGGACTCCATTGAGTGTGGATTTTGTCCAGATGACAATATTCTTATTAAAACTCTTAGATTATGTTTTGTCGTATTTTACACGACTGTTGTATAATTAAGTTGTATTTGAATTTTGTACCATGTATTTGGCGACTCAAGATGGGTGATATATACCTATTTGGGGGGGGGGGGGGGTCACAATCACTATTCTACGGAATAATATGATAATAATTGTAATATGGACTTCATTGAGTATGGATATTATCTAGATGACAATATTCTTGTTTAAACTCTCAGCTATGTTTTGTCTTATTTTACACGATTTTTGTATAATTAAGTTGTATTTAAATTTATGTACCATGTATCTGGCGACTCAAGATAGGTGATGTATACCTGTTTTGGGGACATCATAAATGATGTCTATATGACCATGTAAAATGTATAGTGCATTAATGTACACTTTATGGATATCAACTTAGGCTATGTGTCTAATTAGAATAATAAAGTTGTAAAGAGATATTGAATTATTAATGAATAATTAAATTGAGTCCATACATGTTATAAATATTAATTGGACTAGACTAATGTACATGAATTATATGATAAGGGTACATATATAATCCCTAACTTTTCATCTTGTAATAACATTTAGCTATCAAATGTATAATTATAAACCAAAAGGGAAATAAACCTAAGTGTATTGGTGAATG
This sequence comes from Panax ginseng, assembly GCA_020205605.1. Lineage (NCBI taxonomy): Eukaryota > Viridiplantae > Streptophyta > Magnoliopsida > Apiales > Araliaceae > Panax > Panax ginseng. The sequence goes on along the minus strand of CM035131.1, from coordinate 24,475,354 downwards.
TTCTGTTACTAAAAATCAGAACCAACTTCTTGTCCCAAAATTAGTGACTCAACAGTGCTCAAATAGTAGCCTATTTCTTAATTGTGTGAACTTGAGCTGCTACAATTCATAGTGATGATGGCTACAAAAATGGTGGTTGTCCAACTCCTTCATATCCATTGTTTTCTTCTATCTTCCATTGATTCAAACCATGATGCAAAACTAGAAACTGGGCAGTCAATTCTCTATAAATGGCAACCACATCTCTTCATTTCTCAGTTGCTAAAAATTTGTCTGTTAAGTATACTTTGAAAGTGTGAGTTACTGAGAATTGAAGGAGTATAATCAGTGCATTGAGGGAATTCATTTAAGCTTCAAGAGGTATAAATTATATTTTTGTGTTCTTAATATTGAGTTTTGTCAAATTTTAATAATTGCTTGAATTCTTTGTCAGAAGGTAGAGCTTGAAGTAACTTCTCCTCAAGTTCAGAAATTATAGTATAGTTCAGATCATATGCCTACTACTGTTGTAGATGAGAATATTATAAGACCCCGAATTTTATGAAATAAAAGTATTCAATTTTCTTATAATTATTATTTCATTTAGTAAATGGTTAAATTCATAAAAGGATTAAAGTTAAGGGTGATATGTGAAAATTTTGCAAAGTAAAGCAAATTGTTATAAAATATTCGTTTGGTCGGGGAATATTCTTTTTGTCGGGTAATATTCGTACAATGAAACAATCATTGGTGGACCCCACAGCAGAAGTATTGTCGAAGTTAGAAAACGACAAAATTATCTTTTATGAAATAACGGCAGAAGTTTTACCGTTAACTGTTGAGATACCCGGTGATAAAAGTACAGTAATACGCGTGGTTGCATAGTAGCACACAGTATTGATTATTGATGCTTACGTGAGAAGTCACTCAGTTTTGTTCAATTATTGCTATAGTAATTGTTGCATAGTATCTCATGTTATTTGATTCAATTATTGTCGATATTTTATATATTATTAAATTAATAATTGAGACGATACAGTTATTCATATTATTATTTGCAATATTGACGATGTATAGAAAGTTCTGTCGAGGAGAGGTTTGGTCACCTAATTGCGCGCCAATAGGGAGAAATCCTTATTGGAAAGCTCCCTCTTTCCTGGGAATGATCTGGTTGTTAAATATTATGAGTTATAATATTAATGATGAATAATTGTTGAAAGATTAAATATGTGTTGATTGAAGATAAAATGATTTGTGGTAATATTTATTCAATCTTTGATATAAATAAGAAGTCTGTTATGAGACGTTTGTGGCAAGTTTGGTTTATTCTATGGGGGCCCATATGTCATCATCCAAGAGTCACTTTCGCCAATAGTAATTGCCTTTACCAGACGTCCAACCACTTGTCATTTCATATTACAGGCGTCAAACCAATTGTCATTTCACATTACAGGCGTCGAACCAATTGTTGTTTCACATTACAGGCGTCAAACCACTTGTTATTTCACATTACAGGCGTCAAACCAATTATCGTTTCGCATTACAGGCGTCAAACCACTTGTTGTTTCACATTACAAGCGTCAAACCACTTTTCTTTTTACATCACCAGTCGTCAAGCCACTTGCCTCTTCCCATTGCAAGGGCTAAGCTAGAAATCTTCTATAAATAGAAGCTTATTTCTTCTTTCATTCTCACCAATTCACTACAACTCACAAGAAAATTCTATAGAGAGAGAATCGGATAGAAAGAAGAAGAGTATTCTGTTACTACACTATTGCAGTATAAAATCTCCTACTAAGGTAAGGGGTATTATTTCTTTCATATTCATGAAGAGAGTTAATTCTTTTAATACTCGTAAGGGTTGTTATTCCATTCTTTATTATTCTATTGGAATAACCTGTCTACGCAGACTACCGCATGCATGGTGAAATCCTTTTGTTATTCTATTCTTTATTATTCTGTGGGAATAATCTGTCTACGCGGACTACCGCATGCCTGGTTAATAACCCATCGTATTCATTTGTTATTAAATTATGGAAATGATCTGTCTACGCGGACTACCGCATGACAGTTAAAAATCTATTTGTAGTTTCGTATATTGTTCATTTCAGATTCCTAACTCTAAACTTACTATAGTAAGTATTGATTCTATAATTCCTGAAATGATCAGAAATTCTTTGATATTTGCGCTTCATCCAATATATTTTCATGAAAATATTATTCTGAGCATTCTTGATAAGTTTCAACCTTTTCATGACGGAGTACTATTCACGGGGTTACTATTCCCGAAGTTACTATTCACGGGATACTATTCACTCGGTTACTATTCATCCGGGGTACTATTCATGACAAAAATTGATTTCTTTTATGTCCAAATCATTTTTGATACAATATTATTCTTGAATTTTACTCCACAAAACAGTATCATGTTGACAATTTGGACATTATAGAATTCTGGATAAATTGAATTATAAATCTTTAAAATATATCATTTGCTTTCTTTTAATTGAATTCTTATATCATTGTCATCATCCTCATGCTTATATTATGATGAAAGTCATCTTTGGCTTACGCGCATAGATGGACTGTTGATTGGTATGGTTATGACCAGGAATCGTTCGGTATAAACATGACCTGTAATGTTACAAATGATGTGGTAAAAGTCCTCATTGGCCCGTAGTGCATTGATGGACAGTTGTTGAGATGAACATTATGACGCCCCCAAAATAGGTCCAATCCATCCAACCTATTCTGAGTCGCCAAATACATGATACAGAAAACAACTACAACTTTATTACTACAATTGTCGTGCAAAATACAACAACACATATACTGTGAGTTTTAATACCAACTGTGACTCATGTCTTAACTATGGACAACACCTCACAGTGATACCTTACATAAAGGTACAATCTAGAACTGTTTTAGAAATTAAAATCTTTGGGAAGTGCTCAAGGAAACCTTCGTACATAGGAGGTCATGAATCTAAGTTATGATAGATATCATATGTCCAGAGAATTATCCTTGGTTGATCCAATAGACCCCAAAGAAAAATGAGAAGGTTACTATCATGTTCCTTCCAATGGTGAGTCTTCTCTCGACATATAACTATCTCCACCGCCTCATGCGATTGAACATTATGTTTCAACCCAACTCCAAGATCATATAGGTAGTGCTCGTAGATATACTCAAAGCAAGTGGCTATGCACAACCCTTTCTTATGATAACACGAGATCAGATGTCATTAGACATCTTATATGATAGTGGCAAAACACCTTTCCAAAGTTTGGTTCACCTCACCCTATTTGTTGTTCACCAAAATCAATTATTAAGTGACGATAATATACTTACACACACATCTTAGGTCCTCAATACAATTATATATTGTATGTTATGCCGCTTTAATAATGTGTTGAGAAACTTTGATAGTCTCTTTACCACCACATTATTCCCCATATCCCCGTTTCGACCCAAACACTCCTATTACTCCGAAAGGAATTGTGAAGCAAAAGGGTGAGCACAACTAGCCCAAGAAAGAATATCATAACTAAAGATAATTAAATTATCAATAGCCTTCATCGCAATAATTCGTAGATTTAGAACATATGGTAGATGATAAAACTTTTCAACCATAGTTGCAATGAAACGAAACAATCCATTAAGAGTCAAATAGACCATAAAGTCTATTATCTTCTCCATGTTAAAAGTCCACCAACAATGCTTTAATCCTGTAACATTAATCAACAGATCCTGTTCACAGTCATGTGAATAACTCATAATCATAATTGTAGTTCTAATTTCTCTTCTCATCCAAGACGAAGATATTTTTCATCATATGTCTTTACCTGAAACATCAAAGATCATGGTTATACCAATTCACAGTTCATGTTCATAATCATAATAATAAGTTCATATTTGCACTACGGGCCAAAGATATTCATTAACAGTTCATCTTTACACTACATGCCAATGATATTCAGCAACAGGTCATCTTTGCACTACGGGCTAAAGATATTCACTAACAGGTCATCTTTGCACTACAAGCCAAAGATATTCAACAACAAGTCATCTGTGTACTACACGCCAAAGATATTCATCAACAATTCATCTTTGCACTACAGGCCAAAGATATTCATATCTCAAAGAAATATATAATCATTTCAGAAATTTATATAAATAACAATTATAACCATGTTGATCAATTCACCTTTGCACTTAAGCTAAAAATATTCAATTGTAAATTCAATGGTCATGATCATACCAGTCAACAATTCATCTTTGCACTACTGGCCAAAGAGAACCTATAGTCACTATCATACCAATAATCTACCCATCTTTACACTTAAGTCAAAGAGAAATTTCTTCACCAGGATTATAAAAATGTTATATATGATAATAAAAATAATACGATCAACAATTGCATTTAATTTCAAGAGTAATATTCATGAATCAATGATTTCATAACACCTTAATCCAAATGTTATAAATCACTTAATAATCTTATAATCTAATATTATTAATATTACCACAATATTTTAATCATTTCTTAAACTTATAAACAATCTATTTTAATTGTTTACACTTTACTAATTAATGCATTTAATCATACTAAAATGCTAAACTCATAAGATTTCATCACCAATAACCAATAACCAACAACCTCATCAAAAATCTGCATATACCATATATAAGCCATAAAATCCTATTTTTCAATTTTGTTACTTCACATAACATATTTAATTTATTTATTCATAACTAATTCATTTTCATAAAAAATACCAAATCAGTTCTAAAAATATTTCTTTTAAAGTTTAGCATAATATGGTCCCATAATAAACATATATTTTTCTCAAATTTTTAAAATTCATTTACTATTTTTCATACGGCCAAAAGCGCTCAATATTTAGACATTTATCATAAATTGTACTTTTGTCCAAAAATTCAAAATTTACGAATATACTTGATGTTATATAGATGTACTCCCAATAAAAAGTTCACCAATTTTGAGTTAACCACAAGGAGTTATAAGCGTTTACTTTTAAAATAGTCTTTTCTCATAAAATCAATAACTCCTACATCCAAAAATCGCCATTTTTGGACACAATCAAGGAAACTCATCAAATTATCATTTCAAATTTTTCTAGAATTTTTGAAGGTCCGAAAAAAGTACGAAACTGAAAAGCATAATAACCCTTAAAAATCCCTTACCTCAAAAAAAAGAAAGATTTTATTTCCAATATATCGAATGTAAAGTCAAAGAAATCTTGCAATGGACCGGATAACTCTCAAAGTATCTAAATACTCACAAAAATGCGCTTCGATAATATAGAGAGAAAGAAAACTTGTTTCAAAAGGTGATTTTCAATTCTAACATAAGCTTTTATTTATAGGAAAATACTAGAACACCAAAAAAGACTAAATTAATAAAATATTAATTTTTCATTTCCTTCTTTCTACGCCTACCTTATTAGAAAGCCATCAGTAAGCTAGCCATCTTGAAACAACAATTCAGCCCACATGTTTTGAAAAGTAAAAGTGGGTCCCACCCATAATTTTAATAAAAATTATTTTATTTTTTGAAACTTCAGTAATTCATAGAAAATAGCCTGTTTATCAGAAAAATATGAATTTTATGTCCATTCCGCATGAAATCGAATTCTCTACAACTTTGTAGCTTTGAGTTTTTCCAAATTCCAAACAAAAAATATCTGAAATCTACAAACGAATGATTTTCAACACCGTTTCAACACCTTTTAAAATTCATAACAAATCATACGTTAATTTTCAACGATTCAAAATTTGTGGACATATACTCAACTCATATATGTATAACATAACCAAAAATCACAACGATCCAACTATTTGATTAAAATTACAACTCACGCAATAAAGCTTTTAAGAACAATCGATTTGAGTTTTTAATACCTCCAATCCGACAAAATACTGATAAAACACCTCAACATAAATTCCTTCATTTATAACCACATAAATAAATCCATCATTTATATCCGCATCAAATAAATATTTCCTTATCATATAAATTAATAATTAATTATTCACAAATAATATTACGTAATCACAATTATGACAATCGCAGCGCCTTCGTGAAAGAGTGGACTTTTCAATAAGGATTTCTCCTTATCGTGGCGCAATTAGGTGACCAAACCTCTCCTTAGACAGAACTTTCTAGACATTGCCAATAATGTTATCTAATAATATTATTCAAATAATATGAATTATTGATCTGATAATGAGAAATACTGTGCAGTGACAATTATTGAAACAACAATAATATAAAATATCAACGCAGTAATTATTGAATTAATAAAATAAAATATTGAATAAAGAATTATCATAATAATTATCGAGTAGGCCTTCTTACTTACGAATCAATAATTCAACAATACATGTGCAATACCAGTACTACTACTTTGTGCAACCACGCGTATTATCAGATTTTAACCACCGTGTAACCCAACAAAGTTAATTGTGAATAATTACGCCGTTATTCATAAAAACTCATACTTTTTCGTTTTCTTCATCCAACAGTTATTCCGTTATGAGACCCACAAATGACTGCGTTGTCGTATGAATATTCCCCGACAACAAGAATATTCCACGACCAAACGAATATTCCCCGACAGAAATGAGTATTTTATAACCACTTGCGTATTTTGAAAATTTTACATATATCACCCTTAACTTTAAACTTTTATCAATTTAACCATTTACTGAATAAAGAAATTTGCAGAATAATACAAGAGGCCTTCATTCTCAGCCTCCTTACACTGGCATCAAAAATGTTTTGGAGACCGTCTACAAAGAGGGGGGAGTGCGTGGACTGTACCGCGGTGTAGGTATATATGCACTTGTCTTGTTAGTGCTTAAAACTCTTTTATTGTGCGTCTCAATTATAGCTATGATTGGTATTTGAATTAACATATCTTTATTTTAAGATTGGCTCACTAGCTTATTTGGAAACTTTCTTATGAGCCGCTTGGTTTAGCTGAAACTTTAATGGTAACTGAAATTGAAACCTATTGCGAAAATTTTTTGGGGTTGCTAAACTGAAATGCAAATAAGGCGTAAACTAAATAAAATTACAAGCTGTTTAAATAAGCTATCACAAACAGGCTCAGTGTCTTGTTGTGATTATTCTTGACTGGTATAATTGAAACATAAATTACTACGTATATATGTGATTCAAGCTATTTTTGTAACGCTTCGTAAATTCGTCATCATATTTTTAGTTGAATTTGTAATTATCTATAGAATTATTTCAGTGAATGAGATTGATGAAATATATTTACACAGGTCCAACGCTTATTGGTATTCTGCCTTATGCTGGTTTGAAATTTTACATCTATGAGGAACTTAAGAGGCATGTTCCTGAGGAGCGCCAGAAATCCATTATAATGCGTCTATCGTGTGGAGCTTTTGCTGGTTTATTTGGGCAGACCTTCACATACCCGTTAGATGTTGTTAGAAGGCAAATGCAGGTAATTTTCCATTGACTCACTATGGGAGGGCAAAAAATATTATCTACCAGTATTTTAAAGAATGATATATTCATTGCACCAATCATGGTTGGAATTCTCCTTGTATGCACTATACTAAAATATGGAAGGCGCGAAAGACTTTAATGAGTGGGACCCTAAGAAAATGTTTTTGATGTAAAAAAGTCAAATAATGTTTGATAAATATGTTGTTGATGTAAAAAAGTCAAATAATGTTTGGTTAATATGTTGTTGATGTAGAAAAGTCGAATATACACAACTTGCATGCATACCCACAGCTTCCAGATATTCAGCTCCAGTATCATGTCTGGGCTTCCTAACACATTCTAACTTTTGAGCGTTTGATTTTAGCATCGCGGGACAAATTCTGTCACAATGCTCACAGTGCTCACAATGCTATGTTTTTATTTTGTTTTTTCCTCGTATCAAAAAACTAGATTGTAAAATTTTATTCAGCATTTTGGTATTTCATCTTTGTAGAAAATGAACTCAGCATCAATTATATTAAGGTAATTCCTTAAAATATATGCTCACAGTATTATTGTTTTTAACGTTTTCTTGATTGCTGGTTGTAAATATGTTGCATGTAGATTTATTGTCATATTGTTTCATTCGTGACTATGCTTTTATGCTGTGGTTAGTCACTGAGGGATTTATATTGGCCCTGTACCTGATGCACTCACTCTGAAGCTTGGTAAAATTAGAGATGCGTCTTATGTAATACCTGTCACACTGGAAATTAGAAGTAGTTTGGAGAATGCAGGGGCGGACCTATGCTTGGGCAGCATAGGCACCCACCTATGCTGAGTTTTTTTTTTTATATATAGTTATGGGGAATGGACAGATATATAATTTAATTAACTTAAAGGGGGCTGATTAATGGGAGAGTTATACTTAGAGGAGGCAGAAAAATATATATATTACTCTTAATTTTAAAATTTAAATGAATCTATTTTGTAATTTTCATTTGAGTTGCAAATCTGCTAATCTACTTTTTGCCTGCTGATGAAGAAAGACACAATTTATATTAAAATATTTTAAGTTGACTTCAAAAAGTTGAAATTTAAAAGAATATATTTTATTGTTCCAATGAGATGAAATAGTTTTAGATGAAATGTACTACTCCCTCCGTCCCCATAAAGGATGGCTAAATATATAAAAAAAAAATTCAAAAAAGTTGAGATAAAATATATAAAGTGAATAGTACATATGTTATTTAGTGGAGTCTATTAATATAAAAAAAATAAAAGTATTCATCACTTTATGTAATCTTGTTGGCCACTAAGGATAAATTTAGAACTTTGTTATTCTCTTTCCTCTACTTTTATTTTTCTTAATATGTGTGCAAATTGTATTTTGCTCATTTTTTTCGTGACGAAGAGAGTAGTTTATAACTTTGATATATTTAGTTTAGATATTTTTGGGACTTTTTTCACTTCAATCATCGTTTTGAAGATTATATGTGTTATTCATTTGTTATTTTTGTGATTGACCTTTTTTTTAAAATTTTTTTTTTTATTAATTTGTTTAAAAGGATTAAGAAAAGAAGAAGATTGTGGCAGTGTAGATGTTCCTTTAAATTGATTAGTTGGCTAGTTTGCTCCCCCGTGATAAATTGTGTGGATTAAAACTTATCGTCTACAAGTAACCAACTGAAAATTAAGGGCTAGCCATAAATCAGTTAACAAATTCTTGTTGAAAATTCATGATAACAGAGTGATTTAAAATTAATGTCATGCAAGTAGAATCTTTTAAGTTAATTAAACTATTTATGCATGTTTGTTATGATTTGTTTTTAAACCCATTGAGTTCTCACTTTTATAGTGTACATATTACCTCCATTTATTTAATTAACTATTGGTTTTTAATTCATATTAAAATTTTGTAACTAAATAATTTACATTGCTATATAAATTGATATGTTACCAAGTACATGTTGATGCAAATCAATTGCAATGTTTGTTTCTACATCAAAATAAATCACTAATTTTTTTTAAAAGAAATAGATAAAGACAAAAAAAATGTAGAACCATATTTGTACGTAAACCAAGCGAAACTCAAAGTGGTAATGATGCGAATCTATTAAAGGGAAGAGTAGGCAATGCCTATGTTGGGTTTTTTTTAAAAAAATTTATAGGTATAGGGAAAAGGGTAAAAATAAAATTTGATAGACTTAAACTTATAGAGGGAAAAAAACTTAAACTACTATACGCTAAAAAATTAAACGCACAAGTATATAATGTATTTAAACTCTCACTTAAAAAAATATACCCCTGCTGAGAACGGATCCCAGATCCGCCCCTGGGAGAATGTGAGACCTATAAAACTAGGTTCATTTCCTGAAAGATCTATATAGGCGCCAAAGCACCAGCTGACGTAAATTGCCATAGGCTTTCATTTTTAAATTTGAATATGTAAGAAAATTCGGAAGATATATGAGATGCACTTTAAGAAGTCGTAGTATTGGAAAAGTTTAAACAAAACTTGTACTGTGCAAGTATCACTTCGTTTTCATTTTGGAATGTGCCATTTGCTTTTATCGTAAGTGTTGTTGATTCAGTAATCGGATTCGGTTTGGTCACTGTGATATAATCTACCAAACAATATGTTGGTTGGGGGTGGGTCCTTTTTGGTGGAAAAGTTGGTAGGTTATGGCACTGTGTAGTCTGTATATAATGTCTTTTGTTATGTTTTTGATGCCAAAATGTCCTTTGAAATTGGAGCTGTCAAATTTATCATGTTCCTTATCCCTATGCAAGATACTGATATCTAAACTTCACCCATTTTTTACCACTTGGCCTAGGTTCAAGCTTGTTTCTTCGCCTCTGATGTACTCAACCTGCTAAGCGAAACAAACTTACAAAATGTCTTCTGTATACATTACAGTAGTAACCCTTTTTCTTTTCTTTTTCGTTCTTCCAGATTGTTCCTTCGGTGGCAATTGGCTTCACTGCATATGACGCGATGAAATCTTGGCTTCATATACCAGCTCGGCAGAAATCGGGATCAACATCTGCTGCATAAAGCACACGACCTACATGCTAGGTTATATTTATTTCCAATTATATGTTAGGTTCAAGCTTGTTTCTAATTGCAGCAACCAAGAACTAACTGCAGAATGCTGTGTTCCAATTCTACATGCTAGGTTGTATGTCACGTGCTATGCACATGGCTCTTTGTTGCTGCCAAGAATTATTTGTTATTCCCTTTTTTGTTTCATAAAGACGCGTATGAAAAATTTAGCCACTAATATAAGCCAACGTTTGAGAAATTTGTTTGCAGATTGCAATGTTTTTAGTTTAGTTGTTTGATTGCAGATTTTTGTTATTTCGATTAGTTATGGCATTAATTAAACGTGACAATTTTAATGGGGTAAACGTTATTTTTGCACTACATTAAAAATTATGTTATGCAGTGAAACTAGTTAGAATCATGTGATTTTCTCCGAATATTGTTTTTCGAGAGTGGTTAGTATGAAATTAATACGTGTTAGTACTGTGTTAGTCAATTAATCACCTTAACGGGACTCAGTTCATGTAAAGTAAATAATATAATTTTAAATTTTTAGTAATCGCCACATAAACAAGTCTATAGCCAATCCTCTAGCTTAATATATAAGATTTTAATTAATATTTTCTCCCTCCATAAAAAATATTCTAAATTTTATTTTTTACTAAAATAAAGAATATATAAAATAAAAGAGAAAGTATAGGTAAGTTCTATTTTTACTCGTACGTTCTATTAATATATAGGATTAGATAAAATTATAAGGTACAATGCGTACTTATAAAGGTATAATACTTTTATCACACAATTTGAAGTCTTATTATATATTGTCAAATTATGATTGTGACGTATATTAATATATTAGATTAGATAAAATTATAAAATTGACTCATTGTATTAAATATATTATAAAATATTATTAATTAAATTTATTCACTTATATCACAATAAAAAATCGATATATAAACTACATAATATATATTATTTTCCGAATTTGAATGATCGTTCTTTTTTTGGGCAGTCTAAAAAACTTTTGTGAGACAAAGGAAGCACGGGAATTTAAAAGTTTAAAACAAAACATAATATTTTAACTTGATGATTAATATTAGTATAAAATTCCCATATTTTGACCAACAGATAGGTAAAAGAAGAGAAAAATTAATTAAATACTGCCTATGTTTTAATTTTTAAATTATAAGATCACTATTGACTTTTGAAAATCAATTTAACACATTTTGAAATTTAAAATTAAGATGATTCACTAAAAATTATGAAATAATAAATTTAATAATGAATAATATTTTTAGATAGTTTATTTTATTCATCATTGTATTACTAAAAGTAATAAAATTTATATTAATTTTAAGTTTTAAAATGTATCAAGTTGACTTTAAAAAGTCAATACTAATTTTATATTTTGAAACAAAGGGAGTATACTCCTTATGTTTCTTTTTAATTGACGTTTTAGGAGAAAACATAAAGGTTAAGAAATACAATTAATGTTTTGTCTAATTGAAGTATAAAATTTCAATAATACCCTTCAAAATTCATTGAAAAATATAAAAGAAAAATAAATTAATATTTAATGTATGGATAGTATGATAAACTAAATTATTAATACTTCCTTTAAATCTGCAAACAATAAATAAAAAAGAATAAATTTACTCTCTTAATTAGAAGACAAATAAAAAGGAAGGAAGGAGTAATTTTGCATAAATATGAGAGGAATTATGGATAATAAAGATAAATGAATAATGTACATCTTAAATTAATACTCTTTCCATCCCTAAAAAATTATTAAAGGTATAAATATTTTTGTTCTTAAAAAGATGAGATAAAATATATAAAACAAATGATAACTTAATCATTTAATAGGGTCCACTATACTAAAAAAAATTAAAATAATTATCAATTTATATAATCTTGTACTGCCGTTATAGATAAATTAAAAAAAAATTATTCTCTTTTTTTCATTTTTATTTTTTTTAATATGTGTACAAATAAATTATAGTTTCATTCAAGGGAGGGAGTAGTTATATACTCATTCTCAAAAGTATCCGAAATACAGGTTTTAAGAAAGTTAAATTTATGGGGTGTTTGATAAAAAAATGAATGAATCTGAATTTGAATGAGCTGAATCTGAATTAGTTTAATCTGAATCTGAATAAAAAAAGGTTGTTTAATAATTGACATATCTGAAACATTGGAATAACAAAACTTTATTATTTTACCCCTCTGAAAAAATTCAAAATTGTTGTAAATTTATTTAATATTACTTAATATAATAGTTAATACTTTTTTTTAATTTGTTTTTTTTTTATTCAGCTGCTCATTCAGTCATTCAGCTAAAAAAAATCTGACTTAATCATTCAGCTCGTCCATCTTACCGATTCAGCCATTCAGACCAAAACAAACGCACTTACCGATTTAACCATTCAGTCCTTCAGCCATTCAGCTCCATTCAGTTCTAAATAAACGCCCCCTTAACACAAGTATAGCATCTTATTACTCCCTCCTTTTTATTATTTAAGTCGTTTAAAAAGAATATTTTTTTCATAATATAAGACGTTTTACATATATTTAAAAAAACTAATTATTTTATATTTAATCTCTAAAAATTGAGTAATTAAAAGAGAGAGAAAATTAAAGTAATTAATTAGTGTACTAATAGTAATAAAATTTCAAATCAATATTAATTATCTAATATTAAAATTAATAAAAAAAATTAATATATATGATTATATTTTAAACGATTTATATAATAAAAATGAGGGAGTATTTTTTATTCACTAAAGATAATTTAATCATATTTTATTTCCGTGTGTGATGATGTGCATTAATTGTAAAACACCAAAGATCTCTCTTCTAACTACTACTAAATTCAGAGAGCAGATCTTTGTACCCAAATTCTCTTTCTTTGTGTTTTTTCACTTAAATTTTAACACATAATTTTTTATTTAATATTAATTAATTTTAAAATTAAATAAAAAAATATGTGTTAAAATATAAGTGATGACGCACAGAGGGATGAGAATTTGGGAATAGAAATCTGCTCTAAATTCAGTCTTCTTCACCTTCTCTTTCTCTAACTTTGTGCCTGTTTATGACCAGAGTCGTGCATATATTTCTTTGGACAGTACTGAGTGAGAGGAGATTATCTACAGTAACAATCTGGTAAATACTAACAACTCTCTCTCTTTCATAGTCTCATTTTGGGGCCCTGGGCCAGCCAGGGCCAGCCTGCCTCTTCTTTTCATGTTTTGAATTTCAAATATCAAACGGCTCGTTCACCAATAGCCACCATTTCCTTCCCTCTCTCTCTTGATTACAACACCCATTTTCTTTCTTTCTTAGTTAATTTCTCTTTTTCTAACTTGAAAATTTTGATATCAGAGCTTTGGCTTGGAATCTGAAGCTCAAATCTGCTCAATCAAGAGTTTATCCCTAATGGGTGCTTCAGGGAAATGGGTAAAATCGTTGATAGGATTTAAAAAGCCCGAGAAAGATGACCATGTAAGCTCAAATTTAAATCTAATCTTTACTGTTTTTATCTGCTTTTATGGTAAAATGATTATCTGGGTGAGCTCTTTTGTAGGAGAAGGGTGGGAGTAAAAGCAGGAAATGGAAGCTATTTAGGAGTTCTTCAGTGGATTTGGTGTCAGCTTGGAAGGGTTTCAAAGGGAACAACTACCACAGATCTATTGCTGCTGCTTCGGAGGGTTCTGATTCTTCATCGGTGAATGCTGATTATGCTTTTTCAGCTGCTGTTGCTACTGTGCTTCGAGCTCCTCCCAGAGATTTTAAGGTTGTCAGGCAAGAATGGGCAGCCATCCGGATTCAAACCGCATTTCGTGGCTTTCTGGTAAATGGGTCTCTTTTATTTTTGCCATTTGGTTATCTGTTTAGTTGCTCTGAAAATGTGGGAAAGAATAGAACAAGAGATGGGTCTCTTTTTTTTACCATTTGATTATCTGTTTAGTTGCTGTGAAAATGTGGAAATGTATAGATGAAGAAATGGGCCTCTTTTATTGTGTTTTTCAATCTGTGTTGGTTGCTGAGAAAATGAGGGGAAGTGGAAGAAGAAAGTGTTACACTTTGAAATTGAACTTGTTGAATTTGAACCTGAAGACAAAAATATGAAGGGCCTAATGCACTAGTGAGCTCTGTGTGTCACTAATATTGAAATGGTTGAACATTATCTGTTTGTTCTAAAATTTTAATTTGAATTAGTACTATGCAGCTAGATTTTCCTGAAAGCTACTCAACTTTGTGTTATAATATGCACAACCTTCTATTATGATAAAAAATTAGCAAATTTGTTGCATTTCTTAAATTTCAAACATGGTCAGTTGCATGTGGAATTTCTAAGTATTTTCAGTTATATTCGTTAACCTTTCTTCATTTACCTGCTTATAGATGCTGTGTCATGTGAAAGTACTGCTTGTTGTTTGAGAGTTCAAAATTTGGTGTTGGAAACATTGTAAGCATTTACACTACTAAGTTAATTCTAATCTAATAATTATAGGCAAGAAGGGCTTTAAGGGCCTTGAAAGGAGTGGTACGGCTTCAAGCTTTAGTCCGTGGCAGACAGGTGAGAAAGCAAGCTGCTGTGACCCTAAGGTGCATGCAGGCTCTTGTCCGCGTGCAAGCCCGAGTCAGAGCTCGTCGTGTGCGTATGTCCATGGAAGGTCAAGCTGTGCAGGATATTCTGAATGAACGCCGCAGCAAGGCTGATCTCTTAAAAGAAGCCGAGGTATAATAGCCATTTGTCTCTTTAGCCTGAAATCTTTCTTTGCCTTCAGAAAAGTATTTCCAATATAAACTTTTTTTCCCACTTACACAATTCATGTTCTTGAAATTCAGGAAGGGTGGTGTGATAGTAGAGGAACACTACAAGAGATCAAAGCAAAGATACAAATGAGGCAAGAGGGAGCTTTCAAGAGAGAAAGAGCAATTGCATATTCTCTTGCTCAAAAGGTACATAATTAGTACATTTGATCCATGTATTTTTTCGCTTGATGCTCTCTTTTACCAATACAATAGTTACATTCTCCATTTTTTCCTCTCAGCAATGGAAATCAAACCTAAGTTATGACTCCCGGACTAATATCTCAATGGTATCCCTCAAAAACAACGAGTTTGACAAAAATAGCTGGGGGTGGAGTTGGTTAGAACGCTGGATGGCAGCGAAGCCATGGGAAAACCGCTTGATGGAAAAAGTCCGATCTGATCCCTCAGAAACAACTCCCCCATCTAAAGCTTATGTAGACAAAAAAGGCAACCATTCAAAATCTTCTGAACCATGCTCGGTAAAAATCAGAAGGAACAATGTCACCACCAGGATTTCAGCAAGACTTCCACTGATTGGACAAGTAGCTCACTCATCTTCGAGCCCAAGCTCTGAGTTTCTCTATGACGAGAGCTCAGCATCATCTTCACTTTTCACATCTATGACGCCTGTTTCTAGAAACACCAACTTGGCATCCAATAGAACAGAGGAATCCAACAATATCAGTAAGCCAAGCTACATGAACCTGACTGAAGCAGCAAAGGCTAAGCAGAGAAACACATCTCATAAAGCTCTGAGGCAATCCGGGGATGAGATTCAGTTTTTCAGAAAATCGGCAGATTTTAGTTATGGTGTATCTTCTAATAGCAGTGCTGGTTCTGATCCTTCTTTAGTCAATATGTCCAGGCAACTTTGCAATCCCCCTCAACTTTGTTTCTAAGATTAAGAGGTTCAGATTGTCCTTGACTGCAAAGTTCAACAACTTGTTGTTCTATGTATTTGAGATTGTTGGGTTAAATTGGTTATTTTATGAACTTGTTCAGCAATGAAAAACTGGTGAGGTACTAGTGATCTGTTGAGGATTCTCCTTTCTGTAAAATAGTAGTCCTGTTCTCCAATTAATTTGCTTCTAGTTTCTGATACATATATTGGTGCCATTCAGAAACTTGTAGAAATATTGATATGGTGGACGAGTCAAAAGTTGAGTTGGATCAAATTTCTTCAAGAAGAGTTAGGAGCTCTATAATATATAAATGGACGAATCTACAAGACTTAAATAGGCCATGCCATTTACTATTTGAAGTTCTTAAACTTTCAATCTTCTCTTTCATCAACAACTGTGGACTGATGGGAGGAAGAAGCAAATCTTACCCCGACCTTTCTCGATCAACCCATTTTCCCTTCATTCTTCAAGTACTTTAATTTCAGTTACTTTATTTTACTTTCTTGTAATTGATGTTAAAGAGTAATTTAGTTTTATAAATATGTCACATTCCAACACATTTTAAATCTGAAACATAAAATAGAGTCTCCATTTATTTAAAATAGAGAGGATCCTAGTCCGCTGTATTGCCATGCTTCAAAAGCTTGCTTATCAATTTAACATGTCAATCTCTCCGACCAACTTTTTCCCAAATGCTGGATTACCAGTCCTAGATACTCTTTCTTTCAGTACAAGCAACAAGAAATGTACTCAAAAATCTGTCCGATAGCTTGTGGTTTTGATAGCCATTAGCCTAAATTCTTAAAGAGACATGCACGGCAAAGGGCTTTGATTTAACGAATTTATAAGCCAAAAATCCTCAGAATGGCAGAAAAATTACTCATTCAACTATATAACCAACTCATAAGTAAAGGATTTGTTTATGCATTTGCAAATTCCTAAGTTGCCACCCACAAATCCCACCTCAGCAACCCAACTTGGTGATACCAAGGGCGTTTGTGTTATAGTTAGCTTAAATCACACACTTAAAAAGAAATAACTGAACCAGAACACTTCTGAATCTACTAATATTATTATGTGCATAAAAGAATAAGAATATCTATAGCAAACGCAGTCCCCTTGTGTACATAACAAGCTCTTTTATATGCTATATATCACATCAACATAATACAAAGACCAAGATATGTAACACTATGTCATAATAGATAATATCTATCTTCATAAGACAGACAAAATACTTGGGGTAGACCGGAGTGATATATCTGGAGAAAAGATCAAGGCTTCCAAACCCTCCTAACAGTACCTTGACAGTTGATTTTCCTGCAAAATGAACCAAAGAAACTTGATCATCCCAACAATAAATTTCCCAAAATGTTGAGAATAAATGGTAAACAAAAACTATTTAAGGTGATGTAATATCTTCAAAAGGATACAGAATAGAATATTGGCCTCCTTGCAACTTTCACCATCCCCTGCTGTAATGAAACAAATTATCAAATTAGCTATAAAATTTAAGTAATATTTGTATCCGAAAAGTACAAATTCATAAACCATACTAGGAGAATTAGAAACAGGGATGAACTTGCAGAGACCAATGCAGCACATACATCACAAACACCTAAAACCACTTCATCCCCACTGAAATGAGTCTTCATGGATTCGACCTGAGATATTCTAGTTGATCAAAGAGATTATGTAATTCCTCGCTATCCCAGTATGGTGTCTGTGCAACCAAGTTTTCAACTTCCACGTCAGGCTGATCACCTACTAAAACTTCTTCCTCTTCATTCACAATTCTAAGATCATCATTAAGTAATTCCTCCCATAAAGTCTCATTAAAGGCATCCAAATCTCCACTGCTTGTTGAGACATTTGGTGCATTTATATCATTGCTTGACTCATTGTCCAATGCTGCTGACAAAAATGACTCCATTTCTGTTCTGATATTTCCCAGATTTTCTTCATGTTGACTTGAATTATTTAGTGTCTGACCTTGTAAATTCTCCACACTCGGCCTCATAGTCAGCCTTCTTTTTCTTCCCATCTCAATCTGTTTTGGATCTATCTTTTGCACATACTTGTCCATGTATTGCCGGATGAATGTAGGATTACTAACAGCCTTGGCGACAAAACTCATTATGTTTTGTTGCTTAGTCTCCGTGCTTTGAATTCTATTATCCATTGCTAAGATTAGACTATTGGAGTCCTGCTGTTGCTGTCTGAGTTTTACAATTTCTGCCATTAGCATATTCTGATCCCTTCTCAGTTCTTCGAGCTCTCCTTCAATGCCATAATGTCCCAACTCAACACAAGACACTCCTCCTTTTTGTTGTATTCCTTGTGAGACATTCCTCCTCCTTTTGATAGTCTTCAAGAGATGCTTTTGGCCTCCAAGAAACCCATCGTTCGCAAATTCCCATCGATCAGGATCCACTTTCCTGAAACCCTGCAGTAATTGCAAATATTTGAACTCGATCAGGGTAATACTGATTTGCAAAACAAGGACCATATTATAAATTTAAACAAACCTATTAGAACACAATTATAATTTGAAATAAAAAGAACCACAATAACAACCACCATATCAGAGCAAAGACCGCATAAGATTGACATTGAATGATTGAATCAAAGTAATTCAAACTAATGAAAAACCATAACTAAGCATAATTTGCTTCTTATACATACAGAGCCCAAATGGAAAGAAAAAGATTTATAAGCTGAACTTAACTAACAAATGAAAACCATAAGTTATAAATACAGATTCAAGACTTGCAACTAAACCTGAATCGTAAAAAGTTACATATAAAAATACTTGATACCCAGAAAATATTGAGCAAAAAATCTCAATTGAGTAAACAAATTAAACCAGCTCTATTCAACTAAAATCTAATAATTAAACAAAAAAACAAAATAAAAATGACACTAATTAGCCTAGACCAATGTTATAATAACCACAACTGAAACTAAAAATATCAGACAATCTCTTATAGTGTTCCTAAAACTATAGAAATTTATAATTAATCAAATTAATTAACACGGATCCGGATCATATTCACGTATGCGAAACTGAAGGAACCAATTCACAGAAAATAAATAAACAAAATTAGCTATAACCCACATAAATTTATCATAATTCAAGCACAAATATGAGTAAAAGATATAATTCAAGCACAAATATGAGTAAAAGATCAGATTTTTGATGGGTTTAAGGGGACTTACATAAGTATTGAGCTGCCGAACAAAGCTGGAGAAATTATTGTGCTTGAAATATTTAGGAAGTAGAGAAAGGGAGAATTTGTGAGAATCCCAAACAATGAAGCTATTCCTTGCTTTACTCCATGAAACCACAGTATAAGTTGATGGGTCTTCCACCATATCGAATATCTTCGTCAGAAATGGAGATGGACCCACTTCATGTAATCCCTCAATTGGATGCGGCGGGGAAGAAGAAGATGATGAAGATTGAGCCGCAGCAGCAGCAGCTGGAAATTGATTGCCAGAAGATAGTGGTGTAGGTTCTTCTTCTTTCACTTTCACTTCGTCCATTATATTCTTGTAATCCATTTCTCAAATTTAATTAATAGTATGGTGATTTTTTAAAAGCAAATCCAAACTGATTTGTGGTTTTTGTTGGCGAAGAAGGTTGAGGAGATTGTAAGAGATGATATTTTGAGAGATGATATTTTGATATAAAAAATTAATATTTTTACATCATCACTCTCACATTAACGCCGTGCGGAATGTTCTAGAGGTGTCAACAAATGGATGTGTCAAGTGTATAAATAATTTTATATTCATGATAAGGAAATCTAAGATATTTATTCTACAAGTTTCTAGTAGTTCTTGATTTTAGAATTGAGGGTTTAAGTCTAACAATTTTGTCCGGCCCGAAATGGTTGATTATATGGGGTTTGGAGGTAATTAAACGGGATTAAAGACACTAATTTTTTTTTTATGTAAAATCACCCCCTTAAACCATCCCCTAAGTTCCCTATAAATCTTATAATGAAATATATATTTAAAATCGAATTGTAATAGAATAAAATAATAAAAAAAAGATTATATTTTTTATAGAGTTCAAGTCAAATATAGAATTTGTAGATTTTTAGAGTCTTAACTCGATTGAGTTGTATATATTTAAAAGATTAAAATTTTGAATTTATTTGTCGGATTTTAAATCAGATGGAGTTCTCTTGGTTCATTATTTTTGTGTGTGGTTGTGACTTATGATAGTGGAATCTTAGAAGTTAATTATGCTTTGCAGTACAAGAAAATTAGCTAATTCCGACGGAATTAGGTTCGACAAACTTTAGTCAGTCGAAAATAAGTTATGTTCGACGAAATAATACGTCGAACATAATTCCGTCAGATATAGTTTATTTCCGAGGGAAATTCGTCGAAATTATAAGGCCTCGTCTAGCGTCAAGTTTCCCGCCAGCGCAAAACTTAAGTTCGACGAAACTAAGGCTATTTCTGAGGGACTATTCGTCGAACATAACATATTTTCGAGGGACTTATTTCCGTCGGACATTACGTCGAAAATATCTTATAAAACTTAAACAATTCGTATTCTTATTCAGGCGCCTCTCATATCTCCTCTTATTAATCTCATCAGCTCATCTCACTCGATCTCTCAAACCTCATTTCTCTCTCTCTTAATCTCATTTCCATACCACCGCCACCCACCACAACCTTCACCACCACCAACCCAATGACCACCACCACCACCATTACCACCATTAATCACCGGTATTCACCATCTCTCCTCTCTCTTCTTTTTCCCACCCTCACCACTAACCAACCACCCACATCCCGCCACCAACCCACCACCACCCGAGAAAAGCTCCACCGGTTCCACACGCTTACCAAAGATTGTGATGATGATTTCTTCCTCTGATTCCGACAGTTTATTAGCTCCAAAAGAAGGTATGAGTTCCAATATTGTTTCAATTTGATGATGATGTACACAATCAATAGATTGAATAATTTTTATATTGTATGTATATATTGATTTGAGACTGAAAATTGGTAGAGTTTAATTTTTGATTTGGTATTGGTTTAGTTTATTATTGTTAATTGAAATTGGAAATTGATAATGTTTAAATTCCTTAATTGGTTACTGTGTGTGCATCAATTTGGCTTTGTGAATTGCATTTAAGGCTGAAAATTGGTAGAGCTAAAAATTTGTTATATATTTGATTGAAAATTGGTAGGGCTAAAAATTTGTTATATATTTATATCTATCATTTAAAGAGATTTTATTTTCAAAATGAGTATATTAAGTCATTATATGCAGATAACTATTTATATGAACAACTAATTATATTTAAATCTTTTTTCATTTTCTGTTTTTAAAACTTTTAAAAAGAGAAACAAAATTCTCAGTTTTATAAATGAATAAAGTGCGAAAAATAATATTCACATCAAATAAACATTTAATAAAATGGTAATAAACCTTTAGTTATCACTATACGATGACGACTTTGCTTTCCTTTATATATATATATATATATATATATATATATATAAGCCCGTTCAAAAGCAATACGTTTAAAGAGCAATATTCCTTTAAAGAGCATTCTTACTTGTTTCTGTGTTTTTCTTTTTTAACCTTCACTCTCTTCAAAGACGAGCTTCAGACTCTCTCTCCTCAAAGACAAGCTTCAGAATTCCTTCTCCAAATCGATTTTGAAATAAGCCCGGCCCTAGATCGAAACCAAATCTTCACAAAACCTTCGAACAAAGAACGAAGCCCTAGAATATTCACAAATCGAGCTTTCTTTGTCCAGATCTCAAGTGGAGAAGAAATTGTGCCCTAGAATCGAAATACGGAAGAAATCAAACTTCGAAGTCTTCACAAATCGGTAAGTCCTTTGTGGATTCAACTATTTATTTTCTAGGGCTAGAACCATAATTTTTATTAATGTTAAACCGGTAAACTATGAGAAGGGGATGATGAAAACTCTGTTGTAGCTTATGATTGGAATCTAGATGTGAAATCCATAATTCCGAAAAGTATGATTCTCCCCTGCCATCTTTTGCAGGGTTATTGCTCTTCTGTTAGTATACATACATATAGAGTCTAGCATAAGATATTCATGTTCTTTTAATTATTACCCAAAGATGATGGCTCGTTTTGTGTATAGGATATTATTTGATTTAAACTACATTTCAGTGTTTATTTTGCATTTACAAGAAGTTTGTAATTAGAGTGGCCGCATCCTCTAATCACTTATGTCAGATGGAGGAATGTTGCACTGGTTAATAGAATAGATGTTTGTAGTGTTGATACAATTTTTGAGCAAATGCATGCCTTGCATAATTGGATTATCCCAATCTTTAACTTATGATATTATATCCACTGGCTTCATTTATACTCTTTTTGACATAGTTATGAATAATTTATAAATGCTGACTAGGACTCCCCTTTGACTATTTCTCATTTCTATAGTAGTATAATTGGTAATTTTGTATTGTAATGATGAGTTAAAGTAACCTTTTCTTTTGGTTACATATAGAAAAATAATACCATAAACAATATCATGTATCCATATTCGCTCCCCAACATATCGATTTTCTTCAATACTCTCTCAACAATAGAATTAGTCTTGATTTTAATCACAGCAGAATAACATTATCAAAGAGTTCCATCTTTATTGTGTGGCAATGGTAAGTTCTCTCTTTTTTCTCTCTGATAATAGTTCCTTAATTTAGGAGGCATCATATCTTTCCTGAATACATGGGAATTCTTCTCGAAGTTTTTAAATTTTTATGAATTTACTGTGATTGTTTTACTCGTCACTATTATGATGTACATGTTGTAAATACAAATATTTAATCTTTAGGCATTCATATCCATTTCAATTGAATCTTATTGTCAACTTAAATCTTGACATAAATGTTACACCGATTAGAGTTAACTTAAATGGCCGTAGTTAATCACTGTCATTGTCACCGTCCAGCTATGTTGATAACTTCTTGGACTGATTTGAATCCTGGTCATCGATTTTATGGATGTCAAACTACAAGAGTAAGTAATTTTTCTTCAATTTCCTTTGATATGAAATTTGTGCATCTAAAAAAATTCTGTTTTTATAGTCCCATGGTTGTGGGTATTTCATGTGGTATGATCCTCCGATGCAGCCGAGAGCCATTCAAGTGATACCTGGTCTGCTGAGGAGGTTGAGGGCTCTTGAAAATGACGTTCAAAATTTTCAATGCAAACAGAAGATTTACTTGATAATCATATGGGTTTCCTTGATTTTGTTACTTTGGAATTTCTTTGGAATCATCTATGTGCAAAAAGATGCCTAAATAGAAAAAAATTGTAATTAGAATTTGGGAGATGAAGCAGTTAGGATGTGTGAAGTCCCTATTTTAAATGTAATGAATTGATTTTAATGAAGCTTTGGTGTACTATATTTTTAAACTTAGTTTAGACCACGAAAATACCCTTTGAGCACTCATCCTAACCAACATTTTAGCATGGAAATAAGTTTTTGGGTTATGTAAATTAATAAGGATTATCTGAGAATCATTACTTACTTCTTGTATTATGTTCAATTACTATTATTTTTTAGTGTGAATTTTTTAGTCCTGTGTAAGTACCATTAGAATGTATTTTGAATTTGAAAGATAGCCTAACCAATTTTCTATGGATGAGTCTTTGTATTCAGCAACTATGTGTAAGTGTAGTTGATGGGTACATGAAATAATTCACATTCTATATAAACTCCATGTTTTGAATCTCAATCGTTGTTAGGGACCACCGATTTTCTTCCTTGCAGCCTCATAGATGATGCATGAAATCTCTCCATGAAAGCATAACTGTTTCTTATGTTTGAATCTAAGCAATACTACATTCAAAGAAATATAAAAGAAAAAAAGAAGGAAATTTGTATATTCATTATTCAACATAATAGTACATCCAAGCCTTTAATACATAACTAAAAAACAGACAAGTCTTTAATACATAATACTTTTCTCTTATCGGCTAAGAAAGACTTAGCCCAAAGTATTACAGACGAGCTTAGTGAAATTAGGTATAGACCCATTTTAAAGCATTCTTGTTTCAACCAAACCAAAAGCATTCATGTTCAACCTACAAAAGTGTGTTTGGTAACCAAAACATACAGTGTTATTTTTACTCCCAACACAAAAAATTCTACAAAATAACATCACATTACCCAAAAATATAATCTAAAGTGATTCAAGTATTGTGACGCCCCCAAAACAGGTATACATCACCCATCTTGGGTCGTCAAATACATGGTACAAAATACAACTATAAACTTAATTATACAACTGTCGTGAAAAATACGACAAAACATAGCTGAGTTTTTACACAAATATTGTCTCATAGACAATATCTAAACTTAAATTCAATCCTCATTACATTTATTATCACACTAAGTAGTGAGGACTACTAAAACAACCATCTCGGACCATCACTCCATTCCCCGACTAGTCCCCGGCTATGTTTTTATTTCCTGAAGAGAACAGTGAAAGCAAAAGGGTGAGCTCAACTAGCCCAGTAAGAAATATTATGACTAAGATAATGCAGAATAAATTATCATTAGCCTTCAACAATATAACAACTGATAGAATACAATAGACAACAAGTTTTTGATCAACAACTACAGCGGAACAAGCAATCCATTAGAAGAGTCAAGCAGAGCATGATATCTACTATCTTCTATGAATTAAAAGTTTATCATCAATTTTATCCCTGTAATACCCATTAACAGTTCTTTATTATACCCAAGACAAAGAGAACTTTCATCACCTGTCTTCACCTGAACCACCAAAGATTTTAGTTAAATTCATAATTCATGTTTATAATAATGTGAATCAATAGTTTCTCCTTGCCACAAAGGCTTAATAGAACGTTCACTCAATATCTTTATCCCAAAGGCTAAAGCCATTCAAGTGTAATAACAATGATCATACCAATAAGTTGTCTATCTTTGCACTACGGGCCAAAAATATTCAACTATAAAATCAATGGTCATGATCATACCAATCAATTGCTTGTCAGTGCACTACGGCCAAAGACATTCAACTGTTAACTAATGGTCATGATCCTGCCAATCACATCATCGAATTATACATCCACTACGGCCAAGGATATTCGTTAGTATCACCAAAGGTAATGATCATGTCATACACATGTCCATCTTTGCACTACGGCCAAAGCTATCAATCAATGAGCTCATCTTTGCACTACTGACCAAAGATATCAATCAATGCTTTCTTCTTTTACTACTACCAAAGACATTCAACCAGAAACTAATAACCAACAAATTCATCTACGCACTACTACGGTCAAAGATGACTTTTAACGCAATATAAGCATAAAGATGATGACAATGATATAAGAATTCAATCAAACGAAATCAAGGATAAATATTAAAGATTTATAATTCAATTTATTCAGAGTTTAAAAATATCTAAATTGTTAACATGATCACCAATTGTGGAGTAAAATTCAAGAATAATATTCATGTATCAAAAATTAATTTGAACAGAAAAAGAATCAATTTTTGTGTAAGTAAATAGACTTCGTGAATAATATTTTTATGAATAAGACTCAAGTAAATAGTACTTCGTGAATAGTATCCCATGAATAGTATTTCGTGAATAGTACTTCATGAATAAGTACCCAAAGTGAATAATAATCCCTTTGAATAGTACCTCATAAATAATACTCCGAGTGAATAGTACCCCGTTAATAATACCTAAGTGAATAATACCCAAGTGAATAGTACCCCGTGAATAATACCCTTAGTGAATAGTAAGAAATAATAACCCTTACTAATAAGAAATAAATAGCATCCCTTATCTTAGTAGAAGACTGGATACTATAATAGTGAAATAGCAGAATACTCTTCTTCTTCTTCTCTATAGTTTCTCTCTCTATAGTTACTCTTGTGAGTGTTAGTGAATTGGTGAGAATGAAAGAAGAATGAGCTTCTATTTATAGGAAAACATAATTTAGATAATTGCACGTTTTGTGGCTCGAATTATTACAGTATAGTATCTTCATCTTTCCTCCATTTTTAATTTAGTCCTACAAGTATTATCAAACTTGCACTACCTCCCCTAATAGTACATTATGTGAATCAATAGTTCCATTCATGTGAACAAATAGTTATATGCATGTGAACTAATAGCAATTAATTACTCATTTATCCGATTAATTACCTGATTGGTCAATTTAACCTCTAGAAATCAATTATTATCGAAATAAATGTCGATTTTCACTAATATTAATAATCCCAACACAATAAAAATATCAATTTCATCTTTAATCAACACAAACTTATTTATCATTAATATTATAACTCACAGTATTTAACAACCATATCATTCCCAAGAAAGAGGGGGCTTTCCGATAAGGATTTCTCCCTATTGGCGCGCAATTAGGTGACCAAACCCCTTTCCTCGACAGAACTTTCTAGATATTGTCAATAATGCAGATAATAATATAAATAACTTTTTCATCTCAATTATTGATTTAATAATATAAAATATTGTGACAATAATTGAATAAAACTTAGTGACTTCTCACGTAAGTATCAGTAATCAAAAATATTTGTACAATATCGTGTGCTACTATGCAACCACGCGTATTACTGTACTTTTATCACCGATTATTTTATGACAACTTGCTTACTTTGAAAAATTTCAAATATCACCCTTAACTTTAACCTTTTATCAATTTAACCATTTACTAAATAGAATAATAATTATAAGAAAATTGAATACTTTTATTTCATAAAATTCGGGATCTCACAAGTATCTTATCATAAAGTTCAGAGTAATTCAATGTCATTCAGAATGACGGCTACGCAAGGTGCTAAATGAAAATAAGAACTGAAAATTTAAGAATAATCTGGCATCCAAAAGATTAATCCATCCTCCCCTTCAAGATCCTCTCGGTTATTTGAGTTGGTGTGTTGCAACAAACCAAACAAAGATATTGTCACTATAAAAGCCCAAATAACGTAAAATAATTAAAATTTGAATCATTACACAGATATTACCAGTGTTTTACCCCATAGGACGTCAAAACACCATAAATTTCAAATAATTGAATTTTGTATTTGATGCACCTTACAGGTCAAACTATTATAAATAGAAGGAATCAACATTTCCACCAATAATCCATTTTTTGTAACTACATTAAGCAATGAAAGAGCTGAACTGTGAAAAGTATATTAGTTATAGTTTAAAGTAAATATTACCTCATAATCACTAGAACAAAATCAAAGAATGCAACAAATTACATATAAATGGAACAACATAATATGAATGACTAAAGAACTACACATGGTATCAAGTATGGTATCAAGTATGAAGGTTCTTTTCTGTTTGACACAACATAATCATTCCATACTGTACAAAGTTTGTGCCATCAACAATGTTAAGCTAAGAGAAAGTTGGCCAAATCCAAAACATGATATCAGAGCTATAAATTGTACAATCCCTTCAAGGCACAATATAAAGAAAGGATTAAAAAGAGAAACTACCTGATTTGTAAGTGATACCATAAGTCACTCCCATGATTACTACAATTCTGAAGGACACTCTGTAATAAAAAAATTCAAATTAATATAAAAATATAGATATACAAGTGTTGTTATAGCAATCTCAGTTGTTGCACCTATGGGTGAATCACTATCATCATCTACACTTGGATCCTGAGTAGTATAAACATTTGATTCTCCAATTCTACATTTAAACAAATAGCAAAGTCAAATTTAAACAAATAACAAAGTCAAAACAAGCAAACTTGTTTACGGATTATTAAGCGCCAGGCAATTTTTTTGTCTTGTGAAACCAACTTTGCTACATCCATGACAACGTCTCCCCTTGAGATTTTTATTTTTTCCAAAGCCCTTTCTTTGCCACCCTTCAACCTTTTGCCACACCCTTTTGCGCGCACTTGGATCGACTCAATGTAATTATGTTCATAAGTCCCAGTCATGTCAACTGACTTGAATACACTCATCCCACCAGACTCCATTTAATTATTTCTTTTAGAACCATTATTCCCAATTATTTACTTGATCTTTTCATATCCATTATCGAAACATTTTTTAATGCATTTGTGGCTTTTTCATTTGTGAAAGCACTATCAATCATCTCTAAAGATTGTTGAATCAATTAACACCGCAAGAGTAAGTATGACTTGCTATCTTTTATCTCCACACCATTATCATCAATTACACCACTTGATTTTGTTGTTTTTGTCCACCTTTTCAAAATGTATTTTGTAGGCAATTTGTCAATATGATGATACTAATGCAAGTAAGTTATCAAATGCCGACATAGGACTCCCAAACTCTCAAACTTTTTGCAAGTGCATGTTGCATAATCTAAAGATTTGTCATATTGAATTTCTCTTACTTTAAACTTGATGGCTGTGACACCCCCAAAATAGGTCTACATCACCCATTCTGAGTTGTCAATACACACCAGATGTAAAACAACTACAACTTTATTATTACAATAAGAAAAACTGAGTTTAAATACGATATTACCATCTGATAATATTCACATACAAATAAATCCTCATCATAATTATTGATACATTATTTTACAACAATGGTGAGGACTACTAAACAACTCTCCCTAAAACTTTCATTCCATACCCCACTCGTACTCGCTTATATTCTCGCCTCCCGAGAAGAAAAATGGAACAAAAGGAAAAGGGTGAACTCGACTAGCCCAAAGAAAGAATATTATGACTAAGATAATATACAACAAAATTATCGTTAGTCTTCAACAGTAAAAAATATAATAGAATACAATAGACAACAAGTTTTAAATCAATATTCATAAATAAAATAATAATTCATTAGAAGAGTTAAGTAGAGAATGCAAACTACTATCTTCTATGTATGAATTTTAAAGTACATCGCCTATTTTTTTTATCCCCGTAACATCAATCAATATATATCCGGGATCAAATATTCATCCTCAGCACTACAAAAGCCAAGGACATTCACCACTTAGTCATGTTCATCTAAACACTGCTCATCTTCATCTTGCACACTACGGGCCAAAGATATTCATCGAAATCATTCATCTTTGCACTACAGCCAAAGATATTCAATAATATCATCATTTAAGATCAAGATGATGAAAAATATTTTTAAAGAAACGAATCCAAAGAAACAAAATAACAAGGATTAAGGATTAAGGATTCGTACTTTGTTTTATCCACATCCAAAATACCTCAAAAATAATCATAGTGGTGTAAAATTCAAGAATGATCAAAACATGGATACAATCAAAGCTAGTATCCACAATAGATATTTTGGACGAAAAGAAAAATTTTTATTTTTCGATGAATAAAGGTCAGATTCGTGAATAAGATCAGATATCGTGAATAAAGGCAGATACGAATAAGAATCTTACACCAAAAGTTCTAAATTTGATAAAAACTTCGGATCAATATTTCAAAGATAATGATATTGAAGAAATAATATCATTACGAAAATAAAATAATATCTCTTACCTCGAAAGATTAGTACTTCTAATTTGAATATCGGATATAAAGCTATAACTTGAACTTTCACCGTATAGCAATACTCAAAGTATACTCAAAATACTCACAAGAATACGCTCGATAATATAGAAAAGAAAACTTCAGCTTTCGGTGTGATTTTCAATTCTAACCTTCAAGCACCTATTTATAGAAAAATGCTTGTAACACCAAAGCGAAAAAATTTAATATAATATTAATATATATATATATATATATATATATATAATCTTCTACGTACTCATTCTAGATTTCAATTCCCAAAGATTTCCCACATGCTCCCTTCTGAACAAGTAAAAAAAACGTTTTTTTTATAAAATAATTTAAATTTCCAAAATCAATTATTTCTGAGTTTGAACTTCAATAATTCATAATAAATAGCCCTTTATCGAAAAAATTCAAATCTCGCATGTTTTTATAGGAAATTCAATTCTCTACAACTTTACGTAAGAAAGTTTTTCCAAATTCTAAGCGTAAATTGGTCAAATCCATAAATCCAAGCGATTTTAGAGGCTATAATCAAATTTCAATCAATAAATGGGGTCCACCGACATGTTTAACATGTTTTAAACATTTATTGCAACAAAATACTCTTCCTCCTCGATACTCATATATCCCACATTCGTTGTAAAATATCACCATTATTATATTATTAAAATATAATAATATATATTTAAATGAATTATTTTATCGTAAAAGATAAAATATTAATTTTTAACAATTGTCACATTAAAAATTTTCTCCATCTATATCCACATAAAATCAATATTTTCCTCATCATATAAATCAATAATTAATTATTCACAAATAATATTACGTAATCACAATATCGACAACCAGTGCGCCTCCTAGAAAAGGGGGGCTTCCAATAAGAATTTCTCCATCGGGGCGCAATTAGGTGACCAAACCTCTCCTTGGAGTATGTAACTTTCTAGACATTGCCAATAATGTTATCTAATAATATTATTCAGATAATATGAATTATTGCTTCAATAATGAAAATACCGTAAATGACAATTATTAAAACAACAAGAAGATAAAATATCAACACAACAATTATTGAACCAATAAAATAAAATACCGAATAAAGAATTATCGTAACCATTATCGAGTAAAGGCCTTTTACGTAAGAGTCAATAATTGGTGCAATACTGTGTGCTACTTGTGCAACAACGCCAGACATCGTGTTTTTAACCAACGGTATTCCAACAAAGGTAAACGGTGAATAAACTACGCCAAGTTATTTTTAAACAACTTATATTTGTCGCTTTCTTCCTCCAATCGCTTTCCACATGGGGCTCTACACATGGTCACTGCATACGAATATTCTCGACAAAGATTTAATATTCCACGATCAAACGAATATTCTCCGATGACAATGAATATTTTATAACCACTTGCTTATTTTGAAATATTTGCGTATTTTACCCATAACTATCCACATTAATCACATCAACCCTTACTATTTCAAAATAATAATTAGAGGAAATTAAATTTTATTTATTAATTATTTGGGGTCTTACAACCTCCTCCTTATGAAATTTCATCCTCGAAATTGACATACGCACTCGGTGTTTCAAAAGGTGAGGATACCTCGCTTTCATTTCCGCTTCCAAATCCCGTGTCATTTCCTCTATAAGATGGTTCCTCCACAAGACTTTAACTTGTGGTATGACCTTCGTCGTGGGACATGCTCCTTCCTATCCAAGATCTTGATGTACTTCCTCATACATTAAGTCTTCTGCTATCTCGTCCCAAGTTCTAACTTCAATAACGTGGTTCGGGTCTTTCACATATTTACTTAAGTACGATATGTGAAACACATTATGAACACGAGACATACTGAGGTAACGCGAGTCTATAGGCTACATTTCCTACTTTCATTCAAGAATTTGAAATGGACCAATAAATCGTGGATCGAGCTTTCCTCTTCCCAAATCTTGTAACTCCTTCCACGGAGCAGAACTCGCAACAATACATGATCCCCTATACTAAATTTCACGTCCTTTCGATGAAAGATCCGCATAACTCTTTTGTCGATCTTGTGCCATTTGTATACGTTGTTTAATCATTTGGATCTTTTCTAGTGAGTCATACGTATTAACTCTCTGTCCCAACAATGTTGTTTCACCCACCTCGTCCCAACATACCTTGGAGAGCGACATTTTCGTCCCATATAATGCTTCAATGGGGCCACACCTATACTTGCTCGATAATCGTTGTTGTTGTAGGAGAATTCCACCAATGGTAAATACTTATCCCAACTACCCTTGAAGTCTAGGACACAGAGTCTTAATAAATCTTCAAGAGTTTGAATAGTCCTCTCTCGATTGTCCGTCTGCTTTGAGGATGGTATGCCAAATCGAATCGTAAACCGCACTCCATAGCTTTTTGCAAGCTAACCCAAAATCTTGAAGTGAATCTTGGGTCACGATCCAAACTATGGATACTTGCATGTCATGCAACCTCACAATCTCATTTACATACATACTAAAGAAGACGTTCAAGAGAATAAGTCTCCGTGACGGCAAGCGAAAATGTGCGACTTGGTTAATCTATCAACAATAACCCAAATAGCATTTATGCCTTGAGAAACCGTGGGAAGACCCGTGAATCTAAAATCCATGGTAATGTGTTCCCACTTCCATTTCGGAATCTCAAGTGGTTGCAATGGTCCTTAGGCACTTGATGCTCGCCTTTACACGCCGACAAGTTAAACACGTTGAGATAAACTTTGCAATCTCTCTCTTCATATTGTTTCACCAAAATGTATGTCAAGATCACGATACATTTTGGTACTTCCAGATGGATTGCAAATGGTGTATTGTGTGCTCCATCATGATCTTGTACTTCAAATCGAATCGTTAGAACACAAAGTCTAGAGTGGACTCAAGTATTCCTTCTTCATCAATTCTCGCTCCTAATAAAGACCTTCTTGTACTTTCTTTCATCATATGCATCATTCAAGCCTATGGGTGGCGAAGCGACCTTAACTTTTTCTATTAAAGTTGGCTCTACGTCAGATACATGACATCATCGCACTCTTCCTCGTGATATGATCTTCTACTCAACGCATCAATTACCACGCTCGCTTTTCCGTGATGGTATTGAATAAAGTGGTCGTAGTCTTCAATAGCTCGAAGCCAACGTCACCGCCGCGTGTTAAGTTCTTTTTGGGTGAAGAAATATTTAAGGCTTTTATAGTCCGAATATATCTCCACTTTCTCCCATATGATAGTGCCTCCAGATCTTTAAATACGAAAACGATCACGCTAACTCTAGATCACGAGTAGGGTAATTCCTCTCATATTCTTTAAGTTGTCATGAGGCATAAAGCTATGACTTTCCCACGCCGCATGAGAAACACATCCTAACCCTTTGCTCAAGCATCATTTGAGATAACAAATCCATCCGAACCGGATGGTATTGTTAGAACAGTCTTAAAATAAGTCTCTCTTAAGCTCTTGAAACTCTTCTCGCATTCTTCACTCCAAACGAATTTTGTATCCTTCCGAGTTAACTGAGTTAATCGAGTAGCGATTCGAGAAAACCTTCCACGAATCTCCGATAATAACCAAATTAAGCCCGTAGTTACGTCTTGATCACCAATCGACTTTGTTGTTCTAACTTTGTATTGCTTCAATCTCCACGGATCAACAGATACTCCATGTTTCGACACCACGTGCCCAAGGAATGCTACTTCCTCGCCGAACTCGCATTTCTTTAACTCGGCATAAAGCTTGTTTTCACGAAGCCTTTGAGTACCGACGAATGGTTGGTGCTCATGATCTTCACGGCTTTTGGAATATATGAGGATGTCATCAATAAAGACAACAACGAATTGATCCAAATATTCCTCGAATACTCGATTCATCATATCCATGAAAGCCATAGCGGAGCATTAGTCAATCCGAAAGACATGACTAAGAATTCATAATGCCCGCATCGAAGTTCTAAAGGCATGCTTTGAATATCCTCGCCTCTAATCTTTAGTTGATGATATCCAAGCGAAGATTGATTTTGAAAAGAATTGTGCTCCTTGAATCGGTCAAACAAGTCATCAATACGAGGTAGGGATACCTATTCTTGATGGTGACATGGTTCAATTTTCGATAGTCAATACAAAGTCGCATACTCGCTCTTCTTTCTTTACTTAATAAAAAGGAGCACCCCAAGGAGATGTACTAGACGAATGAAACCGATGTCCAACAATTCTTGTAGTTGAACCTTTAACTCCCGAAGTTCAATAGAGCCATTCGATATGGGGTTTTAGAAATGGGCTTTGTATGCAGGGTTCAAGGTCAATAAAGAATTCAACTTCACGCTTACGGGGGTAGAATCGGAAGTTCTTCGTAAAATACGCCGGAAAGTCAATAACAACAGAATATTATTCAAATTTGACGTGTCTTTATTCAAATCCATAACACGGGCTAAGAAAGCTTGACATCCGCTTTTTTAATAAACGAATAGCTTTATGATTAGATTAGATACGACATGATTGATTTTAATGGTTTAGTTGCTTGAATTGCATAACAAAGTTGTTTAGGAATATGAAAGCTAACAACCTTACGAAAACAATCAATTTTGGCATGATGAGTAGTTAACCAATCAATCCCTAAAATCACATCAAAAGCAAGTATCTTTAAAGAGATAAGGTCAATGGTGTAAGGTGATGGTGCCAACTTGAATCAAACAAGATTTATAAGCAAATGGATGTGATGAAAGTTTCTCCTAACGGAGTTTCCACAGATAGGTCAAAGTCTAATTTCTCCTGAGTCAAGTTTAAATGTTGAGTACAAGCGTGAGAGATAAATGAATGGGTAAAGACCTTATCTCAGTTAAGTATAAACTTCACAAGAATTTATAAATAGCTTACCCAGTGATCACCTCGTTTGGGTTCTCGCATTTTGACCCTATCCACAACAAACGCTCTTCCGTAAACCGATTGACTTTGACTTTTCTCGGGACAATCTTTTCGAGTTATCGTCCCCATTGAACTAGGTTTCGCTAAATGCGATCTCGAGCGATATGTCCTTCCTTTCCACAATTATAGCATACCGAATCGTCAGGCGCTTTAGATCGATATGTCCTCTTTCCCGCATTTATAAAGATACGAATCGGTGGTCGTTCTTCTCCTCGAACCATTCTTCATTGGGCCCTGCGTCTTCACATAGTCGTTGTTGAATCTCCTCTTTTTAAAATCTTCTCCCGACTCGCTTTTCTATTTTCATGGCCATGATTACCACCAGTAGTGGTTACCATTTTTGTCCGCTCTTTTCTTTCTCCATCGTTATTGTTGTTTTGTTGATCTTATCTCCTGGTATGATCCTCGATTGTGGTACCTCGGTTGACCGTACTTTCGTTATATCGCTTCTAACAATTGAGCCCCTGCTTAACAACATCCGAATAGAGAAAAATTTATGAGAGATGAGATATTGACGTATCTTAGGGTTTCAAACCTCTCGAAACATCCGCCATCCCGATTGTGGTACCTCTACCGACCGTACTCGTTATATCGCTCTAACAATTGAACCCTCATAACAACATCCTAATAGAGAAAAATTTATGAGATGAGATATTGACGTATCGCCGGTTTCAAACCTCTCGAAACATCCGCGTCATACGCTCCTCATTCTCCACCAAATGAGGTGCAAACCTGGATAACTCGCAAACTTCGCCTCGCATCGAGACACCGCCATGTTGTTCTCGCTCCAGGTCTAATAAACTCCACTTCCTTCATACGACGAACACTTTTAGGAAAGTATTTGTCATTAAATAGTTCTCAAACGTCTCCCAAGACATGCCGAAAGTACAATGATGGAGTACGCTTCTACGACTCCCACGACCAAGTCTGCGCCATCGCCACTTTAACATAAAGGTGGCGAATGGAACCTTCATGTCTCCTCCGCATCCTAAGACATCGAATATCTTGATAATTTGCTTGACCCATGTTTCGCCATAATCGGATCTCGCTTTCCTTTAAATTCGTGGTCCCAACTCTTTGAATCGCTTGGTCACGTGACAACCCGTGAATTGCTATCATTTCTCCTATATTTTGAACACGAAGTCTCCTCGTCTGATTTTTTTTATGAATCGCAAAAAGCTTCTAAACATTGCGTGCGTTCATCGTCGATCGGTGGTGTTGTTCACAGGAAGAACATTACCACTGCTGTTGACGTTCTCCTCGTTGGTGAGTACAAAGCGTCTCCACTGGCCTCATTTCCATTGTAATATTCTCACGACATTCTCAAATATTGTCATAAAACAAAGGTTAATTAAGGAAATTAATATATCACATAATATCCCTATATACTGACCAACTATCAAATAAGCTTAGGTAGGACACGCTAGCGAAGGATTTACTCATCTCTCCCCTCCTAATTCTATTCCCCGATCTCCGCCAGAAATCATATCCTTAAGCTCTGATACCAACTGTGATGCCCCCAAAATAGGTATACATCACCCATTTTGAGTTGTCAATACATGGTACAGAAACAACTACAACTTTATTATTACAACAAGAAAAGCTGTGAGTTTGAATACAAATATTATCTTCTGATAATATCTATACTCAAATAAATCTTCATCACATTTATTGATACATTATTTTACAAAATGGTGAGGACTACTAAACAACTCTCTCTCAACCTTCATTCCATAATCTCCGACTGCATTTTCTAAATATTCTCGCCTCCCGAGAAGAAAAATGGAACAAAAGGAAAAGGGTGAGCTCAACTAGCCCAAAGAAAGAATATTACGACTAAGTTAATATACAACAAATTATCATTAGTCTTCAACAGAAAAAATCTAATAGAATACAATAGACAACAAGTTTTAAATCAATATTCGCAATGAAATAATAATTCATTAAGAGCGAGTTAGAGAGAATACAAACTACTATCTTCTATGTATGAATTTTAAAGTTCATCGCCTATTTTTTTATATCCCTCGTAACATCAATCAATATATATCCGGATCAAATATTCATCCTTGCACTACAGGCCAAGGACATTCACCAGTTGGTCATGT
Organism: Panax ginseng; assembly: GCA_020205605.1. Classification (NCBI taxonomy): domain Eukaryota; kingdom Viridiplantae; phylum Streptophyta; class Magnoliopsida; order Apiales; family Araliaceae; genus Panax; species Panax ginseng. Next base: position 24,438,539 of record CM035131.1, on the reverse strand, counting down.
TCATCTAAACACCTGTTCATCTTTGCACTACGGGCCAAAGATATTCATCAGAAATCAATCATCTTTGCACTACAGGCCAAAGATATTAATCAAAAATCATTCATCTTTGCACTACAGGCCAAAGATATTCAATAATATCATCATTTAAGACCGTAAATGACAATTATTAAAACAACAAAGAAGATAAAATATCAACGCAACAATTATTGAACCAATAAAATAAAATAATTTGATAAAGAATTATCAGAACCATTATCGAGTAGTAGGCCTTCACGTAAGAGTCAATAATTGGTGCAATACCGTGTCTTCTTGTAAAACAACGCCAGACATCGTGTTTTAACCACCGGGTATTCCAACAAAGGTAAATCAGTGAATAACTACGCCGTTATTTTTAAACAACTTATATTTGTCGCTTTCTTCCAATCGCTTTCGCATGGGGCTCCATATTGCACGGTCAAGGCTGGTCGCATTTAATATTCCCCACAAAGCGATTTAATATTCCACGACCAAACGAATATTCCCCGACAACAATGAATATTTTATAACCACTTGCTTATTTTGAAATATTTATGATTTTACCCATAACTATCCACATTAATCACATCAACCCTTACTATTTCAAAATAATAATTAAAGGAAATTAAATTTCATTTATTAATTATTTGGGGTCTTACAATGGCATTCCTTTGGTAAATCTTATATACAAGGTAGTTGACATCCTCCTTCATAAGTTCAAACCTATAATTCAAGCTATCACACAACTCATCTTCAAATTTATAATATATATAGTGCGTATAAATTTCAACCATTTGAACTAAGAAGTCATGGCATATTTTCATTCTCGGCCTTTCAACCAAATCATTGTTATCTAAAACCAACTCTACATGTCGTTGTTGAAGGCCCCGACCAAATTGAATCATAAAATCCACTAAAGAATTCTTTTTAGAAATAATTTTTTTTTAAAAATGAATGACAACTCTCTGCTCGTTGGCTACTTGTCATGCATGATTCACATATGTGGGTACCCATCTATAACGGATGTCATACATTGATTGTAGTCATTATTAGCATTCAACCCACTTTTCTCCATCATCTCTACCCAAGTAAAGTCAAACTTTTCCACAGTCTCAGAATTTTAAATGCAATCTGAAAACTCGTTATAATAAGCATTGTATTTTACTAAGTCAATCTTCTCTGAAAATTTGGTCAATATGTGCAAACTATAATACCTATGAAATGTTTTAAGAAGAATATGTAAAATGGCATTTGTCATAGCCGGATCCTGATCGGTGATAATCATCTCAGATGCATCACCTGGCATTGCTCCCAAAAAACACTTGAAAAGCCAAACAAAACTACCTATGGTCTCATCACTTAAGAAAGCACAACCAAATACAATAGTTTGACCATGGTTATTAACCCTCATTAGTGGTGCAAATATCATTCCTTAGCAATTAGTATTGTATGTGGTATCAAAAATGACAACATCACCATAAAATCTATAAGTCTGCCTCTGAAGTCAGATCTACCAAAAACAACAAGTGATCCTTTTTTCATCGTCTGTGTCAATTGTGAAAGTGAATGAAGGATTCTTTTGTTGTTCTCACTGTAAGTACTCATTCAACATATCCCCATAATGTCCCTTCAAGTCATTGTGTTAGTCTCTTTCAAACCCACCCGCCTGCACTACAAGAAAATTTTATTGTTGGTATTGTGGTATATTCACCTTGCCAAGTTGCTGACTCAAAGATTTTTGGACAGTTGACACATTGCGGTGCTATCGTAAAAGATGCCTCTTATGTGGGGTTGACAATGGGTGACAATGACCCTCTTCAATTTTAGTAATTACATATAAGTCATTTCTTTTTACCACTACAATTCAAGTACTACAACCTTCTTTTATAAATCCACGTTTTCTTTTTACAACCAAATCGGCTAATAGTTTGCCCTTTCCTTGCTTAGAACACACATACTCCTTCCTACAAATCTCATCGCTACCCGCCATTTTTTTCTCATTAAACTTTCGTACACTAAAACCAGCACGCATTGCATATGTATTGTAAAAAGTGTGAATATCATCTAATGTTTGAAATTCTTGACTAAGCTTAGGCATAAACTCATCGGCTACTTGAGGATAGTAGACAACATTATTAGTATTGTTTACATTCAACCCATCTGCACTCGAGTCATCCCCATCCATTTCTATTTTCAAATCTATTTCTACATTATCCCCACAACTCCTTATTTCATGGTCCATGTCATCCATTATATTTACACCTGGACAAACAAAAATTTACTCCCAATTGCTCTTAATGCGAAGTTGTATAAATAGAACAAATATGTACCTTTTTTTCTAGAGTTTTGTTGATTTCACCTTGTGGCAGATTTGAACTAGTTAGGATTTGGATAATTTTATGCAAACCTGCAAATAAAATTAAATAGATGAAACAACACGGATAACTTACGTTTTTGTGGAACAATAAATAGTTTTGTACACCATAATTCAATAATACATATGTGATTTGTTTGAAAAAATTGATTTCATCCTTTAGTCTATTAGGTTCTAAACATATTAAACCTTTGAAATAAGGCCTAAAAATTACAAAAAGATTAATAATACTTAATTATCAAAATGAAAATATAATTATTATTATTATTCTGATGGCCTAAATTCCATGAAAAAACTTTCCAAAGTTAAAAAGCAGTTAAAACTCTAAATATCTTAACATCATCAAATTTTTATTCTATTTAAAATATACTGAAACAACTAAAGTTATATGATGATCATATTTCTAATTTTTATGTAAAACCCCGACCAGAACCCATTGTAGATGCTCATGGGAAAAGGCAAACAAATTCATAATTAAGTGTTGTTTATCAAATATACCTCCTTTCAATTTTGGTTACAACCTGTTGACCTTTGTATTTAAAGAGGACTTTTCCAATAACCCTGCAAAAGATGGCAAGTGAGAATCATACTTTTCGAAATTATGGGTTTCACATCTAGATTCCAATTATAAGACAGTGGATATAATATAAAAAGTTAAAGATTAGGATAATCCAAGTATGCAAGGCATTGGCTCAAAAACTGTATCAATACTACAAACCTCTGTTCTCTTAACCGGTGCAACATTCCTCCAGCTGACATAAGTGACTAGAGGATGCGCCCACTCTAATTACAATCTTGTAATTGCAAAATAAACACCGAAATGCAGTTTAAATCAAACAATATCCTATATACAAAACGAGCCATCATCTTTAGGTAATAATTAAAGGAGCATGGATTTCTTATGCTAGACTCTATATGTATGTATACTAACAGAAGAGCAATAACCCTGCAAAAAATGGCAGAAGAGAATCATACTTTTCGGAATTATGGGTTTCACATCTAGATTCCAATTATAAGCTACAACAGAGTTTTCATCGTTTCCTTCTCATAGTTTACAGGTTTAACATTAACAAAAATTGTGGTGCTAGTCCTAGAAAATAAATAGCTGAATCCACAAAGGGCTTACCGATTTGTGAAGACTTCGAAGTTCGATTTCTTCCGTGTTTCGGTTCTAGGGCACGATTTCTTCTCCACTTGAGATCTGGACAAAGAAAGCTCGATTTGTTAAGATTATAGGGTTTCGTTCTTCGTTTGAAGGTTTTGTGAAGATTTGGTTTCGATTTAGGGCTTATTTTGAAATCAATTTGAAGAAGGAAGTTTGAAGCTTGTCTTTGAGGAGAGAGAAGGTTAAAAAAAATACGGAAATCTTTAAGTACGAATGCTCTTTAAGTGTATTACTCTTGAACGAGCTTTTATATATATATATATATATATATATATATATATATATATATATATATATAATGAGAAAGATAAACAAAGCATTATAATTAACATCATTATAATTTGTGGCCGTTATTTACATGTTATTAGTTTGATAAAATATTTGTGAATTGATACTAGTAGATCTACTAAGTCCAACTCTTTTCATGGCCCAGACATTAGGCGTTAGGATGGGCCGTTGGCCCAGTATTAGTCTAAAATTTCATAAGTTCAATACAATCATTTAAGGCGGCCCTTCCATATTTCCCAATATCATCTGTTAGTCTATAATCTATTAAACAATCGGGCCCAACATTATCACTCATCAATATGAGTTTTTATGTAAATATTAAGGAGCCAACAAAGTTTCTGCAACGAGTATAATATTATCCTATAGGGGGGAAAATTTATCTATACTATATACTAATAAACTTGAAACCTTTTAAATACGCATTAAATTTAAAAATAAATAAATTAATCATTTTAATTTTTAAAAGGTTTATAAATATTTGTATTGTATTACTGCATACAATACAAATATTTATAAGTTGGTCAAACTAATTTATAAGTCATTTGTCATTATTCCCCCCTGTTTGGTAATGATTAATTTTTTTTTATTTATAAGTTGAATTTTAAGTTAAAAAAAATTAAATATTTGGAACTTATTTTAAAATAACTTATTAGTCATTTTAAAATAAGTTAATTTGATCAAATGTAATGTCTATTTTATCCCTCTTATATTTTGCCCCTCTTTTTATTCATTTTTTTTTTTTTACTAATTTCTACATACACACCCAATAATCAAACCCTTGACCTTATGGAAGCAGTAAGATAAGAGTTACCACCGGACCAAGAACTAAACGGCTAATATTCTTTTTAATAATCTTAATATTTGATTTTAACTTATAAATTATTATCAAACGAATATATTCATAACTTATTTTATTTAATTTTTAACTTATAAATCAAATTAATATTAAACACTTTTTCTTATAAATTATAATTTAAAATAATTTATAGATCAATTTATATTTTAATTTTAAATGATTCTCAAACTGCTCTCAGTCCATCTCAATCTTAATAAAATCCAACTTTTTAAGTTGTACAGGGATAGTGTCGTATAGGGTTAACTTATATGTAGCTATGTATCCATTTACGTTATTTCATTGGGAAAAAAATAGGGAATGATTCAGAAAAACAAGATAAGACCGGGTGAATATGAAATATACCCCATCCCACCCCACCCCACCCCACCCCACCCCACCCCACAATCAGATGCAGAAATCAAATGAAAGACATCAAAAGAAAAAAAAAATTGAGTTAAATTTTTGTAAAATTTTTATTGTAAAAGTATAATAAAATCAATGCATGCATTTCATTTTCAAATTTCTCTTATTCTACAACTAAAATAAATATATTAAACAAATGAGTATAAAAAAAATTTAAATATTCCTGAAGTACCTATGTCTGACAATTATTAATTGGAAGATCAGAACTAATTGAGTTAGTTAACTGTTTATAAGAGTTAGGTTGATTAATATTTAAAATTATACTATTTTAATTAGAAATGAATCCAAACCGGATAACCATATATTTAACTTATTTTTATTTTTATGTTCATTCTAATTTTTTAAATGTAATCAAATTTTAGATAGAGAAAGTGTAACCATATTTTAACTCATTTTCATGTTCATTTTAATTTTTAAATGTAATCAGATATTAAAATGAGAAAGTGTAATCATATTTAAATGTAATCAAATTTTAGAGAGAGAAATTTTAATCAGATTTTAGAGATAGAAAATGTAAGTATAATCAGATTTTAAAGAGGAAATATAATCAGATTTTAAAGAGGAAGTGTAATATGAATTTAGAGAGAGAAAATGTAATTTTTCATCTTCTATTGTTGATTTATTTATAAGCAAATGTTTGATACTAATATAATATACCATAGATATATCTGCATGAAGTTCATTAATTTAAATTTTCCATTTTTCATTCTCATAGCATAAAACTGATCCTGGTGGCAGCTTATGATTCATGATCCTGGAGGCAGCATATAAGCAAATATTTAAAATTATAAAATTTTTAAAGAGAGAAAAGAAAATATTAAAAAAATTAAGTGTAAAAGAATTTTTAGATAAAGTAAGTGTACAAGAATTTTAGAGAGAATTTAATTTTTTTTAAGAATAGTGTATAATTTTTTTAGCGAGAGAACAAATGTATAAAATATTAGAGAAAGAATATGATAAATAATTTATTTAATTGGGATAAATTTAAAATTTAAAATATGAGTTGACTTATATTTGATCCATAAATATATGATTATAACACAATTCATATTAAAATAAATAATATAATTTTAATTCTTAAATAAAATCATAATCAAATTTCATAAATCAAAAGTAACCTATAACCATTTTAAATTCTTCCAACTAAACATTTGCTCTATCCTATTACCTACGGTAAACTTACATAATGCAATCGTTTTGTTTATGAAATTAATTTTAATATTTTTAATTACTTTAAAAAATTAAAATTAATTTTATCATTCAGGATAGAAATAGTATATTTGACATGATCTAGATATTTCTTTGTTAACTAATACTCTTTATTTTACGAAAAAAATCTCATTAAATTAATTTTTTATGTAACAAATATAGTGATTTTCATGGCAAGATTAGATTTAAAAGTGTTTAGAACCAAACCACGATATGCTTATAGGACTAGGGGTGATAATCGTGTCATGTTAGGCGAATTCGTGTCGTGTTTTGTATATGCACGTGTTTAGTACAAAAATTCGTTTATAAATCGCATTTGTGTCGAAAATTAATACGTGTTTAAAATAATATTTTTAACACAAACTCGTTTATAAATAATTTTCGTGTCGAAAATTACCGGACCTATATATGACCTAGCCAGATTGTCAATAAAGGTCAACTAAATGGATGAAGATGAAAGATCACTATGATTTGTGATATAGTAGGAACATGATTCTCATAAGTAATGTTAGAAGTGTTTAAAATGTTTTAAGCAATTAATGAAAATTAATAATTTATGGTTTAAGGAAATAGGAAGTTATTTGTTGTTATTATGAGTTCTTCCCGGATAATTAATTTAAATTTTAATTAAATATACCAGAATAGTCATCATCCAAGAATACAGGAAAATAAGTGGTGTGGATCCACAACATAATTAATTACAAAATCAGAAGAATATCCTAAAGCAGCCAATTTATCGCCATTTCTATAATTTTGACATAATAATTGGATATAAAAATTAAATACGATTTTTTTATAATTTTATTTATTTAAATTTTAACCTCTAATTATGCAGAGTTTTTTTTTTATAATTTATATTGTGTACAACACTAGTATGTTTTTACCATAATTCTCTAGCAAAAATATATATTTATAAATTTTGTAAGAATAAATATTTATAAAAATATAAATAACTTCTTTTTTTATTTTTTGAAGTGAAAGGAGCTATATTTTGACTTTTGTGGAAAGAATAATTAAGGAGGACAAATGTTAGTTGATTATAGAGTATATATATATATATATATATATATATATTGATTGGACTATCCAATTAACACATGACATTATTGAAATAATTGAGCTAACTTTGGGATAAAGAAAAGATTCACGAAACTTGAGGCTGAGAGAGATCAGGTGATGTTAGGCATGACGAAAATTGGAACGATTTGATCTTCAGATTTTACTTTTGTTTATTACTGTATTACCCTTACAATTTACAAATGCATATGCATGCTCACCCGTCAAAACTAAGACGGTAAACAAGTTAAACAGTTTGGACTTGATTCGAGTTCAATTTAAAAAAATATGAACGAGATTCGAATTCGTTAATAATATGATCTAAATTTGAGTATTAAAACAGTTTGAATAAAAATATGAATAGAATCTGAGCAAGGATATACTCGACTCGTTTAAGATTCAAATTACTTGAATTCTTGATTGTGATTCGATACATACTCGATTGATACAAATTCGATTAGATGCTTGATACATATATAAATTTAAATTAAATTAAGATAATTAATTATTATTTTATTTTATTTTTAATTTTAATTGTTATTTTATATTTGTAAAATGTAATAGTAAATATATTTTTTTATTTCTAAGTAAAATAACAAATTCAATTTATAATTATATTTATTGTAAAACTAGTTATTATATTGAAACTTGATTTGAGCTTAAATTTGAAGCTCGGGAGTAGTTTGAATATAATTCGATTCGAGTTGGATCAAATTCGAGTAATAAATATTCGAGTCGAGTCGAATTTGAGTAGAATTTTTTAAATATAATTCGAATTCGAGTATGAATTTATTATTTCTAGTCGAATTCGAACAGCTCGCTGTTCACCTCGGTTCACCTCGTTTACACCCTTAGTACAACCAATCTCACACGATACCCCCGAGTCTCAATTTACTCCAATATTTTCTCGGTAATATTATGTATCAGGAATGTTTACGTTGATTTTTTATTTTTAGTTATGTCAATAAATATAAATGATAAATTATTTTAGAGAAATGTGTAATAAACGAGTCTCTTTTATAAGATTTTTATAATAAATTATAATTACGAAACTTATCAATACATCAAATATATACATTTTTTTTGAAAAAAATTACAAGCAATATTTGTCTACCTAACTAGCCATCAAATAGTCCATTTAAATATTCACAATATATTATTTTCTCTCCTATAATTGTTACTAATTTAATATATTGATAAATTTCGTAATTGTAATTTGATGCAAATTTATTACAATAAATAACATGACTCATATTTTCTCTATGTACTCTCTCTGTCCTCAAAAGGATGAATAAAATAGAATTTGCATACTAATTAAAGAAAGTGAAAATTGAGGAAAGAATAAAAAAAATTCTATATTTAACCTTAGTGGACCCACAAAATTATATAAATTGATGAATATTTTTATTTTTTATATTAATGGACCATATTTAATGACATATTTATCATTCACTTTATGTACTTTATTTCATCTTTTTGGAGACGGAGAGAGTACGATATTTTTAATACTACTCCATATTTTAATAGATAATTTAAAATATATATTTTGTTATTATCTATACAAAGAATAATTTTTAACCATTTTTTGCTTCCCTTGGTATCTTCAAAAAAATATTGAATCAGAAATTAAAAAAATAAAAATTAAACTTTATATTAAATATATATCCACTCAAACTATGTCGGTGTCACATTTTTTAGTAAAAAAAATAAAACATTTTTAGCACATCTTACATTATTTTTTAAAAAAAAAAATTCTTCGAAATATATTTATGTATTAATTTTTAATATTTAAAATTTATTCTTGTACATATTGCAGCCAAAAAAAAAAAAAGGAGTCCATTGTGACCAGAAACTTAAAAAAGAAAAGTAGGTGTTGAATCTAATTGGAAGAATGGGGTTAAGTGGGGGCCTAAGGCCGGCTGATGAGTGATGATGTAACCAACTTAATTTCCAAATTGGCAGACACCATTACTTTAACACCATCAACGGTCCGCCTTAAAGCATTTCAACTCTTATATTCATGGTGCGGGTGCCTCGGACCTACCCCCACGCATACCCCTACCCCTCGAACGTAACACAAGATAGATTTTGTAACCAGATTCATATACAACCGTCCCCCAACTAACAAAATACTCTCCTTTGCCCCCAAATTCGTTGCCATCTTTTTCTTCTTTTCTATTGCTAGTCCAGCTATTTCTATTTGTCAGCTCAATTTCTAAGGAATTTTTACAAACACCAACTCCATCCAGAGCAGATTCTCTGTCCCCAATTTCTCTGTTCCTTTATGTCTTTCCACTTAAATTTTGACACTTAATCTCTTATTTAATACTAATTAATTCTAAAATAAAATAAAAAAACATGTATCAAAATTTAAATGGGAGAACACAAAAAAAACAAAAAATCTCGTTATATTAATTGCTACATAATAAATTAGTCAAATACAATGTTGATACACAGAAAGACAGATAACCTACTCCTAGACGTATGTGTTAGTTACCCATGCCCTTGGTACACGAAAGGTCCATAACACACTTTTGTGAAATAACCACAATACCCTTAGGATTGGACACGTGTATTATGGTATGTTTTTTTTTTCTTTCATTTTTTTTGATTTCCAAGAAAAAAGTAATGAATCCTTTTATTTATTTTTCATATATATTTTATTAACTCAAGTAATTATTTTTTATTTTAAATAAATAATTGAATCATATTATTGGTTATCGTATTATATTTATACTGATGACAAATTATTTACTAGTAGTTGAGTAACAATAACATTTTATTTAAAAACTCGAATAAGTAATTATATTTACATTTTAATAATAATATATATTAAATATGACAGGATGATCTACCTTAGTAATTATTTTCTTTTAAAATTAGGGAGCAAAATGTGAGGATAAAAAGGGAAAGTACTCTTATAGAAATATACTCAAGTTTCTATTAAACTATAGTTTAGTGTGTTGCATATCCTACGAGCACGTGGCACAATCTGATTGGTGAAAGCCATGGATTCTTCTGAAGGAGCTTGCATGCCCGTGTGTAAACTCCGCAATCGAGGGAGGTTAGAAGATCGAAAGGAAGCTGCCACGTTGGCGCACATCAAACGTCAGGCTGACGAGGAAAGGAAAAAAAGCTGTCAGTCCCGATGATTATGTCACCTCCGTGGGATCCATATAGCCGACACAGCACTTTGTACACGTCGACCTTTACTTTACTTTAGTTTGAAGAGCTTACGTCAGCTGCCGCTATCGGGCCACGTTGAAGTCAAGATGACGTCAGAAACATTAAATGCACCATCAGGCCATGTGATCGGGCCGCACCACTCAGCCCTCCCCTAGCCAGCAAATGTCCAGTATTCCGGAGCTACCCGTTTTCACTGACCTGGACACAACGTTTGCTACTCGTACTCTGTGGCAGGTATATGCAATCGCCATATAGTAAATACCTTGAATAATTTTTATTTAGCCAAGCTACTAGTACTAGTATAACTATAACTATAACTATAATTTTCTGTAATTATATTTTAAATGAGTTTGTGCTAAACTAAAAAAATCTATTGACACAGTGTATTAGATATTGGTACGTATAATATGTTATAATTTATTTGGAAACTCGAGTCAAATGATCAAAAATAAAGATAATATATTAATAATAATATGTTACAGACAAAGACATTAATACTTTAAATAAATAAAATTACAACGCATTAAATCATGTAAATATAATAATTTAAAAACTTTATTTAATAAAATGCGCGTGGGACAATAACAGTAATGACCAACTCAAAAATCTGAGACTACCTTTTTGTGATGTAATACTATCAGTATAAATAAATAATCACTCCACATCTATAAAAACCCCAAAACCACCCCCATATATTCTATAATATTCACACGTCCTTTATATCCCACTCTTATTTTCCAAACCCCCGTTGACATAACCCCCTTTCTCTCTCTCACACCCCCCTCCCGGAAAACACTCTCAAATTCCGCCGGAAAATCAATCAATATGCAGGGACTCCGCGGCTTCCACCCTCTCTCCGACGGCGGAGTCCGGCTTGAGCTCACCACAACCACCACCTCTCCGCTGGCCATCGACATGGCGGAGTCAACGGAGATGAGGATCCAACGGCTCATATCCGAGAACCCGGTCATCATCTTCAGCCGCTCTTCCTGCTGCATGTGCCACGTCATGAAGCGCCTCTTGTCCACCATTGGGGTCCACCCCACCGTCATCGAATTGGAGGAAGACGAGATCGGCGCCCTCGCGGGGGAGCACAACGACGGCGCCAGCTCCGGGAGTCCCGCGCCGGCAGTGTTCATTGGAGGGACGCGTGTCGGGGGATTAGAGAGCCTCGTGGCACTTCACTTGAGTGGTCACCTGGTTCCTAAGCTCGTAGAAGTTGGTGCTCTGCCGGGTATGAATATGGTAGTGTAATTAAAGACAATAACAACAACAATAATAATAATAATTCTGGGTATGTGAATTATTATTGTAATTTACGAAAAAAAAAATAAAAAGACAAAAATAATATTAGGAGGTAAAAATAATAATCACCTCTCTACTTAATTTTTTTGTTTGTTTAATTATATTGGTTTGGTTTATTAGTGTTAGTAAATGAAATTGGATGATCAAAATTGTTGATTTTGTGAATTGGCTAAATGGCCCAATTTTCACTTGATGAATGGTTATGATCATGACATGCATAATAATTAGTTAATTTTAATTTTTTCAATGTTATTATATGATTCTTAGCTATGATAAATCTTGAATTTCTTGTTTGTTTATTATTAAGGGACAACTTATTCGTTAATTTCTAAGCTATAGTTGTTTTTCACAATTAGTTCTCTAATTATTTTTCCGCATATCTTGTCCTTAAATTATTTGTTTTTTTAATGTTATTCTTCAAAATAGAATATATTTTTTTCACAATTTATTCTTTAAATTGTGATTGTTGTTCACTTTTGGTCTTCGATTTATAGTTTCTTTTAATATTTAGTACTGCCATTGAATTATTACAGAAATAATAAAATCTACAAACGAAATACGTGAAAAAAATAATTTGAGTATTAAACGTAATAAATAATAATAATTTGGGAACTAATAAAGAAATTATTTCTATTTTAAAATATAATTTTTTGATTTATGTGATTTTAATTTTAGGCTATCATGATATCTCAATTATAGGCATGGGCAGAATATTCTTGAGTTCCTTTTTGGTAATAGAAGTTATAAAGTACTTTAATTAATTTTGTTATAACAAATTTAGATGATATCTTCTTCTCTTGGTCTTAATATAATACATTCTTTTGACTGTCTAATATTATCTGAGGAATCATATCCAATTAATTCCTTGGTGTAGAATTTGCTTAACGTGTAAATATTCTACTTTGGAATTTCTTAGGTTTGACCGAGTTACTTTAGCTTTTATTAATATAGAATGCAAAATATAAACTTTTTTCCCCTAATTAATAAAAAGAATAACTTTGTACAATGGAACTGATTCATTTTATGGGTCTAATTATATTGAATTGATCAAATCAATCTGATTGAATTATATTTTATTCAGATGATTTAAACATTCAGAATTATTTCATTCATGTTTATTAAACACTCCTTAATAAGGTTTCAAATTTCTAACTAATTTTTATAACCTCATAATTTTATATGTAAATATATTCTTTAAAAAGAGAAAAATGTATATACACGACTATGTATTACACACGAATGATTATGACGATTTTTTTTTTTATATAGCGATATTTATTTCACCCATCATTATAGATATTTTGAGCTATGGTGACGGATTATCCGTCATCGTAGTCCAAAAAATCCGTCGTCATAGCCCTAATTTATAATATACAACTGTGTATGTTTATATAGCACTTCCTTAAAAGATACTAATATATAAGAGCTAGATTATTGATGTACCTTTCCTTTTGGTTATGTTCGGTTTACTCGTTTTATACCGCGACTTATAACAATAATTTTTCAATCAAGATATTTAATAAAGAATAAATTTATGCACACTCGAAGTGTACATCTAAAGACACAACACATACAAACTCCATTGAAATGGTAAAATCGAACTGGGATCATTAGTTGGAAGGTTTCAGTTTTAACCATTGGATCAACAATCAACAACTAATTGGCTGATTATGTTTGGGTAAAACAATATTTTCAATTAATGAATGGTTGTTAATGGAGTTTAAAATACTTGATTTTGAAAATTCAAATTTGCATTTGTATTCGTTTCAAATCGGATATTATTTAAATTCGTATCCATCTAAAGTAGATACGAAAATAAATATATATACATATTGGTATCTGTTAATATCATTATTCGTAATATCAATAATACATATACATACATACATATGCATGTTTAGATCTCTTATTTAATATTAGTGTGTAATGTAACAAAGTATTAACATCAATTAATTATATATCTTTTATGGCTATTTTATAATATACAATATTAAAAAATAATTACATAGGAATGTTACATCTAATTTTATTATTTTATTTGGTTGTTTATACATCATTTCTAATTTTTATTTGATCAAGTAAACATTTTTTTGCTTATTAACTTAACAACATTGTGCAATAATTAAGTTATGTTTTTGAAAGTTTTAAAATTTTATTTTGTATTTGATATATTTATTCGTATTATATTGCATAAAACGAATATAGATAATATTCATATTCGAATATTATTCGTCAGATAAAAATACATATATTTCATGTTGCATGTTTGTCAAATATGAATATAAATACAGATATCAAATTTTATTTTTGAATACGAATATATTTATATCCGCATCAAAAAATCTCAATTTACAATCCTAATGTAATTTCACTTTTAAATAAAGAAAGAAGGAATTGAATCCACATATACTATGTATAAGTAGATTAAATGGAATGAAATCAATTATTTTAACATTCATTTCATTCTTTTTTCTATTTTATTCTATCATTCATTACATTCTTTAGTCCAAACGTAGCATAAATCCTTTAAATTGGTTGGAATAACAAAAAGAAAATTACAAAAATTACCTGTACTAGCTCTTGGTATTATAAATATTTTAGAATACATAGCTTTAATTTGCGTGGTAGATTAAAATGTAAAAGTCAATGAATGAGATAAGTTTGAAGAAATAGCAAAATTATGAAGCACTTTTTTTTTTTTTTCTTCTCTTCTCCTCTTCTCCTCCTTCTGGGTGATGCCAAATTGTATTAAAGTGTCTTTCACTGTGTAACGTGAGCTGAGGTTTAATTAAGGTGGGACCTAGACTGGGGATACACATGACTCCCTCCGTCCTATACTAGAGGGGTGGAAGAAAAATTCGGCCTCATTTTATTTAAATTAAATTATATAAGATCTCAAATCATTAATAAATGAAATTTATTTTTTTTTATTTATTATTTTAAAATAGTAAGAGTTGATTTGATTAATGTGGATAGTTATGGGTAAAATATGTAAATATTTCGAATAAGCTAGTGATTATAAAATATTTATTATTGTCGGGGAATATTTGTTTGGTCGTGGAATATTCTTACTGTCGGGAATATTAATACGATTTAATGACGCAGCTTTTATTAGGCACCATAACGGAAAACGCATTGGATGAAGAAAAGACAAGTATGAGTTATAAATAACGACGTAGTTGTTACAGCTATCTTGTTGGAATACCCGTTGGTTTAAAACACACTATCGCGCTATTGTTGAACAAGAAGACACTAGATTGCACCAAATTATTGATTCTTACGTAAGAAGACACTACTCAATAATAGTTACATGTGAATTCACTGCTCAAGATTTTATTTTATTGATTTAATAATTGTTTGCGTTGATATTTTATATTCTTGTTGTTTGAATAATTGTCGATACTCAGATTTTTTTCATTATCGAAGCAATAATTTATATTATCCTGAATAATATTATTAGATAACATTATTGGCAATGTCTAGAAAGTTCTTGTCAAGGAGAAGTTTGGTCACTTAATTGCGCTACAAGAAGGAGAAATTCTTATCGAAAGCCCTCTTTCCTTTAAACCCGCTCTCATTGTCAATATTGTGATTCGTAATATTATTTGTGAATAATTAATTATTGATTCGTATGATGAGGAAAATATTGATTTTATGTGGATATAGATGGAGAAAATTTTAATGTTACAATTTTTGAAAATTGAAATTATTTAAATATATTATTATATTTTAATAATATAATAATGATGATATTTTTACAAATCTAATGTGGGACATATGAGTATACGAGGAGGAAGAGTATTGTTGTTGCGATAAATATTTAAAACATGTTAAACATGTTTATGGACCCCATTTATTGATCGAAATTTGATTATAAACAGTAAAATCGCTCTGCTTTATGGATTTCGGCCAATTTCGCTTTGAATTTGGAAAAACTTTCTTCTCGCAAAGTTGTAGAGAATTAAATTTCCTATAAAAAAAGCGAGATTCAAATTTTCCGACAAAAGGGCTATTTATTATGAATTATTGAAGTTCAAGCTCCAAAATAATTAATTTTTGAAGTTTTAAATATTTTTTTACAAAAACGTTTTTTGCATGTGTGAGGCATGTGTTCAATTGTTTAATTTCAGATTCAAAGGCGTATGTGAAGATTATATATATATATATATATATATATATATATATATATATATATATATATATATATTAATATTTTATTAAAATTTTCGCTTTGGTGTTCTAAATATTTTTCTATAAATAGGGTGCTTAGGTTAGAATTGAAAATCACACTTTAAATCAAATTTTCTCTCTATATTATCGAGCGATTCTCTTGTGAGTATTTTGAGTATTATATATCTATGCAAGTTCAAGTCATAAATTTATATCCTGTTTTAAATTTAGAAGTCTTGATCTTTCGTAGTAAGGATATTATCTTTTTCGTAATGATATTATTTCTTCAATATCATTATCTTTGAAATATCGATCTGAAGTTTTTATCAAATTTGGAACTTTTGGTGTTTGAGATTCTTATTCACGATATCTAAGACTATTCACGATATCTGATTATTCACTATAATCAAAGACTATTCATCTAAAATGAAAATTTTCCTTTTCGTCTCAAAATATCTATTGTGATACTAGCTTTGATTGTATCCATGTTTTGATCATTCTTGAATTTTACACCACTATGATTATTTTTGAAGTATTTTTGGACATGGATAAAACAAAGTACTAATCCTAAATCCTTAATACTTGTCATTTTGTTTCAATCTGGATTCGCTTTAAAAATATTTTTCATTATCTTCATTTTAAATGATGATATTATTGAATATCTTTGGCTTCAGAAAGCAAAGATGAATGATTTCGATGAATATCTTTGGCCGTAGTCTGCAGATGAACAGTGTTTAGATGAACACTGACTAATCGATGAATATCTTTGGCTCAGTGGTGCAAAGATGAATATTTGATTCCGTATATATATTGATTGATGTTACAGGGATAAAAGATGATCGATGAACTTTTAAATTCATACATGTAGATAGTAGTTTGCATTCTCAACTTAACTCTTTTAATGAATTATTATTTCATTGCGAATATTGATTTAAAACTTGTTGTCTATTGTATTCTATTAGATTTTTCCCTGTTGAAGACTAATGATAATTTGTTGTATATTATCTTAGTAATAATATTCTTTCTTGGGCTAGTTGAGCTCACCCTTTTCCTTTTTGTTCCATTTTTCTTCTCGTGAGGCGAGAATATACGCGAAATTTAGTGGGTGTGGAATGAAGGTTCTAGAGAGAGTTGTTTAGTAGTCCTCACCATTTTTGTAAAATAATATATCAATAAATGTGATGA
The DNA here is from genome assembly GCA_020205605.1 of Panax ginseng. Taxonomy (NCBI): domain Eukaryota; kingdom Viridiplantae; phylum Streptophyta; class Magnoliopsida; order Apiales; family Araliaceae; genus Panax; species Panax ginseng. Next base: position 24,421,328 of record CM035131.1, on the reverse strand, counting down.
GGATTTATTTGAGTATAGATATTGTCTGAAGATAATATTTGTATTCAAACTCACGCTTTCTTCGTTGTAATAATAAAGTTGTAGTTGTTTTTGTACCATGTATTGACAACTCAAAATGGGTGATGTATACCTATTTTGGGGGCGTCACAAATTATGTTTGGCATTTCTATTTTAAGTATCCAAATTAAAATATATTACACACCTAAAAATATATTATTAGCACAAGGTTAAGTTTAATTTGGAATTGAGTAAATGCAATAAAAATGATAGGAAATGAATTATAAAATATGAACATAAAAGTTTACAGACAACTATCAAGAATATATATATATATATATATATATATATATATATATATATATATATATATATTAGACTATATATATTTTTAGAGCTGTAACTATTTTAAATTAAGTTATAAAGATTTATTGTACAAGTAGAATGATGATTAAGTCTTAGGTTCAATTTTTACCGAAATTGAGATATTTTCTTTTAATATTATTATGCGACATGAATTTTTCATTATAGGGATTATTGAAACTTTGAATAAGATTGTTGATGAACGTAAAATAAATTATTACTTTTTTCTTTATTTTTCTATTTTTTTAAAAAAGAATTTCGAACATAATTCAAGAGAAAATTATCTTTCTATGCTTACTTCTATTATTATTATTATTATTATTATTATTATTATTATTATTTTTATGCTGCTAAGCTTTAGAATGAGTTTCTATGGTCATTTCAGCATAAATAATTCAATCTCATTATATTGTGGACCTTTTTTTATTGTTAAATAGTCTCTTAGTGGGACTCGACTGATATTTGTGCGGTGTGGGATGAGAGATTGTAGAGATGTCACATTTACAAACGTGACATCTATATCTATCAAGTCATAAATCGATTCGTAAATAAAGTAAATAGGTAGATTATTTTTTAATTTAGCCTGAATAGATACCGAGTTAACAATTAATTTTAAGTTTGCTTGCATAAAATTACAATCAAGTCAATTTCGTTCGTACAAATTATAATTATAAAATCGAAAAATTTGATTCTTCAGTTTAGAAAACATACAAAAACTCTTCTTCTCCTAAAAAAAAACTTTATTTTCTCAATTAAAATAAAATATTCACATAAAACATATATGATCTCTAAGTACACGACAAAGTAACAATTTTATAAATTTATACTAGGAACAGGTAGTACAGCAAGTACATGATCCCTTAAATTCTGTGAGCCTAACCAACACCAACACCAACACCAACACCTCCTATGGCAGTAGTAGCCCAGTAACCACTCCCAGCCACATGAGGAAGCACCACCACTCCAACCCCTCTTCTGCCGGTGGCCCCCCGCAGCTTGACCCAATTGTCCAATTCCCAAATGGTCGTTTTATTAATAATTGTTCTTTATATATATATATATATATATATATATATATATATATATATATTTTTTTTTGTCTATTGTTAGGATTTTTGATGATAGAATTTGCTTTAATAATGGTGATTGCATCCGTGGTGGTCAGTGTTATTGGGGGTAGATTGATGTTATTTGGTGCCTTTAGGTTTTGATTCATATATATATATATATATATATATATATATAATTGTATTTGAAGTCATTATTTGGTCTTTACATATATTTCACGGCTTATTCAAAGATTCAATGAATACTTCGTTTTTATTGTTTGGATTTGTAAATTTATAATAAGGTTATATTTACATGAAAAAATGATATATGAACAAGTTATTTGTCATGTAATGCAAGTTTACACGTGGCAAGAGTACCATGTTTGTTTTAATAATTCAAAGTACAAATAATGCAATATAATTAGGTGGTGTTTGTTTGAGTTTTAAAAGCTCTAACTTTTCATCTGATTCGGTAAGAAGCTCAATTTATTTGATAAAAGACACTCGTACCTCTTAGCGCCTCTGAATTTGTAAGAGTTGAAATCAAATATTCAAATCAATAAGAGCCTTAATGCCTCTTATAAAAAAAAATTAAATTTATAGATAAAAATAGCCTCAAAAAATATTATTATACTCCCTCAATTCTAAATTCTAAGATCATTATTGATTTTGACAAATAATTAATAACAGTTTAATTTAATAAACTCATACTCAAATTAAACTGATCAACTCTAAGTAGACTTTATTAAATAATCAAACCTTACGCGTAAAATGCTAGAAAATTCATTTCTAATTGATAATACTATTAATTATAAGTTGATACTAATATTGTTTTAATTATTCCTCTGATTGATCATTGGCTAAACAGAAATTTTGATTTAAGAATATCATTCAACATAAACAAGTCGAGTTAAAATTAAATACTTAATGATCCGACATAGTTTAATTAGTTTGCGGCTGAAATCATGATATCAAAAATTAAAAAAGGCTCATTCTGCATCTTAGTAGTACCAATTGAGTTATCTTGTCCTACTACAACTGCATCAAAAAGTCATAAAAAACAAAGAATGTAAAGTTGAGGCTTTAATTATTTGCATTATCAATTCATTCATATCATGTTTCAAAATATATATATATATATATATATATGTTATAGCGAAAATTTTGTTCGTTGTTATAATCTTGGGTCGTTGAATTAGTATTACAAATTAATATCATCTTAATTAAAATTAGTTAGTTAGATTTTTGAAGTAATACACTAATCTAACATGCATGCATTCGGGTGGGCAGTTAGTTAAATTTCCTGAAAAATAACTCTAATCCTAATTAAATAAACCATATATGCAATTGGTATCGATCTATGAATGGTATATATATGCTAAAAGTGAGTGAGTGAGTATATATAGCATAGGTATAGGGTATGCCAACCACAGTTGAAAGAATTCTCCTAATTAGGTAAAACATAAATAAATGGGAGATGCCAATACAAGTGAAGGAGGTAGCTAGCTAGAAGAGCTTAAACCCCACTTCATCTCAGGCTCTCTCCTTTTAGTTTGGAATAGAAAGCTTAGTGAATAGTGACGACGACAACAACAATAATACTGTATACAAGTATAACTGTTAGTACTTCTCAACAGAACAATACAGTACACTACTCACAAGGCACAGCCACAAATCAAGACTTTAATTTTCCCTACCAAAACAAATTAAGAAAGAAACCCTAGCTAGAATCTCTAGTTAGTTTAGTGGAATCACCAGTGGCAAACATCAAAGGCTTTGATGAAGACCGTTTGTGGAGCCCACCAAGAATCTTTTATAGTGGCCTAACCCTAGGAAAAAGAATCAAATATTGAATCTCTTGAAAGACAACCTACCTAATAGACCACACTAATTAATTAAACCATTGATTATATATACAAAAGTGTATAGTAGTAACTAGTGTGTGTGTGTGTCTGTGTCTATATATATATATATATATATATATATATATAAGAGCTGAGCTCCTCCTCCTATATATTTTACGTACAAGAAAAATTAAAGAGCTACCCCAACTTATTGGCTGTCTGGGTTTTGGTTTATACTCTCTTGTCTTACTTGGTCTAAAGTTCAAAAAGTCTCTCTTTTAATAACTACTTTTTAATTTGCCTCTTTAATTAGCAGTAAATAGAGGTGAAGTCATACATGTTGCTTTTGCTTCTTAATGGGGTTCTCACTTTGTATAATATATAGTTGGTTTTTTGCTGTTCATAATTAATTAATTCTTTACCTAATTGGTTTGATTTTTATTTGAAAACATTGTTAACAGTTGAATTCATCACTAGTTAGCACCTCCCCACATATTCTTTTCACATAAAAATTGATATTTTCACAACACTTTTTAATATTTTCACATAGCGATGATTTTCATTTAAAAATATCATTTTCTGTTTTACATTTATCAGTTTCCTATTTATGTATATTATGTGGATGCAACAATTCCAACTTGGGGCTTGCTTGTTAGGGAGACTGGAGAGGGGGATAGGGGCTCTACGGTAATTTTGCATATATCAACATGTCTGCTGTTTGATTTACTAATTCCTACACTAGCCTGCGCAAAACTCATATTTGGAAGGCAGGTTGTATTTTATTTGTAGAACCATAAGAAAAAAAGTCAATAAATATTTAGTAATTACTGTCTTAGTAAAAGCAATGTTATTATGTTACTAGGCATTCTATAATATTTTACATTAAAATATGAAATCCTCATTACAGATAAAAGGATCAAAGCGATACTAAGCGAAATAATTCGGGTCAAATTCTGAATTCGGAATAAATTTTGAGTCAAATTTGAATCGAAACAAATTCATTCAAATAAAGCCTTTTTTTTAAATAAAGACAATTTTTTTTATATATATTTTTATATGGGACTGAGGTGTTACACTAAGTATGAGTATTCAAGAATTCACAAACTAAAATGCACCAACTATTCTATAAAATAATTCTTTTTATAAAATTTGTGAATATTAAGAATATATTTTTGTTTTATGGTTTAATAATATAGCATGATAATAAAATTACGATGAAATTTTTAAAAATAATGTATCATCCTATATATACTACCATCACTACAAAATAAACTCTTTTTTGTAAATCAATACAAAAAAAATAATTGTAGATGTTTTACAATGATAAAAACAGTTTTTTCTCCTCTAGAAAATTTAGTAAACCTATTTCATTAAAATACAAACGCAACAAAATTAATATAAAGGTAAAATAATAATTTAAATAGAAAATTAGATTATTATTTTTTTGGGTTAAATGAGATATATTATTATACTAGGTAAACTTATAAATGACTAACTATATATATTTATAATCAACTAACTTAACATTTTTTTTTGAAAGGTAATATTTCATTAACTTAGATCAGAAGCCAACACATCAACAAGAAAAGAGGGAGGAGATTGATCTTCTCACAAACACAAATTCCGACAACTACTCAATGTCCCTATCAATGTCCCAGCGAGATTTACAATCTTCCACAATTAAGCCAAAATAAGATAAATCCTTCTGAGTACTAGTAATCGCTTTGATCACCAACAGAGCATCAGACTCCAAAACCACATTGTTGAAGCCTAATGTCTTCAACCAACTTAACGCCTCACGAATACCAATTGCTTCTGCAATCGTAACATCCAACGGACCTTCAGCTATTCCGTTCTTGGTCGCCAATATAGCTCCTTCATCGCTTTCTAACCACACATACCCATAACCAATATGCCCAAGATGACCAAAAAGAGTCGCATCAACATTACATTTATATGTGCTCAGAGTTGGCTTTTTCCAAACTCAATTAAGCATGTACAACATGTACTACGCTACCGACCGGGTGCTAACCTGGGCCTTCCTCTACTGCTCATACAATGAAGAAGCCATACAAATCACTTGTCCTGCATGAATTCTTCGATGACGCCACACCAGATCATTCCTACTATTCCAAATGCCCCATGCAACCATCGCAGCCATATTGGTATCTTTTTGAATTTTACTAGAAATCACATGTGTCCACCAGTCTCTGAAATTCTCCTCAGAGCTATTATTGTCACCTATCCACGATAACCTCCACACATCTCTCGCATAAGAACACGCACCAGTACATGTAACGCATCTTCAGGACTATTATTACACCTTGGGCACATATCATTGACATCAACCCGTTTAGTCTTCAGATCCCTCATAGTAGGTAAACTATTTGTGCACCTTCGCATGAAAATGTTTTACTTTTGGCGGAACATGTAGACCCCATAAATTTCACCACATGTTGGAGTTATCATGTCAGTATCGCACCCAAGTTATTAAGCATTAAAGTATGATAGCCACTTTTAACCGTATAGATGCCTCGTCTTTCTCTGGACCAACTCCAACAATCTGAACTTCGCCCTCCGACTTAAAGGAATCTCAAGAATTAGCCTCTTGTCCCGTGATGAGAAAAAATCATTCAAAATATCCAAATCCCAAAGACTCTCTCCACCACACAAATAAAAGATCGGACCTTAATCTCCTCCATCCCCGAGGTTTAAAGACTTTCAATATAAGGGTGATTATCATCCGGAAGCCACGGGTCCGACCATACCTTCACCGACGCTGTGCATCTAATCCTCCATCGAGCCCCTTTACGAATAAGCTCCTGTGCAGCCAGAACACTCCCCCATACGTAACTCGGACTCAGACCAATTTGGGCATCCAAGTAAGATCCTCTAGGGAAGTAACGCTTTGAACACTTTACTCATCAATGAATCGGGATCTGTAAGTAAACGCCACCCTTTGTTTTCCTAGCATCGCAATGTTAAACGCATGCAATTTTCAAATCCCATACCCCCACCATACTTATTAACACAAAAGTTTATCCCATGCCATCCAATTAATATTTCTTCTTCCCAAACCATGCTTGCCCAAAGAAAAGGAGTTCATCATCCTCTAATTCAAAGACATAGTAGAGATGGTAACAAAAAACACACTCATCACATATGAGGGTAACGATTGTACCAATCGCTTTTTAACAACACTTCTTTCCCCGCTTCTAGATAAAGATCTTATTCCTCCAACCTCGCATCCACGCCAAGCTTTTTCTTTAACAAAAGAAAAAATTGTCGATTTATTCCTTCCAATTAATGAAGGCAATCCCGGATACTTCCCATGGTCTTCGCCTTCTCACCACCCTAAAAAATCACAAATACTTCCATCAATCTAGCCGATATTATTATTGCTAAAGGAAATCGACGATTTCGATAATTAATCATCTACCTGGATGCCTTCTCATATATGTCCAAACAATTTTTCATCCTCTCACACTCCTCGCATATTCGCCGAAAAACAAAAAGCTGTCATCCGCAAAAAATAAATGAGAGATTATAGGGGCTGTTCGGGCAACTTTACATCCATGTATCAAGCCTCTCTTACAATAGTCACTTAGCAAAGAAGACGACCCTTCTGCACATAACAGAAATAAATACGGAGATAGAGGATCTCCCTGTCGCAAACCACGACTTGGAATAATCGGTCCCAGCTGGTGTCCATCCTGCACCACCGAATACTCCACTGTTGTAATGCAAATCATAATACGCTCCACCCACCTCCTATTAAATCCAAGACGAAACATCATATTCTTAAGGAAGTCCCACTCAATTTTGTCATAGGCCTTGGATATATCAATTTTGAAAGCTGCCACACCATGTTTCCCCTGTCGCTTCTGTTTCAAAAAGTGCCCAATCTCAAAGGCTACCATCACATTATCCGTGATCAATCTCCCTGAAACAAAGGCACTCTGTGATTCTGATACAATCAAGGGAAGTACCCGCTTCAATCTATTAGCTATGGCCTTTGACATAATTTTATAGATAACATTACACAAAGCTATCGGCCTAAGGTCCGCCATCCTCTCTGGGTTTTTTGTCTTAGGGATAAGAGCAATGGAAGTCACATTAATTCCTGGAGGAATTTGTTGGTCATTTAGAACCCCAAACATGAACGAGTAACATCATCCCCTACCACGCCCCAATAATTTTGGAAGAAAGCGTGGTTCATCCCATCGTGTCCTGGAGCTTTATCCGGTTCATAGCAAAGATAGCCTCTTTAATCTCACTTAGCTTCAAACGGTCGTTGTAGTTCATCATTCGGGTCACGCCAGAATTTTGTTTTTAATCGCATCAGAAATACCCATACCATCACTTCCCCGAGAAGTAAATATGTCCTTGAAATAACTAACAATAACATTATCAAGCCCATTGCTCCACGTGCACCATATGTCATGCTCATCCCTTAATTTAGCAATAGCATTTTTCCTTCGTCGCGTTGAGGCATATTGATGAAAAAATCTAGTATTCGAATCCCCACCCTTAAGCCAAAACTTCTTAGCTCTTTGCTTCCAATATTGTTCTTTGATGATGCATAAATCGCTTCAACTCCTCCATAGCCATTATAGCAAGACAAGCCCACAGACGCTGTATCATTCTTAGACTTGAGATCCTTAATACGTCTCCTGTTCTGCTGAATTCGATTCTTAAATCTCAACCTGTGTGAATTTCCCCATATTTGGAGATCTACCCCACAGTGTTTGATACGGTCCAATAAATGACAGCCTATACTTGCCGCCCAACTATCAGATATTACGTCTCTGTACTCTGCCTCCTGAAGCCAACAATTTTCAAATCTAAACCCTCTTCTTATTGACTTACTTCCCATAAAATCCAGCATAAGTGTCGAGTGGTCAGATGAAGGAGCCTCCAAGTTTTCAACGACTACGTTGTCGAACTGAGATAGCCATGATTGTGATGCCAAAGCACGGTCAAGCCGCTCTTCCACCCACTGAGGTGTACCCCTACTTCTCTCCCATGTAAACCGGTACCCAATCATGCCTAGATCCCTTAAGCCACTATCTTCCACAGCCTCTCGGAATCCTTTTATAAGACTATATGGATGCCTTATCCTACCTCTCTTTTCCTCGATCGTGCTAAAAGATCATTGAAATCCCTATACAAAGACCATGGAAGATTCGATTGCACAGACTAAGATGTCGCAAAGAAGTCCCACGATTCCTTCCTTCACGACGCTCGATGCCCATAAAAGCCAAATCAACCTCCACTTGTGCCATTTTTGAATATTAATAATCGACATCAATATGTTGCTTAGAAAACCGATTAAGCTTACCCACTTTCTCTCTCTCATAACAATGCCAAACCACCTCCACCGCCTACTACTATCCACACTAAATAAACCTTCATATTTTAAAACATCTCTTAACTTTTCAACACGGGCTCTCCCAACCTTAACTTCCATTAGAAAAATAAGATTTGGTCTTCTCATGGACACTAAGTCCACTAGCTCTTGAACTGTTTCGTGAGTTTCCCAAATTTACCATAGCCCAAATTTAATGTACTCATTGGGCATGTGGGCCCGACTCCGTGACCCACCACATCTTCGTTTTTTGAATACTCCAAACTTCCCTCTCTACTAACATGCCTAGAGTCGCCATAACGCGACGCCGCTTCGCCGCTTTGGTCATAATCACCACTCCTACGATCTCTCCATTATCCACTCCATCGATTTTGAATGTATATTAGTAACTTCCGCATATCTTGCTTCCAAATGTAATTTCCCATACATACAGCTTCTCATTAATCCCATCATTAACGCCATTCGGTCCTTTTTTCGCCCCTATCAAGGAGTTGCCTTATCAACATTCATGTTATCCCCATCACGGACCGCTTTCACCGAGGTGTCGCTCAGATCTCGTGAAGAACGCAACCAACGTTCCCCTATCGGATTTACTTCCCTCCTATTTGATGCCCGCAACCAAACCCCATATGGCTTCTCCATTTGCTTTTTTTGACAGTCATAGAACTTCTCACAGAAACGCTCACCATGTCCAATCAACCCACAAAAGAAACAAAAAGTGGGCAGTCGTTTATACTTAAAATTTACCCAAAACCATTCCCCACCGGCTCGTTTCATCTTCATTTTCCGTTTCAACGGCTGTCGAATATCAATAGATACCCTGATATGCATGTATGATCGCCATATCCCTCCAAAGTTATTCACGTCTGCTTCTATATAAGTGCCCACAAACTTTCCTATCTCCTTGGCAACCCTTTCAGACATAAACCCGCATGGAAGATCATGCACCTGTAACCAGAAGTCAACATGAAATAGAGGTATATTGGACGGATGCCTTCCTATCTCCAGCTTAGTAGAAACCAACATATGTTGATTAAATGTCCATGGACCCCCTTTAACAATATGCTCCGTATCCAACTCGTGAAAAAATTAAAAGAGAAACAGATTAGGATTGAGGTCCTTAATGCAAACACCCTTAACTGGACGCCATATTGAGGCAAATGTATTTTTCATTGCCATGAAATTGATCGATCGATCTGTTAAGAACCGACCAACCAGACACCACTGAAAATCGCCTTGAGTGCCATCCTCTGCTGCCTCTTCAAGCACCAGACCCCCATCCTCCTCCTCCTCCTCCTCCTCTTCCAAAGTCAACGTAGAACAGTGCTCCTCCAATTGATCCACAATAGTACTTGACGATGCCATGATACCACAAAGCAAAAGCAAATCAACCAGATCAAAAACCTTACCTTGTCAATAGACAAGACCTTCTTACCTTGTCAATAGACAAGACTTCACCATTCTTGCCACACCATTACCATCGTCGGAGGGCTGCGTCATTTGAATATGTGAAGTGCATCCTCCTTATCCAACGAATCAAATGTGAATAGGGAGTTCCATAGTTTCTGGTACTCAAGAACTCCATGACCGTCATGAGTAAGAAATAGGAATCCTCCACCTCTACCCAATTTTTTTCCCGTGTATTTAATTTGAGTCTTGACAAGTTTAAATTGTATTTAATTTGAGAACCCATAAATTCTTCTTTTCGTCCCCCCCCCCTCCCCATTTTTATTTTTATTTTTGTGTATTTAATTTTCAAATCCATATAACTTGAATGCATCAAAGCATGAGCCCAAATAAATAAAGAAGCACAAGAAGATAGAGAAGGATAAGGAGAAGCTTGTCTCCTAAAATCTGTGAACTCAACTCTATAATATAAGGACTAAGAAGATTAGAGAGAGATGGCGGGTAAGTAATGTTGGGTTATGAGTTATGAGTTATGGGTATAAAGTGTTTAACCCAACTAAACTTGATCAAATGGGTGTTTTAATTTGGTCCTTATCAGATGCCATGTCAGAAATTCCGTCAAAAATATAACCATAAAAACGGAATTTGAAATTTTTGTAAGTAAATCTCAATAATTGGCGCAGGGGTTCAAATAATGTCACAGGACGACGAACCGTAAACTTAGATGTCTTGAGATAAAATATCACCGATGGTGCCACAGGAATTTTGTTTTACTTTATAGATTCAGTAATAACATGAATAAACAAATCAACCTTTTTTATTATTTTTTTCTCTTATTATATAATTAAAGATAACAATATAAGAGAATAAGAAGAGAGATTTTCTTGTATTCTTTTAAGTCTGACAATACATGGATGGTAAACTTTTATTTATAGGCATTACAAATACATGAATGAAAGATAGAAGATGAAAAGAAAATACAAACTTAATTAGGAGATGAAGAGGGAATATGAAATGAATGAGACATCCATATTTATAACTATTCATAACACTCCCCCTTGGATGTCCATTACTGAAGAATATGCCTCGTTAAAACCTTACTAGGAAAAACCTTGTGGGACAACAATCTAGTGAAGGAAAAAGAGTACATTATTCTTACAGATATTTACTCCCCCTCATGATTATATCAATTGAGAACTCTGAGTCAACGCAATCCAACATTGTGAACTAACTTCTTAAATGTAGTGGTAGGAAGCGCCTTTGTCAATAAATCTGCCAAATTTTCATTTGAACGGATTTGTTGAACATTTATATCACCATTCTTCTGAAGGTCACGAGTGAAAAAGAACTTTGGTGAAATATGTTTTGTTCTATCACCTTTAATATATCCTTCCTTAAATTGGGTAATGCATGCTGCATTATCCTCATATAAGACCACCAGTGCTTCTTTTCCTGAAGATAAACCACAAGCTCCTTGTATGTGTTAAATTACAGACCTTAACCATACACATTCACGACTAGCTTCATGGATTGTCAAAATCTCAGCATGATTAGAAGATGTGGCTACAATAGTTTGTTTCATTGAACGCCATGAAATGGCGGTTCCACCACATGTGAATACATATCCAGTTTGCAATCGAGCATTATGAGGATCAAATAGGTACCCTACATCTGCAAAATCAGTCAAATCTATTTTGGGTTAGTTATGAAAATATAAACTTATATTCTTTGCACCTTGTAGGTAATGGAGTACATATTTAACCCCATTCTAATGTCTTCGGGTTAGACAAGAGTTATATATTGCTAATAAGTTGACAGAGAATGATATATCAGGTCGTGTATGACTAGTAAGATACATTAGTGCTCCAATTGCACTCAAGTATGACACTTCGATCAGGACCAAGAATCTCCTCATCTTTTTCCCGGGGTCGAAAAGGATCTTTATTTACATCAAGTGATCTCACGACCATTGGGATGCTCAACTGTGACGCCTAGGGGTGCTCAAAAAATTTGATTTTTTCAATTTTTTATCGAATCAGTTGATACCTAAATCTACTTGTATCAGTTTTTTTCTTGCATGCTGATTTTTCAATTTTTTATACTACTTTTGATGCAGATAATGTAAGGAACTATTTACATTCGGTAAAAACCGAATTTAAAAATATAATAATTAATACTTAAGTACTTTATTTACTTAGACTCAGTTATTCTCTCTTTTAATTCTACATACTTCTTTTCACTTCACTCTACAGACTTCTTCATTCTTCTACTTCTGCACTCCGTTCTTTACTTCTTCACCCTATTGGTCTGCCCTTTCTCAATCTCAAATCTAAGCATCTCTGACCTTGAGTAGTGACCAGTGAGCTATAGAGCCAAACCTTTTAATATATCCGATTAGACGCTTTAAGCGATAAGTCGTGAGATAGATCTTGAATCTATCTATACACATCATATACACTAAATCGTACTCGGATCGATTTACGTGCCCGGATCCGAGATCCGCATACACATAATATACTGATACATATAAATATACTAGGTGTTTCGACCATAGTAATTTTTTTGACCGTCTACTAGGTGTTTGATAGAATTACTATGAGAAGATGTTTTGTCGATTACTTGTAATTTGATATAATTCCTTACGACCAGCATACAGATCTTGCACATATTGACCTTTGCATGCTTACCATGGGTTGAATCTTCTCAAAGTGCTAAGGTTAGGGGTTCATGAAATTTGCATAGAGTAATTGACTAGGTTGAAATATGTGGCAGTGGCATACTGGCATATGGATATCTTTATATTGTATTTTGTTTCTAACTGCACTCTTTGTAGTAATTATGGTTGTTTGATATATCCAGATAAATTCTAGCATTTTTTTTCTTCATGGTCATGGTTATGACAAAGACTCAATATTAGACCATATCAGGAGAATCTACAAAAAGTTTCCTCTAAATGGAAATCGAGGCTATTCAATCACAGTTTGTATTATAAATAATTTTGCCTTCTCTGGATGTTCTTTGACGTACTTAACTATCTGTTAATATAATCTTTTGTTATCATAGTTCATTATTTTGTGAAAAATGTAAGGCTCATTGTTTTGAGCATGTGTAGGTTATATTGGCTAAGGAGCAGTCTGAGGCACCCATCAACGTGGAATCGAATGCTGAAAATCCAATTCATATTGATGAAGAAGAGTTGAATGAAGGTGAAATTAAGCAATTTGATGACGGTAAGACTCGTGCTAAAACTTGGGCTCATTATACAAGATTTAAGCAAAATGGTCAAATTAAAGCTAAATGCAAATATTGTGGAGCTATTTAAGTGCTGATCCAAAAATTAATGGGACTAGTGGTCTAAATGCTCACAATAGGAGATGTAAAATTTACCCCCCAAATGTGGAATTAAGAAATCAATTAATCTTAAACTTTAAATCTGCAAGTGCTAATAATGATGATGAGACCATGGAAGGGGAGTCAACAAATAATTATCTTTGGAAGTTTGATGTGGATCTAACTCGGGTTGCTTTAGCATATATGATTCTAGTTGATGAACTTCCTTTTAAATTTGTCAAAAATGAGGGATTTCGACATTTTGTGTCCATTGCATGTCCTAGGTTCAATGTTCCTTCACGTCACACAATTACAAGAGATTTTTTTTAAATATATATGGAAGAGAAAAAGAAGTTAAAATCTATTTTAACTCATTTTCTCAAAGGATATGTATTACAACTGACACGTGGACATCAATGCATAGACTTAATTATATGGTTGTGACAGCTCATTACATTGATGAGAAATGGAGATTAAGAAAAAAAATTATAAACTTTGTTCCAATTTTGAGTCACAAAGGTGAGGCCACTGGAATGCCAATTGAGAATTGTTTGATAGAATGGGGTATTAAGAGAGTTTTTACTATAACTGTTGATAATGCCAGTTCAAATAATGTTGTGATATCTTATTTAAAAAATCAATTGCAAGTATGGGGACATAGTGTTTGTGAGAATAAATTCATTCATGTTCAATGTGTTGCTCATATTTTAAACTTGGTCGTAATTGATGGGTGGAAAGATGTTAATAATTCGGTAGCTCGTGTTCGGGCATTGATTAGGTGGGTGAGGCAATCACTACAAGAAAACTGGCTATTTTCGACGGACGTATCCTAGACGGATTAAATTCGGTCAAAATAATCTTACTTCCTAGGGAATAATGCGTCGGTTATAAGTCCCTCGAAAATAACGTAATTCTGACTGAATTCCGTCGAACTTAGACCTCTCCTGTGACGCCCCCAAAATAGGTCCATTCCACCCAACCCATTCTGAGTCGCCAAATACATGGTACAGAAATAACTACAACTTCAATAATACAAATGTCGTGTGAAATACGACAATACATCTTAATGAGTTTAAATACGAGATATTGCCGTCTAGACAATATCCACACGCAAATAAATCCCCATCATAATTATTGATACATTATTTTACAAAATGGTGAAGACTACTAAACAACTTTCTTTAGAACCTTCATTCCATTACCCAGACTCGATCTCGCTTATGTTTCTCACCTCCGAGAAGAAAATGGAACAACAAGGAAAAGGATGAGCTCAACTAGCCCGAAAAAAGAATATTATGACTAAGATAATATACAACAAATTATCGTTAATCTTCAACAGGAAAAATCTAATAGAATACAATAGACAACAAGTTTTAGATCAACAAATGCAGCGGAAACAACAATCCATTAGAAGAGTCACGTAGAGAAAGAATTCTACTGTCTTCTAAGGTTTAAAAAGTCCATCATCAATATTTTATCCTTGTAATAACAATCAATATACATCTTTAATCATCTTTGCACTCTACGGCCAAAAGATATTCATTTGTATCACCAGTTAGTCATATTCATCTCAACACCTGTTCATCTTTGCACTACGGGCCAAAGAGATTCATCAGTTTAATCATTCATATTTGCACTACAGGCCAAAGATATGCATCAAGTATCACCATTAAGGACTGTGGACGATGAAAAACATTTTAGAGAACGAATCTAATAAGACAGAAGGACAAATATTAGGGATTCGTATTTGGTTTATCCAAATTCAATAATACTCTCCATAATAACCAAATGTGAAGTAGAATTCACAAATAAAGATCAAAACATGGATACAATCAAAGATAGTAACCATAAAAGACATCTGGAAGAAAAGAGAAATTTCATTTTTCGAATGAATAGTATCAGATTTGTGAATAGTGTCAGTATCGTGAATAAGTAACCTCCTACACAAAAAGATAAAATTTCACAAAAAAAAACATCTTCACGCTTCGTGAATAAGACTCTTCATGAATAAGAACTCATGAATAGTAACTCGTGAATAAGTAACTCATGAATAAGAACCCCAACGCATGAAAAAGTTTCAAATTTGATAAAAGTTTAACCAATATTTTGGCATAATGATATTGAAGAAAATAATATCATTTCATGAAAGAAATAACATCCTTTACCTCAAAATAACCGTATTTCCGATCGAATTTGGGATATAAAAGCCCGATGAGAAACTTCATGGCGTATAGCAACACTCAAAGTATACTCACAAGAATAATACTCGATAATATAGAGAGAAAAGAGAAAAACTTGTTTTACGTGTGTTTTTCAATTCTAACCTAAGCGCTTATTTATAGGAAAATGCTTAGAACGCCAAAAAGAGACTAAATTAATAAATTATTATTATTATTATTCTACGCCTCCTCCTTGGAAAATCAAGCAATTTCAATGACCTCCATTCTTGAAAAAAACAATTCAAAGACATGCATTCAATTACCAACCAAAAGTGGGGCTCTTTCATAAAAATTATTTTATTTTTGAAACTTCAACAATTCATAGAAAATAGACCGGTTATCGAGAAAAATACTGAATTTTATGTCCATTCACTTTTAAATCAATTCTCTATAACTTTGGAAGAAAGTTTTTCCAAATTCGAACGAAAAATGACCAAATCTACATACGGATAAATTTTCTAATTTCCTTCTCTTCCTTTCTCTTTCTTCCTTTTCCATAATTCTCCACTAACTCTCTCTCTTCCCCCACTTTCTTCTCTTACCCCCACCACTTCTTCCACAGACACACACATATATATATATATATATATATATATATATATATATATATTAAAATATTTATAATTATTAAATAATTCCAATTCTATCTTCTCTCTTCCACCTCATCTATTTATAAACCATGAATTTATTGTAAAATATCATCATTAATATATTATTAAAATAATATATTTTATTGAATTATTTTATCGTAAAAGATAAAATATTAATTTTCAACAATTGTCACATTAAAAATTTTCTCATCTATATCCTCATAAAATCAATATCATATAAATCAATAATTAATTATTCATAAATAATATTATAGAATCACATTCTTGACAACCGAGCGGCTCCCAGGAAGAGGGGGCTTCCAATAAGAATTTCTCCTTACTTCATGGCGTAGCAATTAGGTGACCAAACCTCTCCTTGTATGTAACTTTCTAGACATTGCCAATAATGTTTTCTAATAATATTATTCAGATAATATGAATTATTGCTTCGATAATGGAAAATATTGTGCAGTAATAATTATTGAACAAAAATAATATAAAATATCAACGCAACAATTATTGAACCAATAAAATAAAATATTGAACAGTAATTACTGTAATAATTATTGAGTAGTGTCTTCTTACGTACGAATCAATAATTCAACAATATTATTGTATCACAAGTGCCATCTTCTTTAACCACGCATATTACTGTATTTTAACCACCAGGTAACTCAACAGTGTTAACGGTAATAATTTACGCCGTTATTTATAAAACTCAATCTTTGTCATTTTCTTCCATCCAATCGTTTTCCGTTATGGGGCCCACAAATGGTCATACTGTCATGCATTTAATATTCTCCGACAAAGAAGAATATTCCACGACCAAACGAATATTCCCCGACAAAATGAATATTTTAATAACCACTTGTTTATTTTGTAAAAATTGCACATTTCACCCATAACCAAAGCATTATATCAAATTACCACCTTATTAATCAAGAATAATAATTAGAGGAAATTTGATTTTATTTATAAAAATTTGGGGTCTTACATCTCCAATTGGCGCCAAGTTTTACGCCACCGCAAAAACTAATTTCGATGAACAAACGTTAATACCGAGGGATGTTTCGTTGAATGTAAGTTATTTTCAAGGGACGACATCTGGCGGAAATTTAAATGGATATAACAAATAAAATCTTTTCAACTTCTTTTTCATTTCAGGACGCCACTCCATTATCTCTCATTCTCTCTCACTCTTCTTCCTCTCTCATCCCCCCCACCCCCTTCCCCCATCCATCCAACCACCGGTCCCCCCCCCTCCCCGCCACTGCTCCCCACCGCCCTCCCTCAAAAGCTAGTTCCCCCACCCGCTCTACCTCTCCTTTCCCCGGTTCCCCCACCCCTGTCCCCACCCTTCCACAATGCTCTCACCCCAACAGAGGTTGCTTTCATTCACTTGTCACCGATTTGCATCCTCGTTCAAGGTAAGTGCTTCCCAATTCTTTTTAGGGTTCATACATACATTTGATATAATTGCTGAAATTTGGATATATTAGGTAGTTGTCAATATAATTGCTGTAAATTAGATTAATTTGTGAGGTATTGATATATACATTTGATATGATTGTTGAAATTAGAATCTGTGAGTTATTGATATGATTTGATATACTTAAATTAGAAACTGATTTTGTTGCTGAAATTGGGAAGGATTTTGTTTAAATTGATATTAAGTACTTTTGGGTTTATTTTATGCAATATTACATGCAGCTTCTGCTTCTGTAAGTGTAGATCATCTTATGTATTGTTTGAATTTTATATTTTGCTTGATATTTATGACTGAATTTCCCACTGAAATTCTGTCAGAAATTTGGAGATGCAAATTTTATGGGCCCTATAAACTATTATATATATATATATATATATTTATTTATATATATATATATGTTACTTAATTTTCTAATACTAAAATTCAGTAATTAAGTAGAATAAACTTAATTAGTTTCCGACTAATAAAATAAAACAAAACAAAAATTTACTAAAATAATATATAATAAAAAAACAAATAAAATTAAATTAAGCAACTTAATTAAGTAAATGTAATAAATGAAATAAATATAATTTAATAAATGGATTAAATTAAATTTAATAAAATAAAATGATAAATTAAATTAAATTGAATAAAATAAAACAAGTTTGATTTAATTTAATAAATAAATTAAAACGAAGCGTATGTTTCTGACCCAGGGCTAACTATAGCACAGTTGAAAGCATTCACCACAGAAAATTTCCCACAATGGTTTAATAGAAGGGTTGAAGAAGATAACGCGTATGATCATTTTAAAGATGTTATTTTTGGTCCGTACAAACTTATTAGTTAATATCCCGGCTGTATCGTTAATGGGTACAAATTTAAGGTTGATAACTTAAATGAACTGACATCAGTCAATTTTGGCTTTGTCATGTTGGGAAGTTGTTACCAAAATTTTGAGTCAAATTATTACGGACGATTAGAAGACGTGGTTGTGCTCAATTATCCCAGAGGTAAAAATGTTGTTACATTTAAATGTCGTTGGTTTGATAATGAAAAGGGTGTTAAAGTTGATCGTAATAGAATCGTCACAATAGATATCATGTCAAAGCTACAGTCTCCTGACGTATTTGTCTTAGCCAGCCAAACAACTCAAGTGTACTATGCTCCTAATGTAACAAATTCTAGAAGCCCTTGGTATATAGTTGTCACAACGAAAACCAAGGCTTTTTATGGTACTGATTTGATTAGAACGGATGACCCGTTGCAAGAACAAGTTAGCAATCCCAACCACGTACTTCTAGATGATGACGATGTGTTGGCAGAAGATGTCATTAACATACTCGATGATGCAGAAGTCGATGATGACATTATTGCCAGTGATTATGTTGTTGTACAAGATAAAGATAACGAAACATTCAGGGACGGAGCTGTGTGGACATTTTAGGGGGCCATGCCCCCCCCCCCCAAGATTTTAAATTTTTTTAAGTACTAAGGCCCATCTACAATTATGAGATTAAAATTTTTAAGTACTAAGGCCCACCTACAATTTTTATGTACTAAGGCCCACCTCCAGTCTTCCAGTTCATTTCTGCCCCATTTCATTTCATCTCAGTTCATTTCATTTTCATCCGCCATTTCAGTTCTGCCTTTCTGCCCTTAACATAGTAACATAGTAACATACGCATACACATCACAACATATTTGAGAGACGCCCTCCCGCTGTGAAATGGTTCAAAGAATGGTAAACAATACATCCTTTTTATAGGTACTAATTTCTCAGCTTGTATTTCTGATTTTGTATTTGATTGCCCAGCTTGAAGAATGAAGATCAAATGATGAAAGTAGTCTACTAGTCTTCATCTACTTTTTATAGGTACTAATTTCTCTCTTCTTTCTCTAATTAATTTGTGTTATTTTCTCTCTCTTCTTTCTATTAGTTGGGGTGATATAATGCTGCTGATATATACATACCATATAAGCAATATTTATTAACTTCTACCAATTCCCATTTCAATACCCATATAACACAAGGGAAAAAAGAAGAAAAGAAATAGAATATTTTTTTATTTATTTTCCAAGACCCCTGTCCACTCCCATTCCCCTAAAACTTGGGCATCCAAAAATCACCAAGAATTGAAGGTAAAGAATGGGATATTAATTATTTGGAGCGTGATCCTGGAAAACGTATTGAAATATGTAAATGTCCTGGTGATCTACTTGATGAAGTTCGACGAGCTTACATCAATTACGGTCCATATCAATGCATTATTCCCGAGTACCCTTTTTCTGGATCTGAAAATCATGTTCACCGCTTTCAATCATCATGGTTCAAGGTATTTCCATCTTGGTTAGAGTATTCCCCCTCAAAGGATGCCGCATTTTGTCTACATTGCTATCTCTTTAACAAAGAAGGAGCACAACATGGGCAAAGTAGTTTTTCAAAGGTTGGATTTAATAGTTGGAAGATAGTAAGGGATGGAAAGAATTTTGCATTTTTTAATCATGTGGGAAAATATCTAAATTCATTACATAAAATTGCTTAAAAATCATGCGATGATCTAATGAATCAATCACAACATATTCAAAAATTTACTGAGAAACAAACTTCTGAACAATATGCAAACAATCGGTTGCGACTTAAAGCCTCAATTGATTCAGTTCACTATCTTACACTCCAAGGTATGGCTTTAAAAGGTCGTAATGAAAGGAAAAGTTCCATCAATCGTGGTAATTTTCTTGAATTAATAAGCCTTTTTGCCGAGTATAATGAAAATGTTGCAAATGTTGTGTTAGAAAGTGCTCCTCAAAATGCCTCATATACGTCACCCAAGTCCAGAAAGAGATTTTACTTGTTTACTCAATGAAAATTAGAAAGGCAATTTGCGAGGAAATCTGTGATGCAAAATTTTGTATTCTTGTTAATGAAGCTCGAGACCAGTCAAAATGGGAGCAAATGGCTATTGTTATTAGATTTGTTGACAAAGATGGTTTTATTCGGGAGCATTTTTTTGGTCTCATACATGTATCAGATACGAAGGCGCTAACTCTAAAGAACGAGATATTTTTTACTTTTTCCCGTTATGATCTTGACTTTCATAATTTTCGAGGTCAAGGATACGACTGAGCAAGTAATATGCGAGGTGAATGGAAAGGGTTACAAGCTCTAGTTGTTAATGAATGTCCGTATGCATATTATGTCCATTGTTTTGCTCATCGTTTATAATTGGCATTAGTTGCAACATCTAGAGAAGTTACTTTTGTACATGAATTTTTTTCAAAATTGAGTTTTATTATAAATATTGTGGGCGCTTCTTGTAAACGTAACGATGAATTGAAAGCTGCCCAATTATCCGACATTGCTCATTTGATTTCCATTGAAGAGCTTGAGACTAGGACAAGAATGAATCATATTGGTACTTTACAAAGGGATGGAGATACACGATGGGGTTCTCACTTAAGGTCTCTTTCTAGCTTGATAAAGATGTTTAGTGCAACTTATCAGGCTTTATTGAACATTATCGATGATGGAACTTAGGATCAACGTGGAGATGCTGATTCGGCTTACACTTCTTTGACTTCTTTCGAGTTTGTGTTCATCTTACATATTATGAAAGCAATTATGGAAATCATTGATATGCTTTCTCAAGCTTTGCAGCGAAAATCTCAAGATATTTTAAATATTATGCACCTTGTAAAAACCACAAAGAAACTTATTCAAAAGTTGAGAGATGATGGACGTGATACTTTCATAGTGAAGGTGAAGTCTTTATGTGAACGGCATACAATAGATGTCCCTAATTTAGTTGCTTTATATGTTGAGAGAAGAGGCCGAGCTCGATATCAACAAGATAAATTTACAGTGATTGAGCATTATTGGATTGATATATTTGCAGCTATAATAAACTCTCAGTTACAAGAGCTAAACAATAGGTTTAGTGAGCATGCGGTGGAGTTACTTGTTCTAAGTTCTACATTGGATCCTCAAAATGGGCACACGTCTTTCAGTATTGATGATATTTGTAAGCTTGTGGATGAATTTTACCCCAAAGACTTCACGGAGCATCAGAAAGAGAACTTAAGGATATAATTGCAACATTACGAGTTTGATGTACTCAAACATCAAGAATTTCAAAAGTTGTCCACTATTTTTGATCTCTGTCAATGGTTGGTGAAAACTAGAAAGTCAACAATCTATCCATTAATCGATAGACTGATCAGGCTTGTTCTAACTCTTCCAGTTTCTACTACAACTACAAAACGTGCATTTTCAGCTATGAGTCATTTCAAATCTGAAATTTGAAATAAGATGGAAGATGAATATCTTACAAATTCTCTTATTGTCTACATTGAAAAAGAAATTGCAAAAAAGTTCAGTACATAATCAATCATAGATGGATTTTATGATTTGAAAGAACGTCGGGTGCAATTCTGACAAAGCTTTGATATGTTCTAAAAGACTTTTTTTTTGTTATATTTTATTGTCTTTGTCAAAGCAAATTCTATTCCTACATTATTTTTGTTTTAGTAAAAATATGTTTTGTAATGGTGGATGAATATATATTTTTTGCCCCCCCCAAGAATAAATCCTGGCTCCGTCCCTGGAAACATTAATTGATACGGACGAGGAGAAGACTGAATCTGAGGATGGAATTGATATTAATTCTGACGGGTTTGACGACGTATTAATCCTTAACTTCAACTTATTAATTTTTTTGTATAATTCACTACTAAAAAAATAATAATGGTAAGAAATTAATGTTCTTTTTAATTACAGTAGCACAATTATGGCTAGAAACAGCGGTGGAGGTCGCCGCGGGGGTGGTCGTACAGGTCCTGGCGATGGCTTCTAGGGAGGGACGTCGTCATCATCTAGTAAGTTTCTATCTTTTTTTAATTTAATTTATTATGTCCATTTTATTTAACGCATGCTGAAATACTATATAAACTTACAGATACTGTTCGTCAACGTCAACAAGGGACTAACCTCGGTTTATTTGGGCGTCCGGCTTTCACCCGACCATCGATTCTTATAGTTGATGTCGACTCAACGGTAGCGATGACGTGTCAACTATTAGATAACTCAATGATATAAATGTTCTCATATGATTACATGAATTAAAGTAACACATATTTCGAAGCATTGCAGTATCTTGGACCCGGTCGTTAAGTATACACTACACGTCATTTTCTTGACACACCTACCTACAGGATGTATGCGATTCACTCAATTTCTGCAGTATGATACACACTATATGACTACTGTGCAGCGAGAGTTCCATGTAAGTCGAATTATATAACTTAAATTAAGTAAGATTCTAAGTATTATCATCAATTTTTAATATTTTAACATTATTTGTATAGATTTATTTTAGATATGAGGAGACTGTCTCACAGGCAGCCAACGACAATGTTATTACTGCACATGTCACAAAGAACTATTTCTTTGGTCAGATGAGATGAGACAATGAGATGCCCAAATATTATCGAAGCAAGATGGGACTACCATACACGCAATAATCGACCTAAAGATAGTCTCCGATGTAGCATGGGCGACTATGTGTGCACACTGGGACGATGATGACTTCAAGAAAAAGTTCGAGCAGGAAAAAAAGAATTGTGGCCAGCTCCGAGTCATACACACTACCGGCTCATGGTCATTTGAGGAAGTGAAGTCGGTAAGTATCATAATTTAGTTCTTTACTTATTCGATTGTACTATTATCATAATTATTAAAATTTATTTTCATGTATCTATTAGGCCATGCGGGATAACTTGGGTCGACCTCCTACCATGCTAGAATTTTGTGATAAAGCCCACACGCCGAAGGATTCTAGCATGTCTCCCGCAGCATTAGCTATACGGGTAAGACTAATACAAATTTATCTTATATAATTATTAATATTAGGTAGTTGATATAATGATTTCATTAATGTTCAATGTCACAAAATAAATTACAGGACCGATTTCAGAAGCTTCAAGACCAGCGTATAACTGAGTTGGAGGCTGCTAGGAGGGATGTTGAGCCGTTAGATTCTACCATTCCTCCGACCGAGATTGTATTATCTCGGGATGACGAGTTGAGACTATGGGTCGTGTCTCAAGATCCCCCTAGTAGTAGTACCAAAGAGTATCGAGTCTTTGGGCCCACCGAGGTACCAAAGATATAAATTACCTGGAGGTAATATTCTTTTTGCTATATAAATTAATATAATTTAATTGTATATATTATTTGTAATAATATATTTATTTTCGCAGGCTCTAGCCAGCGCCATCGTCCGAGAGCACCTGTTGGACCATCTCACATGGGCGCTGGCTTGGATGACCAGATTTTCCAGAGGGTCATAACGGCTGTGTCGGAGACGTTTCATACGCATCCGATTATCCGTCATTTGGAGTTGCCTAGCCGAGCTCGCCTTCACCAGCTAGCGCAGGATATTACAGCAGGGGCGATCGTCGAGAGTACGGGTATCCCGCATGAGTAGTTTGTCACAATACGCGACGAGATGCTCCGGTTGGTGGTTACCTTACTCTCTGAGGCTTTTGGCCCTATAGGGAGTTAGCCCAGACCTACTCAGGTATTATATTTATTTTAAGTTATTAATTTGCATGTTATTTAATTTTCATACGGTCTATTTTGATTCTCTCATACGGACTCATGCGTTTTATTTTTGTTTGTATCAACAGGGTGACGCTACTATCGATGGTGATGACGAGCAAGATTTTCGGATACCCGAGCAGCATCATCGGCCTTCGCTAGATGACTCTGATCCTACTAGTGGTAGTACAAGTTTAGGTTGATATACATATATATATATATATATATATATACAATGTCTATCATATATCCGTATAGATGTTTTATAGAACATTATTGTATAAGCATGTAGTGATAATTCGGCACCATTTCATTGTTATTTGTACATGATTATTGTTCTATATTTATGTAGTTTAGTTTTGAAGTTTATATAAGTCATTTGTAGTTTATAAGTTTAGCTAGTTTAGTTTAGTTGTAGAACGTTGTATTATGGGTTGATTATGATATATATGTTGTTGCTGGTTATTGGATGTAGTTGTAATATGGGTTAAAAATTATTGTATGTATTGTGGTGCTAAATAGGTTTCAGGTACAAAAAATGTGTTTAAAAACCTAGAAAATTCAAAAGCAAAATAAATCTGAAAAAATATATATATAATTCCGACGGGATAACCTAAAATCGATGAAAGTTCTGTCGGAAATAATGCATTTAATTAATTTTAAAAAATGCTATTAATATAAATAATTTATTTTATTGTTGTTAATTCCGACGAAACTATGGTTATGTCCGATGGATAGTTCCTCAGAATTAAAAAAGACCAGGTTTTAGAGCCTGTCCATGTGGCAAGATGTACTCGACGTAATTTTTCCGTCGAGATAACTTCTATCGAACATAAGTTATTTCTGAAAAACTTTCTGACAGAAATAATGTGACAACCCCAAAATAGGTATACATCACCTATTCTGAGTCGCCAAATACATGGTACAGAATACAAATACAATCTTAAATATATAACATGAGATGTGAGTTTTAATACAAATATTGTCTTCTAGATGTGATTCAAACTCAAAATAAGTCCTCAATACATTTATTATCACACTATTTTATAAAATAGTGAGGACTACTAATGCTATCATCCTGACCGCTCACTCCATTCCACGACTAGTCCTGCTACGCTCTTCTCATTTCAAGAGAGAACAATGAAAGTAAAAGGTGAGCTCAACTAGCCCAAGAAGAAATATTATGACTAAGATAATGCGAGAATAAATTATCGTTAGCCTTCAACAAAGATGTTAAACTAATACAATATAACAAACATCAAGTTTAATCTGCGGTGAACAAGCAATCCATTAAAAGAGTCAAGTAGAGAATAAAATCTACCATCTTTTATGATTTAAAAGGTTTTTCATCACTTTTATCTCTGGGACTCAGCTTAATAAATAATCCACATCATCCCTGCACTACGGCCAAGGATATTCATTAGTATCACAACCACAAATTATCCATAAATTACGGGCCAAGGATATTTTTGTATTCATCAATGGTCATGATCATGCCAACAACTGTCCATCAATGCACTACGGGTCAATGAGGACTTTTACCACATCATTTGTAACATTACGGTCATGATTAGACCGATTAATCCCTGGTCATAATCATACCAAGTCCGTCTATGCACTACAGGCCATATATGACTTTCAACATAATATAAACATGAGGATGATGACAATGATATAAGTTTCAATAAAAAAAATTCAAGAATTAATTTATTCAGGAACTAATAACGTCCAAATTGTCAACATGATACTTCTTTGTAGAGTAAAATTCAAGAATGCTCGTAAGAATATTTCCATGAAAAGATATCGGATGAAGTCGCAAATATCAAGGATATTCCACTAATTTCATGGAGTAAAGAAGTCAAAACTTTAACCAACTAAGTATAATAAAGAATGAAATAACAAAAGAAATCACCGTATACGCGATAGGCCGCACAAACAAAGTTATTCCAATGTAATAATAAATAACGGAACCGTGTCACGCGAACGCATACGAGATAAGATATTTCAAATGTATAATAAATAATGAAATCAGTCATGCGTAAACGCAAACAGGATATTCAAATGAATAATAAATAATGAAACCCGTGTCATGCGAACGCACGCATACGATGTTCCAATGAATAATAAAGAATGGAATAATGTAAGAATTTCACCATGTATGCGGTGATTGGCATGATGTAAGTTATTCCAACATAATGATAAAGAATGGAATAATGTAAGAATTTCACCAAGTTTAGGGTAACTCACGTGATACAAAGTTATTCCAATGTAATAATAAAAATGGAATAATGAAGTTCTCTTCAAGAATACGAAAGAAATAATACCCTTACCTTAGAAAAGCTGGATATAGGAGTAGTGAAGTAACAGAAAACTTTTCTCTCTCTTTATAGTTTCTCTCTCAGAGTTTCAAGAATTCGTAAGAAATAATGAAGGAATGAGCTTATTTATAGGAGAATAGATCGAATAGTAACTAATTCATGAACTATCCATATTGATTTACTTTTAAATGGATTCGGTCCATATTGATTTACTTACGCAGATTAATAAAATTTTCTAATAAAACAAAATCTTATAAATAAAATATACTATATTCTATTTATAATCTAATAAAACGAATAACTTTATAAAAGTATTCTGCTTTTATATAAAAGATTTTACTATCTAAACACTATTATCATAATAAAATATAATATATTCTATTTATAGTATAATAAAGCAAATAACTTCATAAAATTATTCATTTTATATAAAAAGATTTTACGATGCAAAATACTATGCATAATAGAATATAATATATTCTATTTATAGTCTAATAAAACAAATAACTTTATAAAACTATTCTGCTTTTATATAAAAAGCTTTTCTTTTTATTACATTAATAATACTAATAAAATGTAATTTATATATAATATATATATATATATATATATAAACTTTTGTGACTTCATAAAAAGACACCTCAATATATTTAATAACATTTATCATCATTATTATAATTCACAATATTAATCGACTGTGTCGCTCCTGTGAGAGAGGGCTTTCCAATATGGATTTCTCCCTATCAAGCGCAAATTAGGTGACCAAACCTCTTCTCGCCAACTATGGAGGATTGGGGTAATGTGAGAAGAATTGTTTTGTTTTGAAACACTTCATGAATTAACACTTAAAATCTCCTAAGCACATTATATGTTACATCCAATGGATTGGTTCATGAGTTTGTGGAAGTTGATGGTCTTTTGAAAGAAATGGAAGATGATGATGATTATCAAATAAAAGAAATGGCTATGAGGATGGGATCAAAGTTAATGAAATATTGGGGGGATGTTGATAAAATGAATAAGTTGTTATACATTGTCGTGGTTCTTGATCCAAGACACAAATTCACTTTCGTTGAGTTTGTATTTAATCACATGTATGATAAAGAAAGTGATTTGGCAATCAAAATGACTAGAGTGAAAGCTTAACTCAAAGTGATAGCTCATCATTAGTAGAAAATATGTCAAGAAAAAAAAGAAAAATTGACAGCTTGTTTGAACAATATGTTGAGGATGTTCAAGGTGGGGAAGTTCAAACTGAGTTAGAAATGTATTTAAAGGATCAGGTTGAAAGAAAAGATGAAAAATTTAACCTTTTAGCTTGGTGGAGGTCCAACACTCATAGATTTCTTGTTCTTTCATTAATGGCTAGAGATGTCTTAGCGATTCCCATTTCTACCGTGGCTTTCGAATTGACATTTAGCACAGGAGGACGCATCCTTGATTCCTTTAGGAGCTCTTTAACTCCTAGGATGGTGCAAGAAATTATTTGTGCTCAAGATTGGCTTTGCCAAAGCAACGAACCAATTGATATCGAAGAAAAGTTGGAATCCCTTGAAGAAATTGAAAAAGGTACAACACAGTAACACTGTAACACTTTGTATTGTTTATATATTTTTTTGAAATGTAGTTTAAATTCTTCTTAATAAATTATGATTTGTTCATATGTCTTTTAAAAATTGCAGAATTTCAGCAGACGATTTAGATGCATCAATCTTAGATATGTAATATGATTAATTTGTTGGAGACTGGAGACTTGATAGTTGAGAGAATTGTGCGTTGTTTGTTTTTAATCTTGGATATGTAATATGGTTGATTAAACTTTGTACCTACTAGCTACTGCTTGTTTCAGCTTTGATTATGTGATATTTAATTTGGATATTTAATATGGTTTATTCATGCTTTGGCATTTTTAGTTTATTTGATTTAGTTTTCTTCCCTAGGTGATGGTAATGAATTACTTTGGCACAGGGAATATATTGTCCTGTTTCAGTTGATGAAATGACTTTAGAAGTTAGGACATAAAATTGTTTCTCTGTTTTGTCACATGGTTATGTTCAGTTGATGTTTTCTAAACTTCCAAGTTCCAACTGATTCTATTTAAAATTCTTAGAAAGTCCATTTCTGGTATTGCAGGAGAGATTTGTTCTTAAATGAACTACTGTTATTGGAATGGAATACAAAGGAACATAATGTACGTGTAATCTCTCAGTATTCTGAGGTTGGACCCCTAGCCTATAACAAGTGTATTCAAAACAGTTGCATCCATAACACTTTCATGGGATATTCAAGTCTTTAACTTCAAAATTACATAACATTACTCTTACATTGGTTAAATAATGTAAACTTACTTGAATAATTACTTTCGAGCATGGATTCTTACCGCTTCCTTTGTAAAATTTTCTTCAGTAATAGTTGCCACCACATCAAACAACATAAACTCAGATGTACTTTATGTTCTAATTTCTTTTGATAAGTAAATAATTACATTATGGCTTGTGTTCTACTTAGAAGCTAAGACGTATTATTTAGCTCATTCTACCTAAAGAGTTGTGCTTATAAATTATTAGCAAATATTGTTTTCATTCACCTTGATTCATCCTTAATTCTCCTTTTTCTATCAAGAGGCATATAGTATGTTTGATATGCGGGGTGAAATTGAGATGGCAAGAGACATATGGTTTGTTATTGGGTTAAGAAAGATTAGGAAGACGAAAAAAGCTTGTGTTGCTTTTCCCACCAATTCATAAACTAAAGAAAAGGCTCACTTTTTCCCTCTTTTCTCTACTCACTTTCGGTGGAAATGATGGAGGCCCGTAAAGGAGGTGCTTTGTTCCTCTTTGTCGTTCCTATTTTGTACCAGAGAATGGAAAATTTATCCTTCTCACTCTTTTTCCTTCCTTTACCCTTCTCCTTATGCCCCACTTTTTATCATGCATATTTGTATTATAAAGCGTGAGGCTATTTGTAACTATTTTTTGGTCACATAATTAATCTGTATTAATTGTTTTATATAGATGATTTCTTAGTTTTAAAAAAAAATTGTTAATATATTAAAAAAATTATTTAATTATTATTAATAATTATATATATTACCATGCGGTATAACCGAAAACTGAATTGAAAAACCAAGATCGATTTTTGTATCGAATCGATTATCGAAATCGATAGAATTCTGCATCGATTAGGTTCTTGTTTTTTTTCTTAATTTCGGATCGATACGGGTTCGGAATTTTTGGTACTAGTTCAATTTTTTACCGATGAGAACCCCTAGTGATGCCCCCAAATTCAGACCACTCGTGTCGAATTTAGTTCACCACATGCTACAATTCTAATGACTAAATAACATCTCACGCAACGGAAATAACAGAATAGATTACATTTATTTAATATAACCATTCACGTCCCAAGATTTCGTAACCGCTACTACATCAATACAACTTAATTTAAACATAGATATTACATTATAGTAACTAAGTCTTATACACATAATAATAGTAAATTTCTAACACGACAAAATCAAGCTATTCTGAAGCCTTCTCTTTACCCTTGTCCTTGCCCGAGGGTTCACCACGTTCTGCCTTAACTGAAAGTTTTAAAGAAAGCAAGGATGAGTAACAATTTGCCCAGCAAGTAATATCGCAATAAGGGTGATCATTTATAGAGTTCAAATCTCAAGGGTATGACATTGAATAATAGTTCAAGAATTATCAACAATTCTCAATAAGGGTCGCTAGGGACAGAAATATATCAATAAGATTCAATTGTAAGACCCCGAATTTTATGAAATAAAAGTATTCAAATTTTCTTATAATTATTATTCAAAGAAATGGTTAAATTGATAAAAGTTTAAAGTTAAGGGTGATATATATAAAATTTTAAAATACGCAAGTGGCTATAAAAATACTTGTTGTTGTTTGGGAATATTTGTTCTACGGGAATATTCTTGTTGTTGGGAAATATTCGCGATGACGGCGCGAACATTTAGGGCCCAATAATGTAATAACCTGTTTGATGAAGAAAATGACAAGTTTGAGTTTTTATAAATAATGACGTAATTGTTACCATTAACACCGTTGATTACCCGGTGGTTAAAATACAAGATGTCTGGCGTGGTTGCGTAGTAGCACACAACGATTGCACAAGATATTTTGAATTATTGATTCTTACGTGAAGACACTACTCAATAATTATTACGGTAATTACTGCTCAATATTTTATTTTATTGATTCAATAATTGTTGCGTTGATATTTTATATTATTGTTGTTTCAATAATTGTCACTGCACAGTATTTTTCATTATCAGATCAATAATTCATATTATTTGAATAATATTATTAAATAGAATTATTGGCAATGTCTAGAAAGTAGTGTCAATGAGAGGTTTGGTCACCTAATTGCGCGCTAGTAAGGAGAAATCCTTATTGGAAAGCCCCCTCTTTCCTGGGAACTGCCTAGTTGTCATTATTGTGATTCTGTAATATTTTTTGTGAATAATTATTTATCGATTTATATGATAAGGAAATATTTATTTTATGTGGATATAAATGATGGCTATATTTATGTGGATATAAATGAATAAATTAATGTTGAGGTGTTTTATTAGTATTTTGTTGA
This sequence comes from Panax ginseng, assembly GCA_020205605.1. Classification (NCBI taxonomy): domain Eukaryota; kingdom Viridiplantae; phylum Streptophyta; class Magnoliopsida; order Apiales; family Araliaceae; genus Panax; species Panax ginseng. The sequence continues at coordinate 24,390,160 of CM035131.1, read as the reverse complement.
AATGAAGAACGAAATTTAGAAATTTTCAGAAAATTAGTTTATTACTTGATTTTGTAAAATCTATAACTCTTTGTGTATAATGAGTTAGGAGATGAGCCATATATCAAAAGAAATCCCTTGAAGTAAGCTAAACTTAGAAATTAGAATCACCCAAAAATCCTTTGTAGATTTATCATGGTGCATTTTTGAATGAAACTGGTTCGAAGGACTCATAATCCGAAAAATCAATGTTCTTGAGATATATTGCGTGAGTTATAAATTTTGATTCGACCGTTGGATCGTTGTGATTTTTGGATATGTTATATATATATAAGTTGAGTATATGTTCACAAATTTTGAACCGTTAGAAATGAACGTATGATTTGTTATGAATTTTAAGAAGTGACTAGTTCAGAAATTGTTGAAGTTTCAGAATTTATCATTCTGGTGGAAAATTCTAGAATGCATGGGCCCCACCTATGGTTGGTGAAGAAATGTGCTGAAATTCTAATTCAAATGTGGTGGGTGGAAATGGTAGCAGGTAAAGCCATCAGGTAGCAGGTCAAGTCTGCCTTGACGTCTTAACATTTTCCTAAAAATAGAGGGGCTAAGTTAAATTGAAAATCACACCGTAAACATAAGCTTTTTCTTTTCTCTCTATATATTATCGAAATATTTTGTGAGTATTTAGAAACTTTGAGAGTTTCTAATCAGTGCAAGTTTCCTTCGAATTTACATCCGATATTCCTATTCCAAGTACCGCTTTCTTTTTGAGGTAAGGGATATTGTCATTATTATTGTAAGGGATTGTAAGGGATTTTAAGGGTTATTATGTTTTTCAGTTTTGAAATTTTTTTGGACCTTCAAAAATTTTGAAAAAATTTGAAATGATAATATGATGAGTTTTCTTGATTGTGTCCAAAAATGGTGATTTTTGGATGTATAGATTAAGAGTTATGAATTTTATGAGAAAAGACTATTTTAAAAGTAAACCCTTATAACTCCTTGTATTTAACTCCAAAATTGGTGAAATTTTTATTGAGAGTACATGTATATAATAGCAGTATACTCTGTAAATTTTGGAATTTTTGGACAAAAGTACAATTTATGATAAATGTCTAAATATTCGACAGTTTTGGCCATATGAAAAATAGTAAATCAATTTTAAAAATTTCGAAAAAAATATATGTTCAATATGGGACTATGTTTTGCTAAATCCCAGAAAAGAAAATTTATTTGTACTGATTTGGTATTTTTCATGAAAATAGACTAGTTATGAGTAAATGAATTAAATATGTTATGTGAAGTAAGAAAAATGAAAAATGGAAAATATGATTTTATGGCTTGAGAATCATATATGAGGTATATGCAGATTTTTGATGAGGGTTTTGGTTATTGGTGATGAAATCTTATGAGTTTTTCATTTTAGGATGATTAAATGCATTAATTAATAAAGAGTAAACAATTAAAATAATTTGTTTATAAGTTTAAGAAATGATTAAAATATTGTGGTAATATTAATAATATTAGATTATAAGATTATTAAGTGATTTATAATATTTGGATTAAGGTGTTATAAAATCGTTGATTTATGAATCTTACTCTTGAAATTAAATCCATGTTTTGATAATATTGTTTTTATTATCATATATAACATTTTTATAATCCTAGTGAAGAAATTTATCTTTGACTTGAGTGTAAAGATTGGTAGATTATTGGTATGATCGTGTCTATGGGTTCTCTTTGGCCAGTAGTGCAAAGTTGAATGGTTGACTGATATGATCATGACCATTGAATTTACAATTGAATATTTTTAGCTTAAGTGCAAAGGTGAATTGATCAACATGGTTATAATTATGGTTTATATAAATTCTGAAATGATTATGTATTCCTTTGAGATATTAATATCTTTGGCCTGTAGTGCAAAGATGAATTGTTGATGAATATCTTTGGCCCGTAGTGTAAAGATGACCTGTTGTTGAATATCTTTGGCCCATAGTGCAAAGATGACCTATTGTTGAATATCTTTGGCATGTAGTGCAAAGATGAACTGTTAATGAATATCTTTGGCACGTAGGTGCAAAGATGAACTTATTAGTATGATTATGAACAAGAACTGTGATTTGGTATAACCATGATCTTTGATGTTTCAGGTAAAGACAGGTGATGTAAATTAACTTCGTCCTGGTTGAGAAGAGAAAATTTGAACTACAATTATGATTATGAGTTATTCACATGGATTGTGAATGAGATCTGATGATTAATGTTACGAGGTTAAAGCATTGTTGGTGGACTTTTAACATGGAGAAGATAAAAGACTTTATGGTCTATTTGACTCTTCTAATGGATTGCTCATTCCGCTGCAACTATGGTTGAAAAGTGTTATCATCTACCATATGTTCTAAATCTCTGATTTATTACTGATGAAGGCTATTGATAATTTAATTATCTTTAGTCATGATATTCTTTTATCGAGCTAGTTGTGCTTCACCCTTTTGCTTCACAATTCCTTTCTGTAATAAGAGTGTAAATTTGGGTCGAGCAGGGGATAACGAGGGGAATAAAACGGTGGTCTATAATCATTGAGGTTCTCCCTAAATAGTATGGAAATACTTTTATTGAGAACTTTAGATAAGCGTGTCGTATTGTATATGTCATTCGATATTTAATTTTGGTTAACCAAATAGGGTGAGGTGAACCCAACTTTAGAAGGGTGTTTTTCCACTATCATACAAGATGTCTAATGACATACAACCTCGTGTTATCATAAGACAGGGTTGTGCACATCCACTTGCTGAGTATATCTACGAGCACTACCTATATGATCTCGGAGTTTGGTTGAAACATAACGTTCAATTATAGACGGTGGAGATAGTTATATAGAAGACTCACCATTGGAAGGAACATGATAGTAATCTTCTCGTTTTTCTTTAGGGTCTATTGGGTCAACCAAGGATAATTCTGTGGACATATGATATCTATCATAACCTAGACGCATGGCCTCCCATGTACGAAGGTTTCCTTGAGCACTTTCCAAAGATTTTAATTTCTAAAATAGTTATTGATTGTACCTTTATGTAAGGTGCCATTGTGACGTGCTATCTAAGGTTGGGATATGAGTCATATATATATTTGTATCAAAAGTCACAACATATGTGTTGTTGTATTTTGCACAACAATTGTTGTAATAAAGTTGTAGTTGTTTTCTGTACCATGTATTTGGCGACTCAGAATAGGTTGGATGGAATGGACCTATTTTGGGGGTGCCATATCAATACTTAATCATTTTGAGATTTCAAATAATGAATACTGAGCAGTCACTAAGGGCTATGAATTTCTACTAGAATTAACAGTAATATACTGATAATCCAATAAAAACGAATACAACAGGTGATAAGCCTAAAGTACCCTACGTTATGTATAACATTTAATCATAATCATGTGCGCACGTCGGTCTCCCGACAATTATATAGTTTCCCCTTCAAGGAGGGTTGTTCATCTCAATTAATTTATAAGAGTCCGCACCGATTCGATTGGTTTGGATAGCTTTCAAATTCATGATTTAGGTCTAGCCGAATCAAATGGCCTAGACCATTTTCTTTCAAAGTATATACAAATAATTATAAGTTCAACATCTGAAATCAAAGTTCGAAAAATGTAAACAACTTCATCTCTAAGCTACAAAGCATTAAGTCATAAGACACGAATCATACTTTCAATGGTTTACTTGTAAGACCAATAATAACACAAGCTTGAGTAATGCTCCATAAAAATATGGTTAGGAACTTGCATCAAAGATATAATGTTTAGATACTTGCACAATATTCGAAGTTGTGTAAGTTAGAAACATGCCTCAAACGTAGTTTACCAAAGTATAGCTTATCAACACTTTTCGAATCGTATTATAACATAGTTACACGTATAGGATATTCATTAGTTACGTATATTCAATACTCATACTTGATATGTAAGTTCGAATGCATACATAAGATTCAAACTTAGTCTTATAATTTCATATGTATGTCATCACATACCTTACATACACATAACACAAAATCAGTTTGTAAGACTATGAAATCAAATAACATAGTTCATAATCATCTTTTGACTTAACGTTTGAAAGTTTATAAACACATCTCAAACATATGACTATATCGTTAGCATGCTTATTGACACTTTGAATACTATATTTAGATGTGTATTATAGATTAAGATAACAATACAAGCATGCACCACATCTCAGATCACAAACCATTTAGGCAGTCTTCACTGCAGGGTGGCATAATCATACATACTTGTTAGAAGCTTAGAGGCAAGAATCAAGGCAGTCCCCTCGCCCACTGCCAGAGTTAAGCTTCTGTTATCCTGGTTTTAGTCCAATTTTTAACATACCAAGATATTAATAATTATCATGCACACATGCTAGAGGACTTTACATAAACGTATGACCATCTTAAGTCCACCTTTACATGTCATGGCCTTAGTTTGGGATTTCTAAGAAATTTAGGCCAAATAGGGTCATGAAATCACAAGGCCTACTAGGTTAACCATATGTATAGGTGAGAAGGTCAAATAAACTGTAATATACATGCTCATAATTGTTCACATTAGTTATTCATAGCTAGCATCATTTATCACTTTAAAACATGCTTAAATTCATGCTTGGTTAACTTTCATTATGTCTAACACATAAGAATCATGTTTAGAGACACAATGAACATAAACATGCCATCTTAAATCTTCAGAACTTAACTACTCATACAAATGCAACTTATTTTGAAAAATATCCGAGTTTACTTTTGAAATCATTTTAAACTTGAACAATGCAATTTAACACATACAAAACATCTTTAAATCTCTTTTCATGTGTAGTTAAGTCATGTTTGCATACTCACAAAGTTAGAACATACTCCATGTGGTATTCATGGATATTAGTTTTAATATGTCAAGTTTTCTTTCAAAAAGTCATTTAGCTCAAAGTCCAAACAAGTTGTTCATGAACAAAGGAACCTTAAATCACAACTCATGCCTATTAACGTTCATAACTCAGTCATATATGTATACTATCGTGCTCAAAATTTTCAGAATACGAGTTTCATTAAAGTTCATTTTTGAAACTTTAAATTCTTGTTATAAAACTCTTACTAAATCATGTTGGACAATTCATATCTCATAAGAAAGCTTTATACCACATGTTATACTTCTTTTCATGCATGTATAGGTCATAATACTAGGGTAGTAACAACACAATACAACATAAGCGAAACTGTGTGCAGTTCTCGGGAAACAGTCTTGAATTGTACACCCCCTAAGACAAATGAGCGTGAATTGCTTCTTCTGGATGTAACCGGGAAGGAGCCCTGCTCACAAACCAACTTTTAATTTCTTTCATTCTAAACATGCTTAAACTCAATCTTAAAGGTTACATACATGTATACAAACTTCATAAACACTTTGGTAGTGAATTTCCAAATCAATTTCACAAGAATTTAGTAGAATTTCTATGATTTACCAAAGTTTGAAATTAAGGATTCAAATATGAATTTTACCTTCTTTGAAGCTTAGTATGCTTAGTTCCTTCTCCCTGCACTATCTAGACTCCTCCTTAATTACCAGCAACTCACACTCTAAAATTTGAAAAATCAACAGGCATTTTACAGTAACGGGAGAAATGAAAATGGAACTGCCTTCTTATAGAGGAATGAGTGACTATCTAATGGGTTTACACTAAGGTTTGAATCCAGAGTGTAGAAGTGGAAGACAATGGGGAATAAGGAGTTGCTCAACTACCACTCCTCGACCATCTTCATAGTAATGATCACCTAGTTATAGCTATTGTGCAAGGCTTAGCTGTGACAACCCGAATTTTTATAAGTTATTAAAATAAGAATTTAATAATTAAAATTCTTATTATGAAATATATATATTTTGAATTATGTGTTTTGAGTGTGGGTAAGTATATATATTTGTAATTTATCTTGAAATATGTGATTTAGTGTGAAGAGATTAAGTGTGAATATAAAAGAGATGTATATGTTTGGAAAATAAGGTTTAATAGTTAATTTAACTATTAAAGAAATTAAATGAGATTGTTACGGAAGGTAATTAACTAAATAATATTAGTTAATTTAATTAAGTTGAAAATTATATTATGAAATAATATAATTCGATTATTATGCTTTATGGCAATGAAATTGGTATGCATTAAAATTTCATAAATAACGAGAGTAATTCACTTAATTAAAATGGTGAATGAATATAAATATATTTGATGGTAATTGTTATTAGATTTAATTAAATTGAATATTAGAATTTGATTAAATAAATTGTGACAATAAAACTATATGATAAATGAGTTATTAACATAAATTAAAAGAGTTTCAAATTTGGTTTTACCAAACAAAGCCTTAGAGCTTTTAAAATTCTTGTTTTAATCTTATTTTTCCAAACAAGGCTTAAGGAATGATTAAGTCATTATTTTAAGTGGTTTTACCAAATAAGGCATAAGGGTTATAAATTATTAATTTTTTTTAAAGTGGTTTAGCCAAACAAGCCTTATGGCTTTTCCTTTTCAAATAATATATCTGACATCAGTTATATATGTATTTATGTTGTATATTAATAGGTATTATAAGTATACGTATATTATATTATCATATGTCAGTTTATATTACGTATTAGTAAAAGAGAAAGGAATAACAAAGAGAAGAAGAGAGAATACAAAGAAGAAGAAGAAGAAGAAGAAGAAGAAGAAGAAGAGAAACCATGAGAAAACAAAAGAAAGGCTTTCATTATCTCCATCTTTTCTCCTAATTCAACCTAGAAAGGTATCAAACTGACCCTTATACTAAATTAAGATATTTTGTATTTAGTCTTTGTAAAATTAGGTTTTCATGATTGTGAATTTATATGCATATATGGTGTTCATATGTTCTCATGTATACGCTTACATGAGATTTTTATTGTTGTTCAAAAGTTTCAATTCACAAAGATATGATGAATATGATGAAATCATGTTCATAGTGTTTGATTATGAAGTTATGTTGAAAATTGTGCTTAAATCTTTGATGTGAGCATGAGTTATGTGTAATATGGGTTATATTATGATATATTATGAGTTATATGGTTGTTCTAGCAATTCAATCCATGTAATTTTGATAAACAAGATGAATTTGATTTATAATGATTTTTTGTGAATTAATTTCTGAAAAATGGCCTTTGAAACTATCAAATTGATGTTTGGTTATGATTTATTGTTGAAATTGATCATGTATTATGTTAGTATGTTAAGAATATGAGTTATTACAATTGGAATTACTTGAATTGGTTTAAAAACAAATTCACAGTGAAGAATTTCGCCATAAATGTCAAAAGAAGAGGAAATAAGAGAAATAGTGAAATTAAAGGTTGTAATCTTTGATGTTTATGTGGTTAGAAACGTGTTAGAAACATTGGTTTATGTTTCTGTAAATATATTACACCTTGGGTAGGTTAGTATGGTTGTTAGAAAGGAGTTTGTAGGCCTAATTTGGCTTTCTGTAGTGTTTTAGATGAAAATTCGTGAGTTAGCAGAAGGACCCCCTACCCACCCCTAAAAGGGTAGTATCTATCAGCCAAATTTTGAAAAAAAAACTAACCAGACATGTTTTACTAAAATGAGGATAACTTTTTCATACGAACTTCGATTGAGGTGATTCAAGATGATCCAGAACGAGGACGAGTAGACCTAAAACTTTTTGTTCTTTAAGTTTTTCAATTTGATGTCGGGAATAGTGGTAAAAACGGTCATCTTTAGGAATTTGTTGTATTTTGGGGCAATCGGAGGCGTCGAGGCATGCACGTATGTATGTGTATGCTTCCTTGACGATAAAAGATGTTGTTCTAAGTTATAAAACATGAATGTTAGTAAATATAATGATGCTTAACATTAATAAATAATGTATTAGATAAGTTGTAGAAGCATAGTAAGCATACACAAGAGAGACAAATCGAGTATGATGACGAATAATAAGCGAAACGCCGTGATAAGTGTTAATGAACGTAAAAAGCGTTTTGTGTCAAATGAAATGAATATTATAAAATATGAAATGGATTTAATATAAAACTAATAATGATTCCTAGCAAGATTTAAACACTTGAATGAATTTCGAATATTACATAAGTCAAAAAGTTAACACAATCTAATAAAACATTGTATGCTAATTAACAGGAAAGATTATGAGATGTGGAGTAGAGTTTACATTACAATTACTATGTGTTGTTATGTGACTAATAGTTGATGTGTATGATTATATAATTGTGTAGGGCACGTGAACTGCAGATAACAACGATCAAGGCAAGTCTTTCAGTTTCTATTTGTTATATGAACTTGATGATGAACTGTTTTAAATATTTGTTGCAAAGAGCATGATGTGTTCTATATATATTGAAAGTATGAAGCGTTAAAGTCAATTTATAACTACGTTGATTGAATAATGAATGTTGATTGAGTAAGGAACTCAATCTTTATACTTGTTAAATGAAATGCAATATGTATGTTATGTTAGTCCAATGTTTATGAGATATATGTTGAGCATGTTATTATGTGCTATGTAATGCATGAAAACTGTTAGATTTTACTGGGCTGTCGAGCTCAACCTTGCAAATAACCTCATTTGCAGGTTAAAGATTTAAGGTAAAGTTATGTGCTACTTGAAAGATATGAATCAGATGTGATACTTAAAGATTTATGTACTTTGGCTGAGTTATTATTATTTGAACCATGTTTAAGGTTCTGAATAATGTATTAATGTTGAATTGTAATATCATTTTGTGATGTAAACTCTTATAGTATTACAATAATTCTAAAATATTTAGATGTAAAGGTTGAAAGTTCTAGGAACGAGAATAGTTTGTAATAGAAAATTTTAATTATAATAAAAAATTTTAATTATTTCGCAAATTTCAATGGTAGTATTATCGTTTAATGATGTAAAAATTAGAGGTTGAATGTATTGTTAACGACCGAAGTCGAGAATTAAATTGTATGAATTTTGGGGTCGTTACATTAGCAGATCACGTAAAGGAATTATAGGTTACTATTTGGTAACTAATTTTGGAACAATGGTTTAAAAGCTCAACAATTTGGTTAAATAATGCTTAGTTTGGTTTCTTTGATTTCCAAAATGTGATTTTAATGTGTTAATGCTACTACAATATGAAAAGTTAGGGATTTAATATGTACCCATATCATATAATCCATGTGCATTAATTGGGTCCACATAATTTAATATTTAATGCAGATAAAATAAGACAGTACAATATTATTAACCGGGTATTCTCTACAGATATTATTAGTGCACATTCATCAATATCATAACACTATCCAATATTAAATGTCCATTTTAAACATTTAATCCTTTTTCAAGTTTCTAAGATACACCGTTAATTAATTAATTCAGTATTAAAATATTACACAAGATTTTATTGTGCTACTGGGTACCTCATACCATTTAAATGTATTCTTATCATATGATTTTAATGATGTCACACATTACAATAATGTTCCATTTAACAACCACTGCAATAACTAACTCTTCAAGCTCTCACATTTTTGCAAATTGCTTGCTTTTATCTTCAGTAGGTAGAGCTTCAATTTACTGTTGTCCCTAACGATGTCAAATGGTTTAGCTTCAAGCCGATTAAACTTCTATCACCATACTAGTTTCAAATAACATGAATTAAATTCCAAATTAATAATACTACTAGTTAAAGATCCTATTCATCTCATGCATAGAATTATACAATTACACATAATGAATCTTTCTCTTATTAAACTATTTCTTTCTTAATTCGCTTAGTAAGTTTCTTTGGCCTTCATTATGCCACACTAGGCAAATTCTCATAAGCTTTATATCAAGCTCTTCACCAATCTCACCACATTACTTTATTATCGTAGCGTTCAACAGTTAATTTAATTGAATAAGATTTCTATAAACCATATCACAATAATATTCATTTATACTCAAGTAAATACTCGACTCCCATTAATTTATTTATTAATAATATTCAGAAATTCTCGGGTATTACAGCTTAACGAATGTGCTTTGTCCATCTAAAATTATTTTAGCACCGTTTCTATATAAGGTGTTTGTTGCATAAGAATCCTGTCCTTTAAATGTTCTATGTGTAACCAAAGATAAAATTTTATTTTTTTCAAGATCTTTCATTTCAAATTCTCTCTTCAAGTACTCTACTACCTTTGAAATCTCTTCAGGAGTTCCAATGATATTTAGATCATCAACATATACCGCAATAATAACAAACTCAAATCTAGATCTCTTTATAAAAATGCATGGGCTAGCGGGATCATTCTTATATCCCTCATTTAACAAATATTCACTAAGACGGTTATGCCACATGCGACCAGATTGTTTTAATCCATATAAAGATCTGTTTAATTTGATTGAGTATTGCCCTCGAGAACCGAATTTACATTCTTTTGGAAATTTAAATCCTTCTAGAAGTTTCATATAAATGTCATTATCAAGTGGGTCATACAAATATGTTGTAACGACATCCATTAGATGCAAGTCAAGTCCCTCTTTTATTGCCAGACTGATTAGAAATTAAAAAGTTATCACATTCATCACATGAGAGTGTCTTTTCATACTCAATACCAGGACTTTGAAAAAAATCCTTGCACCACTAGTCGTGCTTTATGTCTCACAATTTCATCCATTTCATTTCGTTTCCGAACAAAAACCCTTTTGTACCCCACTGGTTTTACACCATCAGGTGTATAGACTACTGGTCCAAAAACATTTCTCTTTTCATCAGATTTTAATTCTACTTTAATTGCATCTTTCCATTTTGGCCAATCAAGTCTATGTCTGCATTCCTCAATAGACCTTGGTTCAAGATCCTCGTCATCATTTATAACATCTAGCGCAATATTGTATAAAAAAATATCATTGACGTCGATTTCATTTTTGTTCCATATTTTTCTTGACATGACATAATCTATAGAGATCTCTTCATTTTGACTAATTTCAAGTACCTGATTGTCTTCCGGAACTGTAATATTAGTCATGTCTAGGGGGTTTTCCGTAGACTCTTTTGGAGTTACCATTTCCCCATCATGGTCATCTTGAATCTTTGCTCCTTTTCTTTTTCGAGGATTCTTATCTTTGGAACCGACTGGTCTACCACGCTTCAGGCATGCTTTAGATTCATTTGCAACAAAAGGTTGTCTTACTGGGACATCAATTTTAAGTTGAGCATTAACAGACGGTATATTTGACTTTGTTACATTATTTGGGTCAGTAAATGAGTTTGGCAATTGATTTGCTAAACTTTGTAAATGAATTATCTTTTGAACTTTTAGTTCGCATTGTTTTGTACGAGGATCATAATGAGACAATGATAATTCATTCCAACATATCTCTTTTCCAGGTGCCTATTTTCTCCCCCTAATGTTAGGAAGACTGAGACAATCAGCGAATCTAGCTGTAATAAATCCCCTATTGATAGTTCTAAATATTTAATTATAGATGGGGATTCATATCAAATATATATTCCCAACCTCCTTTGAGGACCCATCATAGTACGTTGTCGTGGAGGAATTGGAATATATACATCCTAGATGAGAAATATTTGGTTCCTAACAAAAAAGTAATTGTAAATGGGAGTACTTATGATAACTTGTTGGCCTGATGTGAATTAGTGATGCCACATGTAAAATAGCATGACCCCAAGCAGAAATTGGGAGTTTTGATATCATTAGTAATGGTCTTGCAATTAATTGAAGACGTTTAATAAGTGATTCTGCAAGGCCATTTTATGTGTGAACATGTGCTACAGGATGTTCAACACTTATCCCAATAGACATACAATAATCATTGAAAGTTTGGGAAGTAAATTCACCAGCATTGTCAATACGAATTTTCTTGATGGGATAATCTGGAAAATGTGCTCGTAATCTGATTAATTGAGCAAGTAATCTCGCAAACGCCATGTTACGAGTTGATAATAGAGATACATGTGACCACCTTGTTGATGCATCAATGAAAACTATAAAATATCTAAAAGGTCCACATGGTGGATGAATTGGTCCACATATATCACCTTGTATTCGTTCCAAAAAAAGTAAGAGATTCAGTCCCTATCTTAGTCGGTGATGGTCGAACAATTAACTTGCCTTGAAAACAAGCAGCACATGGGAAATCATTCGATTGAAGAATCTGCTGGTTCTCCAATGGATGTTCACATTAATTCTCAATTATTCTTCGCATCATTATCGATCCAGGATGGCCTAACCGTTCATACCAAACAACAAATTTTGTTGGATGGGATAATATGGAAAATGTGCTCGTAATCTGATTAATTGAGCAAGTAACCTTGCAAATGCCAGATTACGAGTGGATAATAGAGATACATGTAACCACCTAGTAGATGCATCAATTAAAACTATAAAATATCTAAAAGGTCCACACAGCGGATGAATTGGTCCACATATATCACCTTGTATTCATTTCAAAAAAATAAGGGATTCAATCCCTATCTTAGCTGGTGATGGTCGAATAATTAACTTGTCTTGAGAACAAGCAACACGTGAGAAATTATTCGATTGAAGAATTTATTGGCTCTCCAATGGATGTCCACATGAATTTTCAATTATTCTTCGCTTCATTATCGATCCAGGATGGCCTAACCGGTCATTGAGATCCGTAAGCTTTTGGTTAATGACCACATTTTTTTCAATTGTTTTAATTCCCGTGTAGTACAAACAATAGGAAAAGGCTATTAATTTTTCTAATACACTTTTATTACCCGAGATTATACTCGTAATGTGAAGGTACTCAATGTTTCCTTCACATGTTGTCTCAATATGATACCCATTTTAGCGAATATCCTTAAAACTCAATAAATTTCTTTGAGACCTGGGAGAGTATAATGCTTCATTAATTTTAAATTTTGTTCCTCCAGGTAAGAATATGTTAGCTCTTTCGGAGCCTTCTATCAATTTTGCATTACCCGATATAGTACTGTTGGGAAAAATCTAATTACGCACAACATGTGCAAGACCCCAAATAATTAATAAATGAAATTTAATTTCCTCTAATTATTATTTTGAAATAGTAAGGGTTGATGTGATTAATGTGGATAGTTATGGGTAAAATACGCAAATATTTCAAAATAAGCAAGTGGTTATAAATTATTCATTGTTGTCGGGGAATATTTGTTTGGTCGTGGAATATTCGATCGCTTTGGAATATTCGTGATGACGGCCAAGCAAATGGCCGTGTGGGCACCATAACTGAAAGCGATCGGAGGAAGAAAAACGACAAATATAAGTTGTTTAAAACTAATGGCGTGGTTGTTACCGCTTACAATGTTGGAATACTTAAATGGTTAAAACACGAAGAATACGTTGTTGTTGCACAAGAAGATTACGGTGATTGCACCAATTATCGACTCTTACGTAAGAAGGCACTACTCAATAATGGTTACAGAATTACTTGCTCAAGATTTTATTGGTTCAATAATTGTTGCGTGATATTTTATATTCTTCGTTGTTTCAATAATTGTCATTACACAAAAGATTTTTCATTATCGAAGCAATAATTCATATTATCCTCAATAATATTATTAGATAACATTATTGGCAATGTCTAGAAAGTTACGTCAAGGAGAGGTTTGGTCACCTAATTGCGCGCACTGTGAAGGAGAAATTCTTATTGGAAAACCCCTCTTCCTGGAACCGCCTCGTTGTCAATATTGTGATTCTCGAATATTATTCAGGAATAATTAATTATTGATTCATATGATGAGAAAAATATTGATTTTATGTGGATATAGATGGAGAAAATTTTTAATGTGACAATTGTTGAAAATTGAAATTTTATCTTTTCTCGATAAAATAATTCATTTAAATATATATATTATTATATTTTAATAATATAATAATGATGATATTTTTACAACGAATGTGGGATATATGAGTATACGAGGAGGAAAAGTATTTTTGTTGGATTAAATGTTTAACACATGTTTTGTGTGTTGGTGGACCCATTTGTTGACCAAAATTAATTATAGTATCAGAAAATCGCTTCGTTTGGGATTTCGGTCACTTTCGTCGTAGTCTTGAAGATGAACAGGTGTTTAGATGAACATGACCAACTGGTGAATGTCTTTGGCCTGTAGTGCAAGGATGAATATATATGATTCCAAATATATATTGATTGATATTACAGGGATAAAAATATTGATGATGGACTGTTAAATTCATAGATATTAGTAGATTTCATCCTCTACGTAACTCTTCTATGAATTAATATTTTCCTTTACTATGAATATTGATTTAAAACTTGTTGTCTATTGTATTCTATTATATTTTTCCCTGTTGAAGACTAACGATAATTTTGTTGTATATTATCTTAGTCATAATATTCTTTACTGAGCTAGTTGAGCTCACCCTTTTCCTTTTTGTTCCATTTTTCTTCTCAGGAGGCGAGAATATAGCGAGTACGAGTCGGGGTATGGAATGATGGTGTTAGAGAGTTGTTTAGTAGTCCTCACCATTTTTGTAAAATAATGTATCAATAATTATGATGAGGATTTATTTGTATGTGGATATTGTTCGATGATGATATATCTCATTTTAAACTCACAGATTCTCTTGTTGTAATAATAAAGTTGTAGTTGTTTACATCGCACTGCATTGACAACTCGTAATGGGTGGTGTATACCTATTTTGGGGGTGTCACAACATGCAAGTATACATGGTCAACAAGTAATAAAGTGAAAGTAGAGAATCGTTCCCACGAGGAATTGTTTAATAAAAATCACCAAGTACTAATCCGTAACCAACTCAATCTTATTTAAACGAATGAATTTCAAATTATATAATTAAACTACTATTAAATTACACTAGTTAAATTAAGATTACGGAGATTTAAGATCACAACTTCACTTATTGCTTCATTTAAGTTAACACACTTCTCATCAATTATTCTCTATCCTGAATTGTTAATCAAGAACACTAAAGCAGATAAAACCACCTCTCGATGCATAATACACATACTCACTTAAATCCACATATGATAGAATTAAGTAAAACACCCTAATTAACTAATCCACTATATCTCTATGTGAATTACAATTAAAAAGGATTTAAAGCACAAGTTCTCTATGTAAGACCCCGAATTTTATGAAATAAAAGTATTCAATTTTTCTTATAATTACAATTCAGTAAATGGTTAAATTGATAAAAAGTTAAAGTTAAGGGTGATATATGAAATTTTTTCAAAAATACGCAAGTGGTTATAAAATATTCTTTGTTGTCGGGGAATATTCGTTTGGTCGTGGAATATTCTTTCTGTTGGAAATATTCGTACGACGGCACATCCATTTGTGGGCCCCATAACAGAATAACTGTCGGATGAAGAAAAAGACAAATTAAAGTTTTTATAAATAATGGCGTAGTGGTTACTGTTAACACTGTTGGAATACCGGTGGGTAAAGTAAAGTAATACGCATTGTTGCACAGTAGCACACAGTATTGCATAGTATTTTTGAATTATTAACCCTTACGTAAGAAGGCACTACTCAATAATTGTTACAGTAATTACTGTTCAGTATTTTATTGATTCAATAATTGTCGCTATTGATATTTTATATTATTGTTGCTTTCAATAATTGTCAACCGCATAATATTTCTCATTATCGGATCAATAATTCATATTATTTGAATAATATTATTAGATAGCATTATTGGCAATGTCTAGAAAGTTCTCACAAGGAGAGGTTTGGTCACCTAATTGCTACCAAGAAGGAGAAATTCTTATCGGAAAGCCCTCTTTCTCGAAACTACCGTTGCCAAAGATCGTGATTCTGTAATATTATTTGTGAATAATTAATATGATGAGGACAATATTGATTTTATGTGGATATAGATGGAGAAAATTTTAATGAGACAATTGTTAAAAATTAATATTTTATCTTTTTCGATAAAATAATTCATTTAAATATATTATTATATTTTAATAATATAATAATGGTGATATTTTACAATGAATGTGGGATATATGAGTATACGAGGAGGAAGAGTATTTTTGTTACAATAAATATTTAAAACATGTTTTTCATGTCTCATGGACCCCATTTCTTGACCGAAATTTGATTATAAATTGTAAAATCGTCTGTTTGTGAATTTTTGGCCAATTTCGCTTTTGAAATTTGGAAAACTTTCTTCCGCAAAGTTGTAGAGAATTGAATTTCCTATAATAATTAAGAGATTCAATTTTCCGATAAAAGGGCTATTTATTATGAATTATTGAAGTTCAAGTCTCAAATAATTAATTTTTGAAGTTTTAATTATTTTTAATAAGAAAAATGTTTTTACATTTTTTGGCCACATTTAACATGTGCTTGAAATGATTTCAGTTGGCAAAGGTGTGCGTAAGAATTTGGTTAATAAATATTATTAATTTATTAAATTTTCTGCTTTGGTGTTCTAAGCATTTTCCTATATATAGAGAGCTTAGGTTAGAATTGAAAATCACACCAGAAACTGAAGTTTTCTCTCTCTATATTGTCGAGTGTATTCTTGTGAGTATTTTGATATCTTGAGTGTTGATATACGGTGCAAGTTCATTCAGCGTTATTCCAGTTAGAAGTACTGCTCTTTTGAGGTAAGGGATAATAAGGGATTTTAAGGGTTATTATTTCAAAATTCTTCTGAACCTTCAAAAATTCTGAAAAAAATTTTGAAATGTTAATTTGATGAGTTTTGTTGATTGTGTCCAAAAATGACGATTTTTGGACGTATAGATTAAGAGTTATGAATTTTATGAGGAAAGACTATTTTAAAAGAAAACCCTTATAACTCCTTGTGGTTAATTCCAAAATTGATGAAATTTTTATTGGGAGTACATCTATATAATATCAAGACATCGTAAATTTTAGAATTTTGGATAAAAGTACAATTTATGATAAATGTTTAAATATTCTTGGGTTTTGGCCATGTGAAAATAGTAAATGATTTTTAAAATTATGAGAAAATATATGTTCAATATAGGACTATATTCTCGCTAAATTCGGAAAAGAAATATTTTTGGAACTGATTTGTTATTTTCATGAAAATGGACTAGTTATGAGTAAATGAATTAAATATGTTATGTGAAGTAAGAAAATTAGAAAATAGGATTTTATGGCTTGAGAATCCTACATGAGGTATATGCAGATTTTTGATGAGGATTTTAGTTATTGGTGATGAAATCTTATGAGTTTGGCATTTTAGAATGATTAAATGCATTATTTAGTAAAGTGTAAACAATTAAAATAAATTGTTTATAGGCTTAAAAAAATATTATTCTTTCAATATCATTATACCCTTTAGAAATATTGGTATGGATTTTATTGTGGAATTTCTACCTTTTTTGAGTCGGGTTTACTTATTCATGAGATACTTATTCACGAGTTACTATTCATGAGTTACTATTCACGGTTACTTATTCATGAGTTACTATTCATGACAAAATTAGTTTCTTTTTCTAACCAAATTATATTTGATTTATAAATATTACTCTGAGATTAAAACTATATATTGATTATATTGATTTTATTATCATATATAACATTTTTATAACTCGATGTTGAAATTCTCTTTCACCTGAGTGTAAAAGATGGGTAGATTATTGGTATGATCATGACTAGGGTTCTCTTTTGCCGTGAGTAAAAAGTTGAATTGTGGACCGTATGATCATGACCATTGAATTTATAATTGAATATCTTTAGGCTTTGAAGTCAAAGGTGAATTGATCAACATGGTTATAATTATTGTTTATATAAATTTCAAATGATTATATATTTCTTTGAGATATTAATATATTTGGCACAGTAATGCAAATATGATCTGTTGAGGAATATCTTTCGGCCTCAGTAGTGCAAAGATGAATTGTGGATGAATATCTTTGGGTCGTAGTGCAAAGATGACTGTTGTTTGAATATCTTTGGCTTTGTAGTGAAAAAGATGAATCTGTTGATGAATATCTTTGGCCGTAGTGCAAAGATAAATTTATTAGTATGATTATGAACAGAACCGTGATTTGGTATACCCACGATCTTTGATGTTTCAGGTAAAGACAAGTGATGAAAATTATCTTCGTCCTGAATGAGAAAAGGAATTTAGAACAACAATTACGATTATAAGTTATACATGTGATTGTGGACAGGAATTGTTGATTGATGTTACAGGGATAAAACATTGTTGGTTGACTTTTAACATGGAGAAGATAATAGACTTTATGGTCTATTCGACTCTTCTAATGGAGTCTTTAGTTCATTACCGAACTATGGTTGAAATTTTTTTATCGCTCACCATATGTTCTAAATCTCCGATTTATTATTGATGAAGGCTATTGATAATTTAATTATCTTTAGTCATGTTATTTTTTTTATCGAAGTTAGTTGTGCTTCACCCTTTTGCTTCACAATTCCTTTCGTAATAATAAAAGTGTAGCCGGGTTTGAATGGGGAATAACAAGGAATAGAATCATGGTCTATAGATGTTGAGGTGAGGTGAATTTAACTTGGAATGGTGTTTTGCCACTATCATACAAGATGTCTAATGACATACAAACTCGTGTCATCATAAGATGTGGTTGTGTTTCATCCACTTGCCGAGTATATCTACCAAAGACTACCTATATGATCTTTGAGTCTATTTGAAATTTAACTCTCAATTAGAGACAGTGAGATAATGATATGTCAAGAGAAAACTCACCATTGGGAAGAATATGATAGTAATCTTCTCATTTTTCTTTAGGGTCTATTGGGTCAACCAAGGATAATTCTATGGCCATATGATATCTATCATAACCTGTAAGCATGGCCTCCCATGTATGCGAAGGTTTCTCTTGAGCACTTTCCAAAGATTCTAATTTCTAAAAGCAAGCTTTTCGACTATACCTTTATGTAAGGTGTCATTATGAGGTGTTGTCCACGGTTGGGACATGAGTCACAGTTGATATATATTTGTATCCAAATTCACAGCATATGTGTTGTTATATTTTGCACGACAATTGTTGTAATAAAGTTGTAGTTGTTTTCTGTACCATGTATTTGGCGACTCAGAATGGGTCGGATGGAATGGACCTATTTTGGGGTCGTAATAAAGTTGTAGTTGTTTTCTGTACCATGTATTTGGCGACTCAGAATGGGTCAGATGGAATGGACCTATTTTGGGGTCGTTACACTCTATAAGATTACATATGGCGTAAAGTCATATCTTTATCCTAAACACGAATCATGAATTCCATCTATGCAGAAATCACAAACACATGCTATCATGATCACATCTAAATCTAAACTTCACCTCTCGAGTTCATATAGATTATCACGGTAATTGATGGCCAATTAATTAAACAATTTAGTCCAAATCACAATAGACAATCCTCACGGTAGAACAAAATAATTGATAGCGAAGCATATTAAAATAAACTACACAATAAGATCCATTGTAATCTCAAACAAAGAATTAGTTCATTGAATTAAAACTAAGAATCCACACTTGAATACACATTAAAAGATAAGAATAAGATTAAGGAAAAGAAGTGAATCTATTATCGGCAAATTCGTCCTCCGTCTCGCTCTTGATCTGGATCTCCAATGGCTTTCAGGTGCTTTAATCTCCAAATCTCATAAAAACTAGTGTTTTCTCCTATTTTACTCTAATATAATCTAAAGGAATCCTCTCTTTCTCTTCTAATCCTTGTGATTCTCCTTCTTTTATATGTCTCTTTATATGTCTTTAAGTCCTCTTGGAAGTCCTTGAGTCAATCGGATTGAACCAATCCTTCTTGGACTCAAATTCGGACAAAAAATGACTTTTCTGCGCGTACCCCCTCCCCGGTGGGGGGTATAAGGCTAAAAGGGCCGACCCCGATGTGATAGGCTTCTGTTTTGCAGCTTGTACCCCTGCCCCGATGGGGGTTTTGTGAAGAGAAAGCCCGCCCCGACGGGGGTCCTTTTTCTGCTCTGACGTCCTTTGAGAAAATGACCATAACTTCTTCGTCTGAACTCCGATTTCGATGATTCAAGATATTCCGGAAAGAGGAGACGTAGATATACAACTTTCATTCTTTGAGTGTTACGAAATAAGGAATAGAGCAATGTTGAAATTTGCTCAGAAGTGGCTGCTATATAAATAGTCACCCAAAATAGTGAATTTCAACGTCTGTTGGTACAAAAGTCATAACTCATGCATCTGAACTCCGATTGGAATAATTCAAGATGTTCTGAAAAACTAAGAAGAAGCTCTACAATATAATCCAAGTTCCAAGCTAAGAACATGAAATAAACATGAAAGCCAAACGATGTCCGAGTTATTTTTCTTTGCGATTTCATACCAATTCTTTGCAATCACAGCTCCCAAGAATATAATCTACAAAACGAACACAAAATGCATGCAAAGTAACTAGGAAACATGAGATTAAGCAAATAATTCAAGTAACAGATATCAGATAAGTAGGTATAAAATCTACTTATCAAGTACTAACATTGACTTTTTGCATTGTGAAAGAAGAAAAATATTTCTTATTCTGTAATATGGTGTGTGTAGTAGCGCTGTCTGTGAGACATATATCTCCATCACTCATCGTGAATCAAATCAGAAGAGTATCTATGTTCTTCAATGAAAATAAAATATATAATCAGATTAATAAAATATTTCATAAATAACCAATCATAAGAAAACAGCTAAACATGACAAATACATAATAATTAGAATTTTATTAACGCTTAAAATAATGTCCAATAATATCAAAGTAACATCTAAGAATTTTATATTTGGACATTCTCATCGCCAAACAAGTGGTCAATATTTCCCTCATGGTTTGAGAAAAAATCAGCAACATCTAGATGAGCGGTATCAACACAACCATAATTAAAATCATTATTTCCAGAATCAAAAGTTGCCTCATCTTTTCCATCCTCGCTAGTAAAATTACTCTCTATCTTCTTCCCTTTATCTTTTAGTGATTGTTGATAAAGATCTTGTGATATTTTGGTGTACCTTAGGTGTGCGACCCCGAATTTTATAAAATGAAAGTATTCAATTTTCTTATAATTATTCTATTTAGTAAATGGTTAAATTGATAAAAGATTAAAGTTAAGGGTGATATGTGAAAAATTTTCAAAGTATGCAAGTTGTTATAAAATATTTGTTTGGTCGGGGAATATTCTTTTTGTCAGGGAATATCCGTAGGACGACACAATCATTGGCGGACCCCACAATAGAAGTATTGTCGTAGTAAGAAAATGACAGAATTATCTTTTTATAAAAATAACAGCGAAAGTGTTACCGTTAAAACTATTGAACTACTCGGTAGTAAAAGTACATTAATACGCGTGGTTGCATAAGTAGCACACCTGTATTGATTATTGATGCTTACATGAGAAGTCACTCGCTTATACTCAATTATTGCTATAGTAATTCTTTGATCATATCTCTCATATTATTGATTCAGGTTATTGTCATAATATCATCTGAATAATATTTTATATATTATTAAATCAATAATTGAGACGAAAAAATTATTCACATTATTATTTGCAATATTAACAATGTCTAGAAGTTACGCCAGGAGAGGTTTCAATCACCTAATCATGCCGCCAATAGGGAGAAATCCTTATTGAAAGTCCCTCTTTCGGGAAGCGACACAGTTTGTTAAATATTGTGAGTTATAATATTAATGATGAATAAGTTCGTGTTAATTAAAGATGAAATTGATAGTTCCATTGTGTTGGAATTATTAGTGTTAGTGAAAATCGATATTTATTTCGATAATAATTGATGTCTGGAGGTTATATTGACTAATCGGGTAATTAATCAGATAAATGAGCAATTAATTGCTATTAATTCACATGATTATAACTATTTATTCACATGTGTGTACTATTGAATCACATTCATTTATTATTAGGGGAGTTGGTGCAAGTTTGATAATACTTGCATGACTAAGTTAAAAATAGAGGTATAGATGAATGTACTATACTATAATTAATTTATTCACATATTTAGAACTATTGAGTCACATGATTTACTATTGATTCACATGATTTACTATTAGGGGAGGTGGTGCAAGTTTGATAATACTTGCAGGTCTAAATTAAAAATGAAAGAAAAGTTGAAGGTATTGTACTGTAATATTTTGAGCCCCAAAACGTGCAATTATGGAAACTATATTTTTCTATAAATAGAAGCTCATTCCTTCATTATTTTTCACCAATTCACTAAGTCTCACAAGAGCAATTATTATAGAGAGAAATTATAGAGAAAGAAGAAGAGAAGTTTCTTTACCTCACTATTCCAAAGATCCGGTTTCTTCTAAGGTAAGGGTATTATTCTTTCGTATTCATGAAGAGAGTTATTTTTTCAATACTCGTATGGGTTATTATTCCATTCTTTATTATGATGTTGGAATAACTTTTGTCTGTCATGCAATCTGCATATACGTGGTGAAATTCTTCATTATTCCATTCTTTATTATTCGCATTGAATAACTCCGTCTCTTGATGCCTATCGCATGCTCGGTGAATTCTGTTGTTATTCCATCCTTTATTATTATGTTGGAATATCACGCTTGCGGATTACGCATGACACAGTTCTATTCTTTATTATTATTCGTTGAATATCCTGCATGCGGATTACGCATGACACGGTTCCATTCTTTATTATTACATTGGAATATCTCGCATCTGTCGCGGATTACATACATGAATCGGTTCCATTCTTTATTATTCGGTTGGAATAACTCGTTATGCGTGTGGTCTATCGCATGCCCGTGAATTCTGTTGTTATTACATTCTTTATTATTCGTTTGAATATCCTATCATGCGTATTCGCATGACCTCGGTTCCATTCTTTATTATTCTCATTGGGAATAACTCATCTCATGCTTGGCCTATCGCATGCATGGTGAGTTCTTTTATTATTCCATTCTTTATTATTCATTGGAATAACTTGCTCTATGTGGATTATTCATAGTATGGTGAATGATCCTTCAGATTCATTCTTTATTAAATTGTGGAAATGATGCATGTCATCACGTGGATTACCGTATGGCGGTGAAAATCCATTTACGCTTTAGTATATTCTATTATATTCGTATGAGATATCATTTCTTTTGTACTCGTCATGGAATAACATTTTCTTTGGTATTTTTTTACGAAGTTACTATTCACGGAAGTTACTATTCACCCAGATTACTATTCACTCTAGTATTATTCACTTTCGGGTATTCGGACACTTTTCAGATCGAGTACTATTCACGAGTTATTATTCACCCAAATTACTATTCACCCTAATATTATTCACTCGGGTATTTGGGGTACTTTTCATGCTGTAGAAAGTACTATTCACGAGGTACTTATTCTCAAGTACTATTCATAGGTACTATTGCGGGTACTATTTACGAAAAAATATATTTCTTTTCTCATCCAAATTATTTTTGGTACATGAATATTATTCTTGAATTTTACTCCACAAAGCGAAGATTCGTGTTGACAATTTGGATATTTTTAAACTCGATAAATTTAAAGTCTTTAATATTTATTCTTGATTTCGTTTGATTAATGCTTATATCATTGTCATCATTCTCATGCTTATATTATGGTGAAAGTCATCTTTTTGACTTACGTGCAAAGATGGACTATTGATTATTGGTTTTACAATTGTATATCTTCTACTACGTGCAAGATGGACCAGATTATTGGTTTTCTCTTGTTGTATATCTTTGGCTTACGTGCATAGATGAACTGTTGATTGGTATGATTATGACCAGAGATCATTCGGTATAATCATGACCCATAATGTTACAAATAATGTGGTAAAAGTCCTCATTGGCCGTAGTAGTGCATTGATGGGCGATTGTTGGTATATGATTATGACCAGGATTATTCGGTATAATCATGACCATTAATGATTACAGAAATATCCTTGGTCGTGATGCAGAGATGATTCGATTTTATTTATTATGCTGAGTCTCAGCGATAAAGTTAATGAAAAACTTTTTAAATCATAGAAGATAGTAGATTTTATACTCTACTTCACTCTTCTAATGGATTGCTTATTTCGCTGCAGTTGTTGATCTAAAACTTATTGTCTATTGTATTCTATCAGTTGTTATATTGTTGAAGGCTAAGGATAATTTATTCTTCATTATCTTAGTAATAATATTTCTTACTGGGCTAGTTGAGCTCACCCTTTCTTTCATTGTTCTCTTGAGAAATGAGAATATAAATTTGGGGACAGTGGGGAATGGAGTGATGGTCCGGGATAAATGGCTTTAGTAGTCCTCACTATTCTACGGAATAATGTGATAATAATTATAATGAGGACACCATTTAGTGTGGATATTGTCTAGATGACAATATTCTTGTTTAAACTCTCAGCTATGTTTTGTGGTATTTTACACGACTGTTGTATAATTAAGTTGTATTTGAATTTATGTACCATGTATCTGGCGAATCAAGATGGGTGATGTATACCTGTTTTGGGGGCGTCACATCAGGTACGTGACCAATGGCCTTTACCTCCACAACGATAGCATAAATTCTTCATGGTCTTTTTATCTTTATCACTTTTGTCACATTTTTCATCCTTATGTTTCCACTTCTAGTGGGTATATGTGTTTGAGAAATGACATCCTTGATGATTATTTCGACCACATCCACGTCCACGTCCACGACCACGACCACGTCCACAGCCACGACTACTGGCGTGACCTTTGTCTTTTTCATTATATGATATGACATTTACTGCATGAAATGGAGCAGAGCAAGTTGGACATGCCTCATGGTTTTTCATCAATAACTCATTATTTTGTTCAGGCACAAGGAGACATGAAATTAGTTCAGAGTATTTCTTAAAACCCTTTTCACGATATTGCTGCTGCAGGAGCATATTAGATGCGTGAAAGGTAGAGAATGTTTTTTCTAACATATCCACATCAGTGATTTTTTCTCCACATAACTGTAATTGAGAACTGATTCTAAACATAATTGAGTTATATTCACTTACAAATTTAATATCTTGTAATCTCAGGTGCATCCTATCATAATGAGCTTTAGGGAGTATTACAGTTTTTTGGTGGTCATATCTTTCCTTTAGACAAGTCTAAAGGATAAGTGGATTTTTAATAGTCAAATATTCAGCTTTAAGACCCTCATGGAGGTGATAACGAAGAAATATCATCACTTTGGCCTTATCTTGACTAGATGTTTTGTTCCCTTCTTTGATGGTATCACTGAGACCGTTTGCATCTAGATGAATTTTAACATCTAATACCCATGATAAATAATTCTTTCCCGTAATGTCAAGAGCCACAAATTCGAATGTTGCAAGGTTTGACATTATAAACTATCACAAGTATGTTGAAAATTGTTAGAAGAAAATATTCTAATATATTTTTTTTTCAAAAATTTGAATAAATGCACAAGAATATATAATTTAAATAACACTAAATACTCTGAAAAAAAAATATATTAAACAATAAAGCATAGACTGATACATAATGGCCACTAAAGCTGAAATGAGATTATTTCTCTGGAAGTGACAAAGTTAAAAATTAAAACACTAGAAATGAAATAACAGCTATAATCCTAGATGGATCCTTTCAAGTAACCATACTACAGATGTGACATGCAATGCGTAAAAAATGATCATGGCGTGTTTTTTTTTATAAGAAGAGACAAAAACTAATTATCAATTGTGGAAATAATGAATATGGTAGAATTGTATCATATATCAATAAAAAATGAAGATAAAACATGGTAGAACTGTATCACATATCAATAAAAAATGAAGATAAAATTTTTCTGCATTTAAAGATTTCGGAAAATCAGGCACTTATTCTGCTTAAAAAAATTAAATTCAACATCATATAATGAACACATTTAAATGCAGCTTAACCAAAAGTAATTATAGAATTCAAACTCATAGAAGACAAAGTAGTTAAATAAATCTTACATAATTAGAGCCATCCAGTATAAGATGGTAACCACCATGGTTCAGATTAATAGAATAATAGAATATGAGAAGAATAGAAAAGAAATAGACGGAAAATTTAAGTCTTCTTTTCAATTTTTATGTTTCTGAGTTTTTTAATAAATGGAAAAGAAAAGAAATGGATAGAAAATTTGGTCACTTTTCCTGCCAAAGTTTTTTCGTCCAAAATTAGCCTGATTTAGACGGAAAAGAAATTGAAATAAATAATATTTTTATAATTTCCAAATTATCCTTAACTTTTAATATAATAAATTTTAAATTACAACTCATGTTCTCAATTTGTAAAAGTGATATTTTCTTTTCTTTTCATTAGAACTTAAAAATGCAAGAAAAGAAAAAAAATTAAATTTTCTATTCGTTTCTATTAAAAACTCAGAAACAACACAAAGAAAAACTTCAAGTTTTCTATTCTTTTCTTTTCTGTTATAATTTAAGTTTTCTATTCTTTTCTTTTCTGTTCAAAACTCAAAAACGAGTGTTAGAGTCTGTCTCGTGCTGATAATATTATATAATTAGAGATAACACTAGGAGAGAATAAGAGGATAGATTTTCTTGTATTATTTTAAGTCTCACAATATATGGATAGTAAGCCTCTATTCACAGGCTTATAAATACATGAATAAAAAAAATACATAAATAAAAGATAGAAGATAAAAAAAATACAAACTTAATTAAAAAATAAATAAAAAGTTCATCATTCATATACCAATAAAGAGAGAATACAAAATAAATGGACATCCACATTTATAACAATTCAAAACATTTCTATCATAATTTAAAATTTCCCATTTTATTTTTTCATCCACAAGGAAAGAAAACTAATCAGTTGACGTGTTCAAAAAAACTTTGACTAGTCTAAAATGCAGAGTTTGACTTTCTTACAGGGTAATATACTCGCCGGTCCCAAATTAATTGTTTAGTTTTAATTTTTTTAAATTAAATTAATTATTTTTATAATTAATAATTAAGCATATATAAATATATTTTTAAAATTATAAAAATTGAGATTAGTAATAAATTACATATACTTTTTTTTAGTTATAATCTCTTCACTTATATTTTAATAAAAATAATGAAAATATTAATTTTAAAAATAGTCAATTTAATTTTAAAAAATTAAAACTGAACAATTAATTTGGTACGGAAGAAGTATCAACCAACAAGAAAGCCAGCCATTTTCAAAATCACTGCCACACAGAGAGCTGTGAAAGTGTGAATACAGAAAGACAGTGAAGCTAACCCCACTAGCTCTGGTATACCAAACCCTATTATTTCCATCTTCTTCCTCTTCCTTCAGCTGTTTCTCTCTCTCTCTCTCTATATATATATATATATACACATAGATACAAACATATACACATACATACATACAATTAGTGTAATCAATCTTCAATTAAAACTAAATAAGCAATCAAAAGAATCCTTTAAATATGGCTGATCTTGACTCTGCCCTCCCTGCTGATTCTGCTGGTATAATCCTAGCTACTCATAGTCATAGACCCATCTATATATATATGTATGTACTTCACTTTTTGCAATTTCTCTGTAATAATTTACTATTCTGTTTGTTAATTGTAGGTCTTGGTGCTGAGGATCGTGCTGGTCTTGTTAATTCCCTCAAGGTGATAAATTTTTCCTACTTTGATTGCATATCTACTTATTTAGGTGTGATAGATTACTGGGTATTGATTAGAATTTAGTTTGGATGATTGTATTTTTAAGCCTGATCAGTAAATTTGTTAATTACAGGATAAGCTTCAAGATTTGGCGGCAGATGATTCTGATTTTCTAAAGAATTTACCTGCAAATGTTAGGAGGAGAGTTGATGTCCTGAGGGAGATTCAGGTTTTATAATTTTACTTGTGATGTTTCTGCATTTTATCTCTGTTGATTTGATTTATATATGATGAATTTCTTTTCTTTACTTTTCACTTTTGGTTTGTCATTAGCTGGGTAATAGAACTAGAAATGTCTAGGTTGTTCTTTTTAATTTCTCGATACTTTGTTTGTGTGGTTTATTGTCTATTGGTGCTGATATCTTTTTGCTTTTTCAGTCAGTTTTTATATAAGCTGTTTAATTATTTTTGTTTTGAGGGTGCAAAAATGTTTAGTAGGTTTTAAACAGTGAACCTTTTTTTGATGTGATAATTACCACATGAAAACAAAATGTAAACATTAAAACAAAATGGTAAAAATTAAGAAAGTATAAAAAAGAATCAATTGAGGTTGCTGCATATTTATGAATTGAACCTTTTAAATTAAGCAATGTTTATCACTTCAAATAGTCATACCTTGTAACCCTAAGCCACTCCTTAAAGTTGAAGGCAAAAAAAGATTTATGCCTAGTAGGGGATCAACTGGGTGATATTCCTTGTGGACTCATTCTGGCCATTCATATATCCTACAAGGCACATGTAAGCTCCATACCTGGAAACTTGCTTTTAGGGTATTAATGGTCATAGTATTCCAGCCAGGTTTGGCATTCTTATTTTAATTTGCTTATCTAAAGCACTTGGACAGGGTAATCATGGTGTTGGAGATGTAGTACTAACCCCTGTTCAAGTTCAAAAAGAGTCTCATAGCATTTCTTTATAATGAATGTTAAAGTTTGCGAAGTGACACTTAGACATAATACTTTAATTTTACTCTTATAAATATATAGTTAAGATGTATTCTTATTATTGGGGCGATTTTTTTTATTGTTAAAAATAAAATTTTGCATTTGAAAAATATAATCAAACAGATTATGTGATAGCTCTTCATCTTGTGCTTGAAATGCTCCACACAAGATTTTCATGATATATATCTTTATAAGTAACTGCAATTAGTTTAAATATGATAGTATGATTTATCATCCATCTCTGCTTGGCTGGTTAGTGGATAAGTTAAGAAAACAAAGTTCTGAGTTTGTCATGTTCTTTTGTCTTCTCACACTCTCTCCTTACAGGTTCAATATGATGAACTGGAGGCAAAGTTTCTTGAAGAGAGGGCAGCACTTGAAGCAAAGTATCAGAAGCTGTATGAGCCATTATATACAAAGGTCTGGCAATAAATCCTATTTTCAGAAACCAGTTCTTCCAAATCATCATGTGGCCTTTGCTTCTTTGTGCATGTTAAATTTTATGAATCTGAAAGCATCTTTTATAAGGATTGTAAGTGGCGTAGGGTAGTCAGGCTGGGGTTTGAATCTCAAGTTGGCAGGCTTCCTCTGGGATACCTGTGCTCAAAGTCCTAATTAGAAAATGTCATAATTATAATATCAAGTAGTTGATAGTGGAAGTTATTTCCAGATATCAGCAGTTACCTATATCTAAGTAGCAGTTAATTATTAATAGTTATTAGCAGTTATGTTTTAAATAATTTTAACAGCAGTTAGGATGTTGTGGTATGGATAATTTTATTTTCAGATTTCTGTTTTAATGAATATTCTGCAGTTCTCTCTCTATTTTCCTCTTTATTTTACTTTTCTTTCTCTAAATCTCTCAATCTTTTTCTAAATCTTCTCCTTATTCTCACTACTTCTTGTTCTTCTTTTCTTCATCAATTAAATTCAGTTTTATAAAACAGATCACATTTAGATTGTGACAAGTTCGGTATCAGAGCGGTATTTTTCTGCGACCTTATTCATCATGCTTTCATAATTTTTCAAGCCAATCTACTTCCTGTAAACTTCAATTCTATTCTATTCTTCTGCAAATTAATATTCTGGCAACAAGGTATGGAAGAAACTTCAAGATCTCAAATGTGTAATGATATTCCAAGGATGATCAGAGAAATGCACAACTTTAATGAGGAAGAAATTTTGAATGAGTAACGTGAATTCAGAAATCCTTTTGGAAGGAATGGTGAAGATAATGGAAGGAGGAATGGGGAAGGAATTTTCAGAAATCCTAATCATGCAGATTAAGAGATAAATAAAAGAAATGAATCAAATGATGGGACTGATTTCAATAGAAGGGATGATGACTTGAAACATTTGAAGTTGACATTTCCACAATTTGAAGAAGGTGCAGACCCTAATAATTGGGTTAGAGGTTGCAAGGAATACTTTGATATTTATGGAATAAGTAAGGTCAAGAAAGTTTCGATCGCTGCATTGCATATGCATCGTACTGCTAAGAATTGGTACAAATCATATATTGTGGGAAGGTGAATGATTACGTGGCAAACTTTCACTACTAATTTGATTGTAAGGTTTGCCTTGGTTGGGCATGAGGACATTTGGGATGATTTCAAGCAATTGAATCAAACCGGTAGCATGGTAGATTACGTAGACAAATTTGAAGAGTTGAGGGGACTGGTTTTAACTCAATTTTCTATGTTGGTTGAGGAATACGTTCTATCCAATTTTATCAGTGGCTTGAAAGACACTACCAAAAATTGTTGAAGTTGTTAGAGCCTACTTCTCACGTAAGCATACAAGCAAGCAAAGAAATATGAAAGTTCAATGACTAGTGCAAGCTGAAGGATTATGGAACCCAATTCATCTACACTAAATATTTTCCATCATATTCTGCCAATTTTACTCCTAATAGGCCAAATGGAACCAATACTGCAACTTCTAAGTTATTTTCTAAAATTACAACATCTATGGGTTCTAATGCAGGTCCAAGAAGAATTACAGCAACCGAAAGAGATGAAAGAAGGGTGAAAAGATTGTGTTATTTCTGTGATGAGAAGTATACTTTAGGGCATACATGCAAGAATCCTCAAAATTTTATGTTGGTAGGGGATGAAGAAATGGATAGCAGTGAGTATAATATTTGATGAAGACTTAGAGGAATACAATGAGTTGTTGGAAGGGGACAAGATAGAAATGAAAATCTCTGCTAATGCACTCATGCACTCATGGGAAATCAAAAGAATAATACCATAAGGGTCATAGGATGGGTGAAGAGGCCATCTTTCACTATACTCATCGATGGGGGTAGCAATCACAATTTCATTGATCCACATGCTGTAACTAGGCCAGGTTGTGCACAAGAGCCTACTAAGGCTATGGTGGTTTTGGTAGCAAATGGAAGTTAGTAAGTGTTGCAAAATGTACATAATTCAAATGGAAGATGAATGGAGAAGAGTTTGAAACTGAAATGAGAATTCTTCCCTTAGGGGGATGTGATGTTGTGCTAGGAGTTCAATGGTTGCAACAATTTGGGCCTATAGTCTTTGATTTTCAGCAACTAAAGATGATGTTTAAGAGAGATGAAAAGAAGATAACTCTCAAGGGTTAACCTCAAGGCAATGGGGTATGTCTTAAGATGATGACCGGGGAAGCAATGGCCAAATCTTTTATAGATCAACATGTCATGATGGTATTGCTATATATTCAGTTATCTTGCATCCTTCTTTTGATTCTAATGTTCAAGTAAATTTTTCACAAGAGAAGCCACAACAAAATGCGCATGACTCTAAGTTGGCATCCCTATTAATGCAATATGATGATGTCTTTGCTGAGCCTACATCCCTTCCACCAAAAAGGTTCTTAGATCATCACAAAGACCTTAAACCTAATACAACACCTTTCTCTATCAGGCCCTATAGATACTCATATGATAAAAAGAATGAAATTGAGAAATTACTGGCTGAAATGCAATCATTTGGGGTCATAAGACCCAGTAATTCCCCTTTTGTATCTCCCATTCTCTTGGTCAAAAATAAGGATGAAACTTGGAGGTTTTGTGTAGATTATAGAAAACTCAATTTATTAACTATCAAGAACTAGTTTCCTATTCCGCTTATTGATGAATTAATTGATGAGTTAGTCCATGCCAATGTTTTTTTCTAAACTGGACTTAAGGGTTGATTATCAACAAATTAGGATGTCTCCTAATGATATACCTAAAACAACTTTTAGGACACATTTTGGTCATTTTGAATTCACTGTCATGCCCTTTGGTTTGACTAATGCTCCTACCACTTTTAAAAGCATTATGAATTAAATTTTTGAACCTCATCTTATGAAATTTATTCTTGTGTTTTTGGATGATATCTTAGTTTATTCACCTGATCTAGATTCTCACTTATATCATCTTAAAACAACACTTGAAATCCTAAGATTGCACCACTTGCATGCTAAAAGGTCTAAATGTGCATTTGCCTTGCATGAGATTGATTATTTGGATCATATTATTAATGGCAATGGAGTGGCAGTTGGTCAAAGCAAAACTGAAAGTGTGATGCAGTGGCCTATTCCAATTTCCATCAAAAGCTTGCGAGGTTTTTTGAGGCTTACTGGCTATTACCGAAAGTTTGTGAAATATTATGGAAAAATAGCCAAACCACTGACAATCTTATTGCAGAAAGATGCTTTTCAATGGAATGAAGAAGCTGAAAAGGCTTTTATAGCTCTTAAAGAAGCAATGACTAGCACTTCTGTTCTAGCCTTACCTGACTACAATAAAGATTTTGTGGTGGAGACTGATGCTTCTAATAGTGGCATTGGGGCTGTATGAATGCAAGAAGGCAAGCCAATAGCTTATTTCAGCAAATCTTTGGGTCTTAGAGCCCAAACTATGTCCATTTATGAGAAGGAATTAATGGCAATGGTCAGTGTTGTTAAAAAGTGGTCTCATTACTTAACTGGTCATCATTTCCACCTTAAAACTGATAACCAATGCTTAAAGTATTTCATAGAACAAAAGGTTACTTCTCTCTTGCAAAAGAAGTGGTTGAGTAAACTTATGAGGTATGATTATTCCATTTTGGACAAGAAGGGGAATGAGAATATAGTTGTTGATAGTTTATCCAAAATGCATGAAGAAAGGGCGAAAGTGCTAGCTATAACTACTGTTGTTCCTCTATGAATGCAACAACTTATAGCTTCTTATGAAGGAGATAATCATGTGATTGAATTAGCTATTTGCACGGTTGGACCTCATGAATATGGATTGGTCAGTGGAATATTAAAGTATAAAGGAAAATGGGTGGTTGGTATTAATGGTGACCTTCGAACGCATATCTTTGAGGAACTGCATTGTAAGGGAGTGGGAGGCCAGGTGTTGCTGCCACTATAAGAAGAGTGCAACAATATTTTTCTTGGGTAGGATTACAACATGATATCTTGACTTGGGTAGCTGAATGTGATACTTGTCAAAGAATTAAAGCTGAGTATCTTCCTTACCCAGGACTTTTGCAGCCTCTTCCCATTCTAGAAATCTTTTGGAAGGACATCTCTATGGACTTCATTACTGGATTGCCCAACTCCCGGGGATTTGAAGTTATTTGGGTGGTGAGTGATAGACTTAGTAGATATAGCCATTTTGTTGCCTTGTCAAACCCCTTTTCAGCCAAGCAGGTAGCTCTTTCTTTCTTTGAAAACGTCTTTAAGTTGCATGGATAACTACAATTGTTAGTGATCGAGATCAATTGTTCCTTAGTGAATTTTGGCAATATTTATTTAGACTATTGGGTACAAAATTGCATATGAGCACAGCCTACGATCCTCAAAGATCAGGGTGTACCGAAAGGATAAACTAGTGTGTGAGCAATATTTGAGAGACAACTGGACACTCACCAAAGAAATGGAGTACTTGGTTAACAATGACAGAATGGTGGTTCAATACTACTCAGCTCTTGGTACTACACCCTACAAGGCTGTTTATGGAAGACCTGCACAACTGTTAATTCTCCCTCACCAAGGTACTAAGATAGCCGCAGTAGCAAAATTTATTGAAGAGAGAAAGGAACAATTGATAGTACTAAAACAAAACTTGGAAAGAGCTCAACAAAGAATGAAATCCATGGCTGATGCAAGGAGGATAGAGAGAATTTTTAATGTGGGAGATTATGTTTATCTCAAACTTCAACCTTATAGACAAAGTTCAGTGGCTCTAAGGAAGGACCTTAAGTTATCTCCTAAGTTTTATGGGCCATTTAAAGTGTTTGACAAGATGGGGGAAGTAGCGTACAAGTTGGAGTTACCTGAGACATCAAGAATTCATCCTGTATTTCATGTGTCCCAACTTAAACAAATAATTGGACCACATGTCATTCCAGTACCTAGTTTGCCTACCGTAGAACCAAGGGGAAGAATTGAAGGGACCTTTGAGGATTGTTAACAGAAGAATAATTATGAAAAAACCCAGCAATTTACTCAAGTATTGGTTCAATGGAAGAATGCTAGTTTGGAGGACTCTACATGGGAAGATGAAGATAGTATGACTCGTTATTTCCCAGATTTTGATTTGAATCCATGAGGACATGGACTATTTGGAGTGATGGAGTGTGTCATAATTATAATATCAAGTAGTTGATAGTGGAAGTTATTTCTAGATATCAGCAGTTACCTATATCTAAGTAGCAGTTAATTATTAATAGTTACTAGCAGTTGTGTTTTAAATAATTTTAACAGCAGCTAGGATGTTGTGGTATGGATATTGTGTATTTTCAGATTTCTGTCCTAATGAATATTCTGCAGTTCTCTCTAATTTCCTCTCCATTCTACTTTTCTTTCTCTAAATCTCTATCTTTTTCTAAATCATCTAACTACTTCTTGTTCTACTTTTCTTCATCAATTAAATTCAGTTTTATAAAACAGATAACAAATTTAGATTGTGACAGAAAAATCATAACTTAGTTTCGGAGTCCATGATATTTTATATTGCATACAATGCTGTGTTCTTATTCCAGTTCTGCATACCAAAATTATCAACTTTTTAGGCAGCAGTGCTGTCAATCCTACAGTGCCTATAGCTATAAGCTACATCGATGTATGTTTTACTTTGATGACTGATTGTGCTGCTAAAATTCGTTTAGGAACCTTTCAGATTATGAGAGTATTATCTTTTGTAGTTCGGTATTGATATTTTTCTTGATCACCTGCAGCGATATGACATTGTGAATGGTCTCCTCGAAGTTGAAGTATTTTCAGATGTGGGTTCAGATAACCAAACAATTGATCAATCAACCGGAGGTATTTCTGAGTATTTGGCTCTTACTAATAAATTAGACGAATTTCTGAACCAAATAAGAAAATATTTTCTTACATGCAGAAAAAGGTGTGCCAAATTTCTGGCTCACTGCAATGAAGACTAATGATTTACTAGCCGAGGAGGTAAGGAATGGAGCACATCCACTGGCTTTTATCTGTTCTCCTTTCAAATTAATTGAACTTTTGCTTATTCTAAACTTTTTCAATTTTATCAACCCAGATTTTGGAGCATGATGGAGGAGCTCTCCAGCATCTTAAAGATATCAAATGGTATAGGATTGATGGTTCCAAGGGTTTTAAGCTTGAGTTCTTCTTCGATCCGAATCCATATTTTAAGAACTCTGTGCTGACAAAAACATATGACATGATTAATGAGGACAAGCATATTTTAGAAAAAGCAACAGGGTAATATTGCTCGATTCCTTTTAGTCATTCCTAAGGGTCCTGTTAATAAAGTGCATATTTTAATTGTATTGGACTCGGTATCTTGCAGAACGGAGATTGAATGGTTCCCAGGGAAAATCTTGACTCAAAAGATCGTGACGAAAAAGCCAAAGAAGGGATCCAAGAATTTGAAACCAATCACAAAAACTGAAGATTGTGAAAGTTTCTTCAACTTTTTCGATCCACCACAAGTTCCTGAAGATGAAGATATTGATGAAGAAACAGTAAGTTCAACATTATATACTGATTTCAGAAGTCAGAAAAAACATTAATGTATTTTCCTATTTTTTTTTGTGTATGCATGATGAATGATTCTTTACTATATTCTTTAAACAGGCTGAAATTCTTCAGAATCAAATGGAACAAGATTACGAGATTGGGTAAGTAGTGTGTATACTGGTTTGCTTACATTAAACTGAGGTAGTTGAGGTGCAATATAAGGTTTATGAACTGCTTAATATTTTGAACTTCCGACTATTTGTTTGGCATCTGAAGGTGGGACAAATCATACTTGAATAACTTGGATAAATTGCATCTTAGTCCTAGTCTGTTATATATATATATGTGTGTGTGTGTATGTGTGTGTGTGTGTGTGTGTGTGTGTATTGCTTGAAGCAGCCTTCAAATCGTTATTTTGTTCGGGCAATTTATCACTCAATCTAATGATGAGTTTAGTGCTCTTATCTCAGATGTAGTCCTACTATCTTTCTCAGATTTCTAGAACACCCTAAAAACTGTAAGATTTTGTCTGTGAATCCATTTTACTAATGGGTATACTTTGTCTCGTATGTATGAATCTTGAATTGTTTTGTATGACAAAAGGGTAGTTCCTGGGTTAAGTTATTCAGAGTTACTGATACTTATATGTTTAACAACTGAGCGTACACTCTGATGTTTGTTGGCAGCTCAACCATACGCGACAAAATCATTCCTCATGCTGTCTCTTGGTTTACCGGGGAAGCTGTACAGGACGAAGAATTTGAAGACACTGAAGATGACGAAGATGGTGATGATGCGAATGATGAGGACGAGGATGAGGACGATGAAGATGAAAATGAGGAGGAGGATGAAGAAGATGAAGAGAAAGGAAACGCTCCGAACAAGGTACTTCATATACTAGGTCTGACCTAGAACAAGTTGTAGCTGTTTAAGGGTTACTATGCATGATGCCGTTATTGTTACTATATATATATATATATATATATATATATATATATATATTACCATTATCCACTATGGATTTATTCATTAATTATTTTTTACCTGCAGAAGGGTGGAATAGCGCTAGAAGAGGTAGATTAGCAGGGTGGTCTCCCCCTCAACTCCTAGCAATGATATTTTGAGATTGGATTGGAATCCATGAACAGTAATCATGTTGTGCTTTTCTTTCCTTCCATCTTTTTCTTGTTTCATTGGTTTATTTGTCATGAGGGATATTTCCTTTCATATTTTTTAATTTTTTATTCTTTAGGAAGTTTGATTTTTCCTTAGATTGCCAATGCAGTCATATAGCAATATAGGATCCCTTTCTGTTGGCTTGTTCTTTTTTGCTTTATTTGTTCATCTTCTTGGGTTCCCTGTTCGTGTTGTGTTTTGAAGAAAATGTAAAACCATAAATTAATATATGTTTTTGTAAATGAATGATAACCAATTTATGGTTGTGATGCTCTGGTCTCCTTTTAGCAACAAATAGAGTGAACTTATATTGGAAAATAGCATGATACAAATATGTTTGTTTTGATGGTTTCATAAATTGATGAGAGTACTTCATTCAGTCAGGTGCCATCTCAAGTGCAGGCCAGGCCTGGTACAAACAAGCTGCAGACCATGGGTTTCCCAAATCTGCTAGAGAGAAATAGTGGGCAATAGCAAATTAGCAATTCCATTCGCATAAAAAGTCTTGATTATTAAAATAACCCACAAGGCAAAATCTAGCTAACTTATACATGATAAAATCAAAGCATATTCCGTTAAGTGACATAAGTAGTTATGTTACTCCTTAATTATGATGGCAAATACCACTATCATTAAAAAGTGAATCTTTTTGGCGGTTTTTTTTTTTTTACAAATAGGACCTTTTTTTTGTCGAGTGGCGGAGTACAATACAAGGAAAATAACCATTATGCAATTGCCACCCTCATTCTGGTCCAGCATTATTAGAAATCCTGACAGGCAATTTTATATAACCCGCACACATGTTAGCTGCTTCAATCAATTTATATGGTGCAAGATATTCCTGAATCAAGCGCCCCCCACCCCACCCGCCCCCCCCCGACCCCATCCCCAAAACACACAAATGAAACATAAATGTAGTCAAGGTTCAAATGAAAGAATCCGAATTGATTCTGCAATTATTTGTGAACAAAAAATCAAGGTGTATCAATAACAGCTCATTTTTGTTGCTACAAGATTTTAATTTCTGTTCTGTACTTTCTCATTCTACACTAATATCCCCACTGAAATGTGAAAGCTAAGCAAAAAATGAAAAAAGAAGAAAAAAGGGGTAGGGGTGGGGGTGGGGGTGGGGGGGGGGGGATTTCCTGCTATAATCCACCCCAGTTCATGAACTTCTTTACCTCGTCATACAAAACTAAAATAGCAGCGGCACCAGTACTCCTAAACATATTTGAAAGAGTACCACGGTAAAATGAAGCCACCCCCTCTGTCATATAAATCTTCCTCCAGCACTCCAGGGTGCTTCGGTACATGGGCTGTTGTAAGCCGGATTGCATCATCATCCTCCTCCGAACAGTATCCAGTGGATATGACAGCAATCCAGCAGAGGTTGTGACTGCCTGAGCTGCTACCCATCTCTTCCAAAGTGCCACCTCTACATTTGAACCTTCTGACATCCTTTCTTTTATGGTATCAAAACCGCCAAAGTAAAGGCCACGATGAACAACCATCCCATGCAGAGACGCAGGAAGGCCTCTGTAAATCCCTCGGATTCCATCTTTCTGTCTTATGGTACTTAGGAAATGGTAGATACCTCGAAATTGACGAGCCTCAGCTCTTCCAAGGTCGGCAGCTAGGCGGGTGTGTGCAATATCAAGAGGATAAACGATTATCAGTGTTGTACAACCGGCTGCAGCCCCCGCAATGAAGTTTGCAGGTGTACCAGTTAGAAAATGACCCTCTTGAAATAATCCACCACGTAAGATGTTTCGATATAGATCCTGAAGACAGAATTTTAGTCAGTACTTCTTTTCTTACTAAATTTCAGCTAGAACGAGATAAACATGAGCTCCATTAGTTGCATCTAAAGAACACAAACAACAGATAGAATCATACTTTTAAGAGAATTCGATAGTAAGCTTGTAGACGTTACTTTCAAACCAATTATGCACTTCTTTGGAAACATTTTATTTATATCAAGTTATAATACCTCTTTGCAATCATCTAGCAAGTAGTAGCTAAGTCCAAATACAAGCAAAAGCAAGCAATACCCACTTTCTTAGTCAAAAGTATTGACAATAATAAGTCCCTTTAAATTGTAAATATTAAACCACTCCCCCTTACAGTCTTTTCCTACTGTTCATCTAAAGTTTCTAATTCGAGTGGCAGCTATAACAGTTAAATCTTGATGGTCTCTTAGACAATTAGCACATAATTAATGCATAAGGAGGGTGATCACAGGTCATGAGAAGAGAGAGATCCTGCAAAGATAGGCCCCTCTTTTTTTTTTCTTTTTTTTTTTTGGCACATACTGAAAACGTGCTGAAAGCATATAACAACAGTACACTTTTGTATCTACAGCACATTTGTAAATTATATTTTCAGCTATATAAAATATATTTGTAATATGATATGTCAATATGTTTTCAAAGGCATCTTAAAATCAGTATAGAGAAAAACTAGTATATAAATCAAGTGACGGAACAGGTGGCTTTATAGGTCATGTGGAAGGGGAAGGACAATATCTTGGTAGCTCTAGACGGAAATAATCGCTCCAGTCCTGTATTACTGTCAGAAACGTTCATCTAAATGATTTTTCTTGTTACATCATTCTTATATCTGAAAATCTGTATCATCATCCCAAACTTACTGGGAAAAAGAGAAAAGAATCTGTTAGTCTATAAGCTTTGACTTGTGAAATTTGGACTCTTATCTGGGGCTTGATGGATTTATCCATAAACAAATTCCTTACGCCTTCAATAACTCCAGCAATGGAGAGCTATTAAAAAACTTGCTTCTATTAAATGGTGGAGATCTAGTCAAGTCTTAAGTTACAACAAAAATTTATTGGATGTGAGACATCATGGTCTGGGAAATTCTAGGGGTTTTGGTGCTCCATTGAAAGAGAGGCCTTGATATTCATCTAAATATAAATTTTTTATCAAGTTGGCACCTAACAACGTGCTAACAAAAGTTTCAAATTCCTGTTAATAGGTATATTTACGTTGTGTGAGTTTCAATCAATAGCTCAAAATTGAAGTAAATTCCCGGGAGGGC
Organism: Panax ginseng; assembly: GCA_020205605.1. NCBI lineage: Eukaryota > Viridiplantae > Streptophyta > Magnoliopsida > Apiales > Araliaceae > Panax > Panax ginseng. The sequence continues at coordinate 24,350,306 of CM035131.1, read as the reverse complement.
TCTACGATGTTTAAATCACTGAAAGTGGTCAACAACCAATATTAATTACTATAATTGCTACTTCCACTGCTGCTACTACAGTCTCAACTAGCCTGTTATTCTAATAAGGGGATAATCAAGATTATAACCCATGTAGAGTTAATTGACTGTACTACATTCAACAATTTATCTTTGGGTATGCCATTAGAGCGTTGCTTCTGTTAATGTTTCTATCTGATATTTTAAAACTAAAAACCAAAACAAGTTTCTCATAAAACAAGGCTAATACTAAGTTGGTATAGAAAATTGCCACTAACATCACTGATGTTAATGCCATATATCAATACTACTGTCAAGAAAACTCCCTTCTCTTCTGAATTATCCTTTCCCTTGTAATGAATATAAGAGTGTTAATTGAGGAATGAGGATAACGAGGACATTGACAATCTCACACAAAAAATCTAATCACGATAGTATAGGAGTACTTCATTGTTTCTCTATAAAGCCGAGCATTACGCTAAGTCCAGATATAAACATGTGAATCCTCAACTAGAAGCATTATAACCACTGACCATACCCCACAGACTACCCTTCTTGCCTCGACAAAATCATTCATATAAGGACGCACCATTGTATCTACTTAAAGCTCCAGACAAGCTCAGTTTCCGACTCTACTTAGTATCTCACATTTCTGCAGTTTCCTATCCCGCCGTCTAGCTCTATCTATCATAAACCTGAGAAAGCATTGAAGTACTCAAATTGATAAACTAAGAACTATATCTCTAGTTATCCAATAAATAATAACGGAAGAAACATCTGCTTTGCTTGCAGTGATCGCCCTAACCAACCAAACCCCAAACTGAAAAAAGGAGTAATTGAAACCAGCAGAAAACCTCCATTACAGTTACAAAATCATTAAAGATTATTCCAAAGGGGAAAAAATGAACATATGGCTAAATCCTAACATTAGAGACGACGATTTCATATGATGGAGTACCAAATACGTTGCGAGGACAAAATGGAAATAACTCAAGTCTCCAAACATGAACTCTACAAATAATAGTTACCTTCTTGTTAGACCAACTATAAAAAGTATTCTTTAAATTCCATACATCAAAATCAAAACTTACAAACCAACCACCAAAATCAATACAAAAGCAAATATAGAAATTAAAAAGGAAAACATTTACACTCCTTTCACCTCAAGAGTCATTACAAGAAACAAACTAAGTGGGACATCAACAAACACATTCATTTGCACAAAAAGATGTTTCCTTAATCCAATCCGTACATAAATAGATACATACACATAATTAATCCAATATGAAATGTGTAAAAATAGTACCTTGAGAGAGAAATTCAGGGCAACTGATGGGTAATACCGAAGAACACTGCTACCATTGCCTCTCCAAAGAGAGAGAATGCCTTCTTCTCTAACTGTACGGACAATACAATCAAACATTCCCTTGAATCTCTTATGTGGGCCAGAAAGAATGGCAACATTGCTCTCTTGGGTCTGTAAAAGAAGTTTAGCCCTCTCGATTGGAGCAACAATGGTGTGAACCACACCACCCATCACCGCCCCAGCCATTAGATCTCTGTGGAAATTTGTCAACCAGTTGGCCTGCACTGTTGATCTTGAAAACCCATTTCCCAATTTAGAGTCACTGCTGCTCTCCCCTCCCTCTTCCTCCGCAGCCATCGTATTTTTCTCTCTCCAAAATACAAAACCCCAACCCACAAGTTTGTATATCTATATATATATATATATATATATATATATATATATTCAAGCTAACTCTTGATTCTCTTTTGATTCTTCTCTTCTGATAATCTATAAAAAAAAATGGGGCCGAAATTCACTCCAGGCGGTTCATTTTCCGATGATTTCCTGATCAGGAATACTTATTGAGGTTTCAAATCGGGGGCTGCCATTGAAATCTGGATAGAAAGAGTGCAGATACCAAAATCTGAGACTTCTTTTTTTGGGACAATATGAAAGCACTGCTAAGGCCCAAGAGGACTCCCCTCTTCCCCCAGACATGACTCCAACAAACCACCAATCTCCATTTTCCTTCTCTTTTAGCATAATGTTTGGTATCAAAATATTGAATTTATTTTAAAATATAAGATCATTTTTAATTTTTTTAAGTGAATTTATAATATTTTAAAATTTTAAAAAAAAAACCTTTAAAAATGATACAATGACAATTTCTAAGCTATTTTTAAAACATTACTCTCTCTATTTCTAGTTCAAAAAATGGTTTCATTTGCAAAAAAAAATTATTATAAAAAACAGAGTACCACAATCTCTTTCACTAACATTAATAATAGCAAAATGATATATATGTCGAAATTAGATTACGTTAATGTGAAAATGCGTGTCATAAAATAGAATAAATTAAATTAGAATCCTTCTTAATTTATACCTATCTCACGTATGAATATAGTAGAAAATTTTCACAATGTAAAAGGAAGAATGAGTCCCAAACTCATGCGTGGAAACTTGAAAATATCAAATTTTATTTCTGGATTTTCTTTTTTTATTGTTAATTATCATTACTTGATTAACAATTTAGCTATTTTGGGATAATACAAAAGCAAAATTTTTCAATATTATTATTTTTTTTGTGGTAGAAAGAGAGTATTAATTATAAATTTTTGTTGTTTTTGAAATTCAAATAAGTCCAATCTAGTTTTAAAAGTATTTCATATTCATTTTAAAAAATCAAACTTAATCTTTTGATTTGTATAGAAAGAGTATTCTATCAAAGATAAAAAAGGAAATTTTTTTTTATAGGTTAAGAAATTCATATTAATGAACTTTAGGTATTTTAACTAAACTTTTAATCCAAAATAAAAATTGATATTTTTGCAAATAATAGTAAAAAATTTCCTAAGAGAGGATGAAATACACTTATTATTCATGCCAGAATAATTTTCTTGAAAATATTAATTCACTAGATTCTTTAATTGGATAATAAAAGTTTAACTCATCACGTTTACGGTTATATTACGTTAAAAATCATTTTAAGTTTTATTTTCATTATTTGAAACTAATGGTAGAAAATGTTATTTGGCAAATATTTTATTTTTGCAATTAATAGTAGAAATGGTTATTTGGCCAACATTTTGCTTCAAACAGAGGAGTTTTATTTTCTTGTTCCATTTTAGCACCAAGCAAATATATTCAAGCTTTAACAAGATACTGAATCTATTGTTTTAGCGAAATTGATAACATAGAATTTAACCGTAGTTTTAATTTGAATTTAGATCAATTTTTCAAATTTTTACATTCAAACTTCAAAGTAAGATCCGACCCCAAATCTATTTAACAAAGAATTTTAATTTTCACTTGTTCCTCCGATGGAGGATCAATCAAAGATAAGTTAGACATTTTGATGATATGCGTCTATCTGCCATGTATCTGTCGAGATTGGTTGCTTGCATCTGCATATCTTAACCCCAGAAACCAATCTCTCAGGGCACCATGTCTCGTGCAAAACTAGCTAGTAAGAAAGCAAGACTTACAACGTACATATGATTCCATACTATTTTGACTTATAAGTTAAAATTAAAAAAAATAAAATAAAGCGATTTAATAAAATAACTTTAAGTTAAAATAAGATGTAAACACAATTTTTGTTACTTATCACATATGACTTATAAATCAATAAGTAAGTCAAAAAATAAGCTAGTCACCACAAACACTCAACACTAAAAAATCAACTTATAAGTTAGTCTAAGTTATTACAAACATGAATAAGTCATTTTATGCCACTATTACTCATTTTGGTATTGACTTATTTTTTATTTATAAATTAATTTTAAGTAAAATAAATATTTGTGACTTATCTTTCATTTTAATTAATTTGATATAATTTTATCCTTATTTTTATTAATATTCTTTTTAATAATATTTATATTTGATTTAATTTATAAGTCATAAAACACATCCGTTTAACTTCGTTGATTCGACACGCTTGTACTTACAACTTTAACCCAACTTATAAGTTAATTTATAATTTAATTTAAGTCATTTTAAAAAAGGTCGTTGCCGAACGGGAGAGGGAAAGATCGGATTTTCTTAGCAACTTTCTATTGGGAAGAGATGACTCTGAGGCGCCTTTTAGCGGAGGTCAATTGAATTTTTTCATTCATGAACAAAATTAAAATCTTTTTCTATGTTTCTCCCCACATAATTATCTACATTTCTTTTGATTCTTCTTACAATCTCGGTCACAATTCACGAGATTGACTTCAATTGTGAACCCTAATTTCAGTTATTCTTTAGGGGTTTCTGTGGAACAATTTATAATTTGCCATTACTAGACTCCATTAATAGTTTTGTAGTTGGATATTGAATAGGGGTTTTGCTGTATGGTTTAAAGAAAAGAGTTTTGAGAATATCGCGTTTATATGTGCATATGCTTGTATATAGTAGTGTATTTTGAGGCCCTATTCAGTTTACCTTTTTTTAGCTGGGCTTTGCTTTTTATTTTTCTATGCTTTGTGGGATTTTTGTAAGGTTACCTTGATATTAAATAGGATTGTTATCTGTAGCTTTTGGATTGTTTTTGTTAGGTGGCATTTTTTTATATTCTGAATTTTGATTTTTTATGAAGCATGAGTATTTGGGTAAAGATTACATTTTTTTAGCTTCTGTAGCTTCTTTATGTTTAGTTTTTATGTAAGATTTTCTGTAGATCATGTAAAAATGAAATGTACTTATTATAGATCACCTTGTCATGAAAATTCGGCATAGTTAAGCTGCTAGAGTTTTCTTGTTTGTATTAATGATCTAATGCAGACTTTTCCTTGTTAAGTATAGGGATCATTTATCATCTTATTATGCTTTATTTCCTTGAAACAGGTTGCAAAGAAGAAACCATACTTGAAGCAATTAAACAAGTTGTCTGCTAGGTCTTATCTCACTTCACGAAAGTTAGGAGCTGCCAGAGGTATGTACCTACTGTTGTCCGTCAAAACCTATGATTATATCATTGTTGTACTTATTTTGTTAACCAGAAACCACTTCTATTTTCAATTTTCAATTCCTACTATTTAAAGCAAAAATGGATTAGTGGAGTTAATTTCATCACCTTAAGTGACAAATTTTTTTTGTAAGAACTTTATTTCCTCTTTAAAAGTGATAAAATAGTCGAGTTGAAAACTTTTCATTTTGTAACACTGTTGTTCGACAACATGTTGGATGTTGCCATCCTTTTTTTGCTAGAAGTTCATTATATAGCTTCTTTTTCTCATAAAAATAGCAAATGTTCCTGCACTAGCAAACTTCCTGCTTCCTTTTAAAAATTTAACCTGTATTAGTTAGTAAGATGTTGCTTTTCCAGTGAATTAATTTCTCATTTTCTTGTGGGTCTATTAGATTTAGGGCTTGCAAACAGAAAATGGATAGTTTTAAAGGTTTGAAGACTATGTATAGAGTTCTTGATGTAGGACAATGATGGAGGAAAAAATAAAGGAGGTTAGAAGAAGGTAAAAGGATAATGATTCAATAATTTTCCACGATGGATTACAATTGTTTATATAGGAATAGGAACCTAAAACTTGGAGGCTAAGTAAAATATTAAGTAACCTAATTAAATAAGGAAATAAATTCATAGGAATTACCTACTACCTTTAATAATTAATATTCGTATTCTACTAATATAATTAAATATATCCTAATATTATCTACTAAATAATCTAATTACATTAAAATCTTCCATCAATAAAAATATATAATAATAATCCAATAATATTAAATTTCTTTTGCTTCCACCAAAGAATGTTGATGCATTGTGCCATCACCTTAATAGCCAAGTGATTCTTGTCTACTTATTTTCAGACGAGGACTTGAATAAATGACCTAGATGATCCTTTTTAGATGGCATTTATTATGTGGATGATCATGAAGGCAAGAAATTATTTGGACGTGATGATTTTAGATTTTAGATTTCTTTCTTGAATATGTCTGATGACAGTTCATCGTCTTTTTTGATGATACTTAATGCATAGCCACAATTTCATACAATGACGCCGGATATGGCCATGCTTATTTCACGAAGTGGTGATCTCTTTTAAAAAATTGCAAATGAAATTATTGTATTGGACTGGTCTTTTTATATTGGGACTCTTGAGCATTAGAAGTTTGGGAATCATACTATTAGGGAGATGGACACATAATTAGCTATTTCTAAAAGAAGAATCATTGAAGCAATCGCCATATTATGTATTTTCTTTGCTTGGTTTTCCAATTGCACTGCAACATCTTATTTCATGCTTTATGGATGGAGAGTTTATTTTTTGACTTAGCTCTGTTAATTTACCGCATAGCTGATCATATTGCTAAGCTATAGTGCAGCTAATGCCTCAATTTGTTGATGATATGGATTCGAGTCATGAAGCATTTTTTAAACCCTGCTTATTTAAGAAATACAATATCAAATTTTCTCCAACCTAATTGGTGCTCAGCAAGGGTATTTTTTCTTCATAGTATCACTTGGCATACTAGCTTCTTTCTCCACAATCCCCCATTTCAGCGAGGGTATTTGTTCTTAGTATCAAGGAAAAATAACATGAGAGTTGAAAATCACGAGGAAAGCATAGTCCTCCCTAATATAACATGTACAATGACTATAAAGTCAATATTCAGTTCTTTTTGGCGGAATGTTCTTGAATTTTTCTTTACTTTATATGTTTCCAAAACAATTAGAGCAAGCCTGCTCAATTCTTTGGTGGTACTCTTTATCGAGCATTTTTTTAAAAAGAATATATTATCTCTCTGCTCTTCAATACAGCAAAATGGTTTATTGAATTCTCTCCCTCATTATTGTGCAGTAAATGGTCTTCCTAGTGCTCCTCTTAGGTTTCAATCGAGTTATGTTGAAAGTTTCGCTCGCAAATTACGTGATGCAGAGGCATCACTTGATGCTGCTATTCTTAAAGAGCTTTATAAGCGAAATGATCCGGAGGCAGTGATAAGATATTTTGAGAGTCAACCTTCATTGCACACCAACCAGTCAGCAGTTGCCGAATTTGTAAAGGCATTGGTTAAAGTTGATAGGTTGGATGAAAGCGAGTTGCTTAAGACATTGCAGAGAGGTGAGTGTGTGATGTGAATTTCTTATTGGTGTTTTGTCCACTCTTAGACGTTATTGTGTTTTGTTTTCTTGTTTTGCTGGTTCTTATAACCTGTTAAGTCCTTGTCGGAGTTGATACTTTTGTTGCACGAGGAAATTACATTTTGGTATTAAACTCTTAATTGTACTCGTACTTAATCATTCTGTTACCATTACCTACACAGTACACCCTCAATTGATTGTCATGGTTCAAACCCATTTTTATGGCACATATTAAGGCATTCAGAAAACACAAATGGAATTGATACTTTTGTAATATGGTTTTGCTTAAACTATTATTTAGCTTTGTCTGACAATGTATGGTACAGCATTGTGAAGCAATAAGAAGTACTTCTGTTATATAATTGATAATTGAGTCTTCTATAGCGTATTGCCAAATTGCAAAGTGCGAACTACATTCCTAGAAGTCATCTGTTGATGGAGGTGAAGTACATAAGAAACAGATGGACGTGTTTAAGTGTTTAACTAGATTTTGTGGCCTGTTCATATTTTTCTTTGTTTTTGAACTGCAAGGGCTTTGTTCATCCTCCAAAGAAAAATTAGCAATTGATTTCATGTCTTCAATTTTGCTGTCAAATTTTCCCTTTGATAGCAAATTAATTCTTGTCAAATTTTCTCTTTGACAGGAATTTCTGGTACTGGTGTCCCGATGTTAGGGGAAGAAAGTATCGGTGGCATTACAGCTTTTAGAAATGTGGGGAAAACTACTAAAGATGGTATCCTAGGAACTCCTAATGCTCCTATACATATGGTGGCTGCCGAAGGAGGACATTTTAAAGAACAGTTATGGCGTACTTTCTGAACTTTAGGCTTGGCCTTTGTCTTGATTTCAGGTGTTGGAGCACTGATTGAGGATAGAGGAATCAGTAAAGGTAGCTAATTTTTCATTTTCTTGTGCTTTTATAATTGGATAGGCATATTCCATCTTTTGTTGTTATTTTCCCTTTTCAGGACTCGGTCTCAATGAAGAGGTGCAACCCAGCATGGAGTCTAAAACAAAATTTAATGATGTAAAGGGCGTTGATGAAGCAAAAGCTGAGCTAGAAGAGATTGTTCACTACCTTCGAGACCCCAAGGTAACTGAATTTCTGACATTGTTGTTAGAAACTAACCCAGACTCCTTGTCCTGCTCTCTTCATGTATAAAAGCATTTTAACTTGTAACTAAGAAACCGAGTATTACTGTGATCATGTATACTTTGCTACATTTCCTGTGAAGTTCCCTTTTCACAAGAAATCGAGTATTACTGTAATATTAACTTGCCCTGCTGTCTCTTCATGTATAGAAGCATTGTAACTGGTAACTAGAAAATCGAGCATTACTGAAATCATGTTTACTTTGCTCCATTTCTTCCTTTCTTGTGAGTTGTGACTTGGATTCTGAAGTTTAATAATATCTAGTTAAGATGTAAATTTATAACTTTGTTCTTAGCCCTCTTGTTTGTTTACAGCGGTTCACTCGTCTTGGTGGGAAGCTGCCAAAAGGAGTTCTCCTCGTTGGTCCTCCTGGCACTGGCAAGACTATGTTAGCAAGGGCTATAGCAGGAGAAGCTGGGGTTCCATTCTTCTCATGCAGTGGCAGTGAGTTTGAAGAGATGTTTGTTGGTGTTGGAGCCCGAAGAGTGAGAGATCTATTTTCGGCCGCAAAGAAGAGGTCACCATGCATAATATTCATTGATGAGATAGATGCCATAGGAGGTAGCCGCAATCCGAAGGACCAACAGTACATGAAAATGACTTTGAATCAGTTGCTCGTTGAACTGGACGGCTTCAAACAAAATGAAGGGATTATAGTAATTGCTGCAACCAACTTCCCTAAATCATTGGATAAAGCACTGGTGAGACCTGGACGGTTTGATCGTCACATTGTTGTTCCAAATCCAGATGTGAAGGTCGGAGGCAGATCATGGAATCTCACATGTTGAAGGTACTATTGCTGTTGAAGAGTAAATCCTTTTTTTATCTTAGTAAAAATAAAACATGATTTGGAAATTAGTGAATGTATCTTTTGGGCTGAAAACGAGGGTAACTGAACCAAATAGGGGATAACTGGATCGGAAGTAACAACTATGCTCAGATTTGACTGCCTCAAAATTTCTTTGCTCGGATACAATTTCTCTCCGATCAAATTATAGTCAAACTGGTCATGAGTTTTCTAGTATATTCTATTTTGAGCAGACACATGATACTGAACTTTTTAATACAGATTAATATCAAATCAAACTTATTATTTCTTAAAACGAGTAAATATTTTTTAATTTACAACTTTACAAGAATAGAAATAGAATTACTACAACTGAAAAACTAAAGGAAAAAAAAACTAATTATTTTAATTTTATTCTAGTTTGTATATTTTTTCTGATTATGTATCGAGGACGAGTTTAGTGTGTATCGAGCATATGTTTGAGTATGATCAGATGCCAACAGCCAATGTTAGCCATTTTCCTGGAAGAATATAAGTTCATGGTGGACAATATTATGTTCTTATTGCGTTGACTTCTTGATAGAATTTCTACTATTATGTGTCATACACTCGCAAGTGAACTATTTATGGATCCTTACCTTACTTTAACAACAATAATATTTAAAATTAGGGAGTGGAAGGGGGAAATAAGTGAAAGAAGAGCTGGCACAAGATTGACCTGTATGTGCAAAAAGAAAAGGGTGACATGAGGTTAGATGGCACTCCTTATCCAAATCTAATGTCATCGTGCATGAGCTTGGGTTGCCATATCCTGAGCGTGGCATTTCATCACCGTCCAAGGATGGTGTGCAAGTGAATGTGCTTGCTGGTTTGACATTTTAGTCACTGTATTTGATTCGCTCTTACAAATATCCTTCTCCACAAATGTAAGACATGCTTTTAATTAAATTTTCCAGATTATAACTGCAATTTGTATATGACAATGTGTTATGTTGGCTAGTGCCACTTTAAAGGCATTGAACTCTTGCCCATGCCCTCAATGCATGTTGTGGAGTGTAGACTCTTTCTATACTGTGAAAAAAAACATGCCCAAATAATAACTGTTGTCTACAAGAATTCTATGAAACTGTAGTTTCTATTAAAATACCTATAATTATAATGTGTGATCAAACACCATTTGACAGGTTCTGAAAGGAGATGATGTTGATTTGATGATAATTGCAAGAGGAACTCCTGGATTCTCAGGTGCCGATCTTGCAAATTGGTCAACATTGCAGCTCTCAGGGCTGCAATGGATGGTGCCAAAGCAGTGAGCATGGCTGATTTAGAGTATGCCAAGGACAAGATCATGATGGGAAGTGAGCGCAAATCAGCTGTTATATCGGATAGATCGAGAAAGCTAACAGCTTTCCATGAGGGCGGCCATGCTTTGGTGGCAATCCATACTGATGGTGCTCTACCAATACACAAGGCAACAATTGTTCCACGTGGTATGGCTCTTGGCATGGTTTCTCAATTACCTGACAAGGATGAGACGAGTATATCCCGTAAGCAGATGCTTGCTCGGCTTGATGTTTGCATGGGTGGTCGAGTTGCAGAAGAGCTCATCTTTGGAGAAAATGAAGTTACTTCAGGTGCATCTTCTGATCTCAAGAAAGCAACCAGCCTTGCTAGAGCGATGGTTACAAAATATGGCATGAGTAAACAAGTTGGAGTTGTTACTCACAACTACGATGACAACGGAAAGAGTTTGAGCACCGAGACTAGGCTTCTCATAGAGAAAGAAGTGAGAGAATTATTAGAAAGGGCATACAATAATGCGAAAACCATTCTCACAACCTATCACAAGGAGCACCATGCACTTGCTAATGCATTACTTGAGCACGAGACGCTCAGTGGAAGTCAGATTAAGGCCTTACTTGCTCAGGTCAACTCTGACCACCAGCAGCAGCAGCAGCAGCAGAAGCTAGTTGCACCTCAGAGCACTTCACAGTCCAACCCAGTTCCCCCGTCAGGACCCTCTGCTGCAGCATCTGTAGCAGCAGCTGCAGCTGCAACTGCTGCAGCCAAGGTGAAAGGAGTTGCTCCTGTTGGATCTTAGCACGGGACAATGGTAAGACTCATGTCCATATTATTCAGAGGCACTTATTTTTCCTTAGGAGAAATTTAGTTTGACCGGCAGCACCACTGAGGTCCTATTTATTTATTTACCATTGTGAGTGTGGAATTCAAATTTGTAGAAGATTAATCGCTTGAAGTTCACCATGTCAAAATTTAGCAGTTATTTATGGCCATTGGACAAAAATATCACCCCTTTGATTTTATTTAGCCGTACTCTTAACTATAATGAATTTTTCTTAGCTTCTAGAACCCCCCCCCCTCCCAACTTTTGTGGGATTGTTTTCTTAAATGAGAACACAACTGAAGTCGTTGATCTTGAATGATTTGCATGTACATTATAGTTTGTGTACACCACTATTGAATTGGTCTTTTGACAGAGAACATACATTCTTTAAATTCATTGGCTTGATGAAGTTCCTTTATTGAAGAATTCTTTGTATCTTCGCACAAATCCCGGCTTAGTGTTTGATCCATATTGAGCTCTAGAACAGTTCCTCATGGGGTAATTCCAGAAAGTTTAAACACAGTGGAGTTTTGGCCAATCCTTCATGAAGGCAAGACAGCCATCTTGAGTTTACAAATTAATCTTCAGATGCCCTCGGCTTCCTGTAATTGTATAATTTCTATCAATCTAGCCAATAGTGGTTAAACTTTATAAAATATGATATGGTGGAGAGGGAGGTTATTCTCTTGATCTCAACATTTGATCCATCCAAATCATTTGTACAGAATAATTAAGTTTGATTAGAAAACATGATCACATGTTAGTTTCTTTTTCTTTTTATAAAAGTGTATTTTTCATACTTGTACTTCTTTATAGTCCAATATGTTTTAAAAGAAAAATAAAGTTTTTAAGTTTATTTTTATACTTTTATTTCTCTGGAGGACCCCATCCAACCTTTCAGTGCTCTCTGTTCTATTTAACATAACTTTTTCTATCGAATAAATCATAAAAAAACTACATGTAAAAATACTCCCAAATTGATCAGCCATAAATTCTTTATTTTTGTGGCTAAACATTCTTAGTTGAACTCAGTTACTTGCTTCAATAAATCCTTAAAGTGGGTTGAGCAACATTTTTGTAGGTAAACTATTTCTCCAATTCTTGCAAATACTAGAAAGGCCAATGAAATTTCTTCACTGATGTTTGAGGTGAGGCAAAATAACATATTGGACATAACATGTATAGATAATCTTTCTGAGTTTCTTTCTTCTTTCCAGACTAAACAAGTTCAAATGTGTCATTTGTAGTAGTGCCACAAAAAAGTGACACCCAAGTTGAAGATAAAACGGTAAAAACATCATATCCAAAAAATTGTTGCATTAGGTAACGGCTTTTTTGTAGTAGCTCGAGTGTTGATACAACAAGGCTGGCCTATAACTGGAAATTTAATACCTTGGATGCCATTTCTACTTGTATAATCAAACCCTTTTTGCTTGATTTAACAACATCCTTTAGAATAACTATATAAAAGTCCCACAAAACTACAACACCATTTATCAAGAAATATAGGTTGATAAAAGATAAATGACACGTACTAAGCCCTCTAAATCCTATCTTCTTGTCTAGGCTGCAATAGTCTTTGGCTTGACACCGATTTTTAGCCAAGAAACACTTGGCATTATTTGTTTTTTGTCTACACGATCCTTGAATTCGATAGCAAAGTTGAGCAGCGAGTCAAGAAGAGAGTCTGAAAGAAGATGAGGCTTGAGTCCCAACTCGATGAGTTTGGTGTGCTTTGCATTGTAGTAATGTTCTTCCGCTTCTACTCTTGGGTTGGGTACAGATATGGTTTGCACATCAATCCCAAGCTTCCCTCCTGCCTTTGTAACGAGGGCAGCAAGTTCATTAACAGAAAACTGCTCAGTAAATTGATTGAAGACTCGGAACTCTCCCCGCTGCGCTGGATTTGCAATGGCAAGCTCAATGCACTGAACTGTGTCTCTTATGTCTAGGTATCCTCTAGTCTGTATAGTGTAAATAGAACGTATTGGAAAAACCAGCAGTGAAACAAGGACTAAGGAAATTTATGATTGGGAGGAGGGGGTGGGGGGGGAACAAAAAACGTGATTGAACAAGTGCATACATAGATATATGACCAAAACTCATTCTGCACTTTAATTATTTTTGCTAGAGGTAACTATGGGGGCAGGAGAGAGACATACCTGATTGGTAGTTTGGTGAGTTCTCATATTGGATCTAGTAATAATTGCTGAGTTGCTTGAGGAAATTTTAGCTATCATTATACTGGCCCCTTGTGAAAATTAACAAATATACTTTTTATTGGTGCATGCTTTTTTTAACTGTAAAAATTTACCTAATTGAGAATATAGTTTTTCAAGTACAGGCATTTCCTTTCATCTTTGGACGTGAACAGCCAAATGTCTTATAGGGGAGGTTAAACCAGGCAAGGTCGAGGTCACACAATGGCCAAGGATAACCTTAATCTACATATGTGACACCCTTAAAACTAGAATTAGGCTAGAATTTATGGTAACTTGCCATGTACAGAAACATATGTTGATTGTTGATCAAGAAGACGGGCACCCAGTTTTTCTAGGCTAAAGGGAATTTTTGTCAGGTTGTAAACATCTTCAACTAATAGCAGGATTCCTGATTTCTTTCAATACATAATAACAACACAAACAAGTATGAATGCTCCTTCCCAGTTCCAAAATCATTCAAATTTGCATTTGAAATTTTGAATTAATATGCAAACTATTTTTCTCTTTTTCTTTTTTTGATAATGGAGGAAACAAACTTTCATATTATCTCAAGTCACATTAAACAATTTAACTTTCTGATTCATAAAGGTAAAAAGACCAATGACGAGGTTCTCAAAAGAAACTAAAGGGGTTGCTTTATAACTTGCAAAGATAAGCAGTTTGACTTGAGGAACATGCAATAGGCTGTATTAAAAGCACTAAGATTTTCTTCAAAGTATTTAAAGTGGCATTTGAAAATTAAATATAGCATATAAAAATATTTCGATTAGGGAACACCTCCAACAACAGCCTCAAAATGATTCTGAAAGCTAAAGCGGTGAACAAACGATATGTAATAAGCAAACTTAGTTTACTTTTTAAAAGTGAAATCTTACCTGGCCCCCTTTGCCATAAACAGTAAGCGGATGACCAACTGCAGCTTGAACACAAAACCGATTCAAAGCAGTTCCGAATACTCCATCATAATCAAATCTATTGTGAAGCTCTTCATGCATCTCAGTTTCATCTGTTCTCACGCCGTAGACTATTCCCTGGTTCAGATCAGTTGCCCTTAGCCCCCATGCCTTGCAAGTAAATGCTATATTGTTTGAATCATGGACCTTGCTCAAATGATAGAAAGAGCTTGCTTGCTTAGGATAAGGCAAAGTATCTGATCTTCCATTATGAGTAATCGTTATGTATCCCTCCTCAATGTCTATGTTTGGGGTTCCATATTCTCCCATTGTCCCAAGTTTCACTAGATGACACTCCTCACTGAACTCTTTTATAGCAAAGAGAACATTTAGTGTTCCAATAACATTGTTATGTTGGGTGAAGACAGCTCTTGACCTATCAATCATTGAATATGGAGCAGACCTCTGTTCTCCAAAATGGACAACAGCATCGGGTTCGAACGACTTAAAGGTCTCTGATAAAAACTCGAAGTCACAGACATCACCAATATAGAGTTCCATAGTCTTACCTGTGAGAGATTTCCAACGTCGAATGCGGTTATGGATGGATGAGATTGGTGTGAGGGAGTCAAGACCAAGTTGGTGGTCAAAGTGACGCCGGATGAGATTGTCAACAATAGCAACTTCGTAATTTTTGTTGGATAGGTGAAGGGCAGTAGCCCAACCACAGTAACCATCGCCACCAATAACCATTACTCGCTTTTGCTTCGATGCTTCATTGGAGGTCTTGTAAGAGCCAGAGCTAGGTTGGCTTTTGGCTTCTTCGGTCAAAGGGAGAGTCGTAGCACGGATAGAGCAAAGTCTTTGTGATTTCTCTTTGTGGGAAACAAACTTTTTAAATGGTAAGCAAGAAGTTTGCAAAAAAGGTGCAAAAGAGGCCTTTGAGACAAGGTTCACTTCCTTGGAACAAAATTTGGTTCTGGAGGACAAATTCAAAGAACAAGAGGTAGAAATCAAATGTGCCATATTAACATCTAATTTCACCTCAAACTTGTATCACTACCTACAGAGGAAAATAAAATCAATCAGACTCAAGTTCAATGTATTTGTTACTGCATGCATACAAATGTGAAAATCAAGCAAGAAACTGGGTGAATTCTTTACAGAGGAATAAAACCCTAGAAAGAATAAAGAAAGGAACACAATTTGCAGTTTGAAAGAAGCCTCAGGTACTCTACAATAGTCTGCATCTTAAACTTGTATAGTACAGAGAATGAGGCTGTCAGTCAAAAAGTAAATATCAATCCCTAAAGAATACAGTGGCACATTTATTATGGATTATTGGAGCTGCACGAGGGTGAACAGTGTAACATACTCTCAGCAGGCAATCCCAAATATGGTTGTGTTCACCATACCACCACAAAACATTTTGAAGAACCGTTAACTCATACAAGGAATATATTAAACATTTTGTAGCCAAAACACATAATGACAAACAGTACAATGAAAAAGATGACTTTATAGTGATCATCACTTTTCAGCAAGCCTATAAGAACAATTAAAAAGAGCAAGTTAATGTAAGTAGAGTCCTCATGATGTCCAAGGTTTCCTCCTAGTAATCGAATTTTGAAGAAAGGTTCTATTTTGACATGACAAGCCCACTACTTAGTGACATAGATCAGCCCATTATCTAAATGTTCCCTATAAACACGCTAGTTATGCCAAAAAAGAAAAAAAATGTAGTTACAGAACAATGAGGTTGATCAGGTCCACTAAATTACACAAAATAATCATAAAACAAAGAATCATACAGTGCATACTAGTGTACAAATCAAATTGCACATAAGATTAGCACTTAATATGTTGCAACTACCTATGATTTTCACCATTACAATGCTCACAATATCCAATATAAATACAAGTGTCTTTTTTATTTTATATCATTATTTTGCAAAACTCATCAATCATCACCAATTATTTTCAAGCTTCAGAAAAACACAAGATGCCGAAAGCACGGATTCCATTTCACGCTACTTTCAATTTACACACACAAAAAAAGGAAAAAGAAAAAGGTTTCTTTGAGACATTTCTGCAGTCATAAACCCTGCACGCTGACCGTAATATAATCAATACAATCATCCAGACTTATTGGTGACAAGAACATAATTTATCCATTTATCCAGATACCCAGTTCATCTGTAAACATATCAAGACTTGGGCTTGATCATTAGAGATGACAAAATAAGTATTTATCCAGATACCCAGTTCATATATAAACTATAACGACTTATACATTATGATTTAGAGATAATAAACAATTTTAAGCTCCAATTACATGAGGAAGATTAAAATTAAGAGAAGCAGTCAATGAGAATGTTGAGCAACAATTGAGACAGAAAATTACCTGGTTAAAAATATGGAATCAGAAAGAGTACTCAAAAGGGTCTCTTCAGAGCTGTCTCATACAGTGAGATTGTATATAGTATGTACATACAATATATATATATATATATATATATATATATATATATATATATATATATATATATATAGCAAAGCTACAGTTTCTGGGTTTCCCTTTTTCTTTCAGGGGAGAGCATCAAGAGGAACAATGGCAATGGATATTCGTCGTATACTCATATCCAAGACTTTTGTATGTTAAATTACAATTCTAACCCCACCGCCTTCATAACATCATAACATAATACGGCGTGAACCGCATTTGACTTTCTGCAATTTAAAATAGTTTGAATTTTTAAATTTTTAAATTTATATAATTTTATTTGGTTTTAATTAATATAAGATTTATTATTTAGATCTTAAAATAAATTTCACCAATTTAAAATGTTTAAGTTTAATTTTAAAAAATTAGTTTTGATCTTATATTTTAAAACATAAATACATGTTTTTGTTTTGATGGTGATTTACATAAGTATCAAATTTGACACAATAACAATTTTGCATGAACCTTTGTGTTTGCTTCTTTCGATATTTGGTGGATAATTGTTTTAAAACTAAATTAAACAGAGATAAATAAAGACAAAGTCAAATCAGTAAAATAACTAACGAGCCCCTTTCGTTGATAATAAAATAATGTTTTTAGAGTATAAATTTTATCAGAAGTTAATAATATTATTTTCTGTCATTTAGGTGTATGTAAAAATGTATGTAGTAAAAAAAAAAATTTATAAAGTTTAAAAAAATAAATAGAAAAAATATTAAAAAAAACAAAATAATAATATATTTAAAATTATAAAAACAAAAAAGTTAAAAAAAAATAATGAAACATGTAAAGCGTGACACAATTACACAAAATATGTCCCCTTGAGCCACTTTATATATAGAGATTTCTCCATTCACCAAAAAGAGATCAAATCTAATTTAGAAAAATCACTTTTATGAAATTCTAGAATTTAAAATTAATTTGAATAGTTTTTATTATAACTTACATAATCATAATCATAATCATAATCATGGCTGATTAACTAAAAAGTAATTACAAAATTTGTTCTTTTTTTCAGAACCTACTTGAATCACATCAATTATAATGTTAAGATTTTACGAATTTACCTCAAAAATAATATATATAAAAAAAAAGAGTAAAAAATTCATAGTTATATTCTTACTGTAGATCATATCAATGTATCATAAACTAAAATACACACCACCATCAACACAAAAATTGCTGTATAAAACAAGATTATATAACTTGTCTAATGTAGAGAAGTTTGAACATAAATGGATGGTAGAACAAAAACTGATCCATGACCTATTTTGGGCAAGATGTGTTGAACTAGAAACCAATAGAGATATCCATACAAAAGGCCATAGAGAAGCTTTTTCTAGCAGGCAGTAGCACTCCTTGAGAGATCCCAAACACGAAATGCTTAGACAGAAAGATATAAATAGTTGTATAAAAATGTGCATTGAAAAAGGTTACTTAATTCGGTATTCCCTCGTAGAAAATAGAGGGGCCAAGGCGGCAGCAGCGTCTTGATGGGAAACTATAACTCATCACAAAAAAAAACCCTAATAGTTTCTTTAAATGGTAAGGACTCGAAAGTTGGAAACCAACAGTCTTTGTGCTCATATGCATTCAGATTTCTGCAGCTCCATCTTGAATATTTAAAGTCAAGCGGATGGAACCTTTTTACCGTCCTCGATGAAGTAGATGGCAGCTGCAGGTACCTAGTTTAAATAGCAGATGAAAAATATTATATAAGATAGTAAATATGTCAAGCTTTTGTGATCAGTAACAATCCAATTGTATCAGTTTATATAGGTGATACTCTTAGAAGTCCATAAGCTTAATCCAAGATCAGTACTTTCTAAACCTAGTTTACATTTAGCAACTGCCCAGTTTAAAAAGAAAAAATCCAATCTCATTTCTTAATAGCTTGGAACAATAACATGATCTGATCAGTCAGAACAAGTAAACAATATTGCTTACGAAATGTCAAAGCATAGAAAAGGTGGTTAAAGCAACTTACATCATGCCAGGTTTCTGTTATAAAGTTCACAACATCATATGCAATGTCACCTTGAACGTCAATATGCTCCTTGTCAGTTGGACCCTGAAACCAGCCATTTCCATATAGTGATGTAATTATATATTGTTGCAATAATTTCCCTACTAGTACATGTAAGCTATTACCTTAACAATAGATGCTCCAGTGGCGAATTTTTTCCCAAACCTTTTTGAAGCGTCACTAAGTTTGACACCTAAAACAACATTCTCACAAGCTTATGAACTTAGCCATAGTCATATTATTCATCTCATCGCATCACAACAGCACATATAACTTACCGAAGAACTCCAGTCCTTTAATAGTGGTGATACATTTGCGCTTGTTACGCACGACCTTTTCAATAATGACTTCTTGCTTCTCCTGCAATAGATTCCACTAATTAGTATTGTTCAGCTTATTATTACTATTATTTGATATGAAACAACTTAATAAAATTGCAGGAGAGAGCCTGTAACCAAACAACTGAACAAGTAAAACTCAAGGTCAAATCCCACCAAACTGGGGAGACAGGAGGCCGTACACCATAGAAAACCCAGAAACCCCTCCTACAGGAGATAGACACTTCAAAATCAACCTATACATCCTAAACGGGAACTACAGAAGCAAAAAGTCATCTAAGTGCCAGCTCCTCCAAAAAATCTAAGAGGTTGGCCAGCCTATTATTCTTAGGTATAAATTCCACCCCCCCCCCCCCCAAATTCCTCCCCCTCCCCTATATTTTCCTTACTCCAATCCCAACAATACAGACCCAATCCAAAATTCTGCTACAGGTACCAAGAGGCTAGTTGGTATCTCTATTATTTATAGGTCTAGTTAGCCATTATCATAAAAAAGAAAAAGTCAGATCTAGTTATCTAATAAAAGCACTAAATCTAAGAGCAACAACGATCTAATTCCATCAAGCAAATGCTACCAGGTAGTTATATATTATGCCAACAATGTAACAAAACCATATTACCATCATAGTTGTCAAGGAGCGAGACGCAACGGTAGTCCGTCAGGACACCTAGACAATAAGGCGTCAGCCATGATGTCTAGTTGACGACAAGTCGTTAACAATGTGCAATTTTTACATTATTAATTTTACTTCAAACGTGTATTGAATAATAAAATATTATATACATTAAAACCCAAAACATAATAAATAACACTATGGAAAATAAATTAAAACACAATTATATGAACCTCATAAATAAAATTGAAAAATAAAACATTTGACATTAAAAACTAATAGAACAAATAGACAAACACCACACAGAAAATAAAAAATCAATCAAAGTCATCACCCATCACACATTACAAGTCTAATAAGCAACAAAATTATACTACATAGCAAGTCCATGAGTTATAATGAGTCATGATAAAAAATAACTTAATCACATAACTTGGACTAGTTGCCGAGGCGTAAACCTTGGCAGCTCGGCTCCAAGGCGTTGCCTTCTCCAACACAAAGACGCCTAGGCATTGTCTAGGTGACACAATGTCAACTATGATTAGTAGATCAAGTTTACAAAACAAGGGAGGCTAAGACATGCTCGCTAAGATATTGTAAATGTGCAAAAGTTGCAGAGGAAATACTATTTGAATAACTAGAAAATGAAGACGCGAGAAGTATAGCCTTACTTTCTTTTTTGTTTTTCCGCCAGGATGCCATTTCACTTCTGGTTTTGAGGATGATGATTCACCTGAAATACCAAAAAAGATGGCAAAAACAAACTTCAATGCAATGTCACGGTTTTCAGATGTATATGCACAACACAAAAAACGTTGCAACTTATGCATTTACAATATTTCAAGTCCGAAGTTCCCAATATATGGGCTGGTTGCATGTTGAAGATAGTACTAGACCTAAGGTGATTGTGCATTTGTGCAACCAGTATATAGTATATATTTGTAGTTCTGTTATTAATTTACCCATCAGGAAACAAACTGAACAAATGAGTTTTAGTTTATAATCACAAGAAAGGCAGCTAAATCTCCCTTTCTTAGCTGAGGAAAATATCTTAAATTTTGTCACAAATTTTCTGAGAAACCAAAAGAAGCTTAAAACCAAGCTTAATAAATAATTACCAAGAGTAACAGCAGGTCCATCAGAAATTCCAGTAGACTGAAGCTTTTGAGATACATTATCAACTCCTTTATCACCCGCCTCTACTTGTACATAATTAAAAATAAAAAAATCATCTTTTTCATCAGCGCGTGAAAATGGAAAAAAGTGGTATAATCAATTATGAATGAGAAATATAAAAATAGATATATAAACGGGAGTTACCATTTCGAAGGAGTTGGGGATAGAGTTGGGGGGCGTTAGTGATCAACCAGGGTTTGCATTTGTCGAAATCAGGCCCAAATTCACAGTACTCAACCGGAAGGGTACAAACTTTACAGTACAGAACTTTAACTAGTTCACCCATTTCTATTATGTTTTTCTCTCTCCTATTTTCTTGAAGAAGAAAATGGCGGATTTGCAGAAACTGCGACCTCCAAGTATAAAGAAAGAAGGTAGAAAGTTTAATCTAATTGTTTCAGCGAATTTAGGATTTTAATTTTATTAAAGCCTCTTGAATAGGAGGTAAAAGCCTAAATAAAAAATGTCTTATGGCCCAAATTATTGCACTCATAACTGATTAGCATAGTTTTCAAGCCGTTTGTCCCTGTTGAATATAGGGCCAAGTTTGACAATATATATCTATATAATAAAACACAACTAAATTTGAATCAAAAGCACAATAGTGGTCAAGATTATATCTCAATTTTTATAACTTCATCTAAAGGCTGACATTTCATTTAACAAAAAAAAACCCGCCCAAATTAATCTTCCCCTACACACTACCCAAATCCCGCCTCTGCCCCCTTCTCATTTGGCCTTCTCCTTCATTTGTACTCTCCTCCATCTCCAAATCCCTATGTAAAAATTGAGTGGCCTTTGCCTTCGCCTTCGCCTTCATTTGCATCGTCTCTCTCTCCCTTCTCTCTCCTATGAAGGAAAAATTCTTTGAAGCAAAACAAATTGATGTCTTCAAATTTGGCATGGGTTCTTAGCCTAAATTGACGCCTTCCCAGGTAATTACCATTACATGTTTGTTGGTCGACCAAACAGTGATAATCAATACCCTGTTTTTTAAAGCTTGCGTGTTTGGTTTTGTTAAAATGTCTAAATGAGGATATTATTGGAACTTAAGACACGAAGCAAAATGGCAAACCAAGCGAGAAGAATCATCTACGGTATATATCATTACATAATGTTAAGAAGTAATCTTGCTTAACATTCTTTGTTCTTGAGGATATCTGCGTCTCCTATATATATCATTATTAGGGATGTAATCTTGAGGCATGTAATTTGAGATGGCGATATCATTATTATTAATATCTCACAAAGCAATTGGTTGATCTTACTCTATTGCTTGAGACTTTTACATCTTGACTTTGGTCTTTGTTGATCATTTGATGGTTTGCTTCATGAATATCATGATATGATTTGTATACGATTTCGGTAAATTTGTTGTAAGACCCCAACTTATTATAAATAAAATTGAATTTTTCTTTATTCATTATTCTAAATTAATAAGGTTAATTTGATATAATTCTTTGGTTATGGGTGAAATGTGCAAAGTTTACAAAATAAGCAAGTGGTTATAAAATATTCATTATTGTCGGGGAATATTCGTTTGGTGCATGGAATATTCTTTTTTGTCGAAGGAATCTCAAATGCACCCAGCCGCTAGCGATCATTAGTGGGCCCCATAACGGAAAATGGTTGGATGAAGGAAAAGCGACAAAGATTGAGTTTTATAAATAACGACGTAAATTATTCTGAGATTAACAACTTTGTTGGGTTACACAGTGGTTAAAATCTGATGTCTGGCGTGGTTTACTTGCGATGGCGCAGGTATTACCTGATGTTATTGAATTATTGATCCTTACGTGAAGGCCTTTACTCGATAATTATTACGATGAATTCTTTATTCAATATTATATTTTATTGATTCAATAATTCTTTGCGTTGATATTTTGTATTCTTTGTTGTTTGATAATTGTCATTACACGATATTTTCCATTATCAAATCAATAATTCATATTATTTGAATAATATTATCGAGATAACATTATTGGCAATGTCTAGAAAGTTACATGCAAGGAGAGGTTTGGTCACTAATTAAGCGGCGCCATGAAGAGAAATCCTTATTGGAAAGCCCTCTTTCTGGGAGCGGCACGGTTGTCGATCTTGTGATTACTCGTAATATTATTTTGAATAATTAATTATTGATTATTATGATAAAGAAAATATTTATTTTATGTGGATATAGATGGAGAAAATTTTAATGTGACAATTGTTGAAAATTAATATTTTATCTTTTTACGATAAAATAATACATTTAAATATATTATTTTAATAATATATTAACGGTGATATTTTTTATAATGATTGTGGGATATATGAGTATATGAGGAGGTAGAGTATTTTGTGGCATTAAATGTTTAACATATGTTTTGTGTGTCGGTGGACACAATTCTTGATGAAAATTGATTATAGGCGTAAAATCGTCTGGTTTATGGATTTTGGTCAATTTCTATTTGGAATTTGGAAAAACTTTCTTCTGCAAAGTGGTAGAAATTGAAATTCCTATAAAAAAGTCGCGAGATTGAATTTTTACGATAAAAGGACTATTTATTGTGAATTATTGAAGTTTGAATAAAATGATTTTTATTAAATTATGGTGGGGCCCACTTTTATTCAACACATGTGGGCTTTGCTATCTTTTGGTTCAAAGATGGCTGGTGGCTAGCTTGACTAGTAAGGATGCGTGGAGGAAAAAAAAATAATATATTTTATTAATTTAGTCTCGCTTTTAGGCGTTACAGCATTTCCTATAAATAGAGGCTAAGTTAGAATTGAAAATCACACGAAAACTAAGTTTTCTCTCTTTCTCTCTCTATATTATCGTAGTATTCTTGTGAGTATACTTTGAGTGTTCTTTATCTGGTCGCGAGTTTATCGACATTATACTAAAATTCAATCCGATACGATTATTTTGAGGTAAAGGGTATTATTTTCTTCTTAAATGATATTTTTCTTCATATCATTATCTTAAAGTATTGGTGAACTTTTTATCAAATTTGGAACTTGTTGTGTCGGGTTCTTATTCACGTATCTGACCTTTATTCACGTATCGACCTTATTCACGAATATAGCCTTTATTCACCGAAAATAAAATTTTTTCTTTTTGTCCAAAATATCTATTACGGATACTAGCTTTGATTGTATCCATGTTTTGATCATTCTTGAATTTTACACCACTACGATTATTTTGAAGTATTTTTGGACATGGGTAAAACAAAAGTACGAATCCTTAATCCTTAATCCTTGTCATTTTGTTTCACCTGGATTCGTTTCTTTAAAAATGTTTTTATCATTCTCGGTCCTAAATGGTGATATAAATGAATATCTTTGGCACAGTGCAAAGATGAGCAGTGTTGAGATGAACATGACCAATTGGTGATCTGAATGAATATCTTTGGCACATGTAGTGCAAAGATGATTAAAGATGTATATTGATTGTTATTACGAGGATAAACTATTGATGATGGACTTTTAAACCTTAGAAGGCGGTAGAATTCTTTCTCTCGTGACTCTTCTAATGGATTCTTTTTCCACTTTGCATTTGTTGATCTAAAACTTGTTGTCTATTGTATTACATTAGATTTTTCTGTTGAAGACTAACGATAATTTGTTGTATACTATCTTAGTCATAATATTCTTTCTTTGGGCTAGTTGAGCTCACCCTTTTCCTTTTTGTTCCATTTTTCTTCTCGGGAGGTGAGAACATAGCGAGGATCGAGTCGGGGTATGGAGTGATGGTTACAGGAAGATGTTTTAAACTTGTCTCACTATTTTACGTAAAATAGTGTATGAATAATTAATGAGGACTTATTTGGGTGTGTATATTATGCAGAAGACAATATTTGAATTCAAACTCACAACAGTATTGTGCGTATTCTACACGACATCTGTATTATCAAAGTTGTAATTTGCTTTCTATACCATGTATTTTGGCGACTTCGAGAATGGGTGTTGTATACCTATTTTGGGGCGTCATGATTAATATCGAGCTTAGGATATGATCTCTGGCGGAGATCGGGGAATAGAACTAGGAGGGAGAGCAGACGTAAATCCTTCTTTAGTGTGTCCTACTAAGCTTATTTGTTGGTCGGTCGTAATATAGGATATTATGTGATATGTTAATTTGTTTAATTAACCCTTGTTTTATGGCGATATTTAAGAATGGGCTGCTTGAAAGCGTTAACAATGGAGTTTATGAGAGGCCGTGGAGGCGCCGGTACTCACCAAACTAGGAGAACGTCAACAGTGGCAATGTTCCTCCCCGTGAACAACGCCAATGAGCAAATGATGAGCGATGGGATGTTTAGAAGCTTTTTGCGGTTCATGCAAAATCGAATGAAGGAGACTTCGTGTACAAAATACGGGTGGAAATGATGGCGATGCGATGCACATCGCGACCCAGCGGTTTAAGGAGTTGGGACCACCAGATTTCCATGGAAAAGCGGATCCGATTAAAGCGAAAACGTGGGTCAAACAAATTACCAAGATATTCGATGTCTTGGGGTGCGAGGAAAACGAAGGTTCCATTCGCCACCTTTATGTTTAAGTGGTGAAGCGATTCTTGGTGGGAATCGTGAAGCGTACCAACCAGATGCACTTAACATGTCTTGGGAAAGATTTGAAGCTGTTGATGACAAGTACTTTCCGAGAAAGTATTAAATCATATGAAGGAGGTAGAGTTTATTAGACTCGAACGAGAACAACATAGCGGTGTCTCGATCGAGGCAAAGTTCGCGAGAGTTATCGAGTTTGCCGCATTTGGTGGAGAATGAGGAGCGAATGGCGTATGTTTACGAGAGAGGTCTAAAACCGAGAGATTCGTCGATACCTTATCTCTCATAAATTTTCTCGTATTCGAGATGTTGTCAATGTGGGGCTCGATTATTAGAAGCGAGATAGTGAGTATACTCAATGAGGGACCACAATCGGGGTAGTCATCGAGCGATGATAACCAACGAGGAGGAAAGAATACGGACAAAGCGGTAACCACTCGGTGGTAATCGTGGACATGATAATAGGAGAGGTGACTCAAGTGGAAATTTGAAGAAAGATTCAACGATGGCGGGGAAGATATCAGCGGCGACACAAAGCACCAACAACAAATGCTAGGGAGAGAAACGGCCTTGCGGTTAGATGTTACAAATGCGGGAAGGAGGACATATCATTGAACCGTCCACAACAATCCAAGGTATGTTACAACTGTGGAAAGGAAGGCCACATCGCTCGAGATTGTACTATCGCGAAACCAAGTTCGGCGAGAGTGGTGATTCCAAGGTCATCCGGATAAGTCGAAATCGGCGGTTCTGGAAGGCGTTTGTCGTGATTTGGACAAAACGTGAGGAACCCAAACGAGGTGATCACGGGTAAGCTAATCTTGAATTCTTGCGAAGTTTATACCTTACTAGAATCTTGGTTCTACCCATTCTTTTATCTCTCTGCTTTGTGCTCAACGTTTAAACTTGACTCAGGAGAAATTAGATTTTGATTTATCTGTTGAAACTCAGTTGGGTGAAACCTTCGTTACATCTACGGTTTATAAATCTTACATGATCCAAGTTGGCACTATCACATTACTGTTGATCTTATCTCTTTAAAGATACTTGCTTTTGATGTGATTTTAGGAATTGATTGGTTAACCACTCATCATGCCAAAATTGATTGCTTTCGTAAGGTTGTTAGTTTTCATATTCTAACCAACTTTGTCATGCAAATTCAAACCACTAAACCACTAAAATCGATCAACGTCATATCAAGCCACAAAGTTATTCGTTTATTGAAAAAGCGGATGTCAAGCTTTCTTAGCCCATGTTATGGATTTGAATAAAGACAAGTCGATTTGAATAATATTTACGTGGTTAAAGAATTCCACGATGTATTTCTGAAGAGCTTCGATTACCCCGAGCGTGATGTTGAATTCTTTATTGACCTTGAGCCGATTACAAAGCCCATTTCTAAAACCCCATATCGAATGGCTCTATTGAACTTGAGGAGTTAAAAAGTCCAACTACTGAGGAGTTATTAGACATCGGTTTCATTCGTCTAAATCGTCTCCTTGGGGTGCTCTGTTTTATTCGTAAAGAAGAAAGGCGGGGTATCGACTTTGTATTGACTATCGAGAATTGAACCATGTCACCATCAAGAATAGGTATCCGCTACCTCGCATTGATGACTGTTACGACCCGATTCAAGGAGCGATTCTTTTCAAAGATCGATCTTAGATTACGGATATCATCATTTGAAGATTAAAAGCGAGGATATTCCAAAGGCGGCATTCGGGACTCGATCGGGCATTATGAATTCTTGGTCATGTCTTTTGGATTGACTAATGCTCCTGCTTTGCTTTCATGGATATGATGAACCGTGTGTATTTAAGGAATATTTGGATCGATTCGTTGTTGTCTTTATTGATGACATCCTCATCTATTCAAAAGCCGTGAAGATCATGAGCACCATTTGAAAATTTGGTCTACAAAGACTTCGTGAACACAAGCTTTATGCGGTGAAGAAATCGAGTTCGGCTTGAGGAAGTAGCATTCCTTGGGCAAACGTGGTGTCAAAACAAGGAGTATCTGTTGACGGCGAAGATTGAAGCAATACAAAGTTAGAACAACCAAAAGTCGGTGGCCAAAGTCTGCAGCTTTACGGGCTTATTTGGTTATTATCGGAGATTTGTGGAAGGATTTTCTCGAATCGCTACTCAGATTAACTCGGTGACTCGGAAGGATGCAAAATTCTTATGGAAGCGAGGAATGCGAGAAGAGCTTCCAAGAGCTCGAGAGGAGACTCATTTCGGCTTTTGTTACGACAATACCATCTGGTTCGGATGGATTTATTATCTACGCCGATGCTTACGGAAAGGGGTTAGGATGTGTTCTCATGCAACATGGGAAAGTCATAGCCTATGCCTCCACGACAACTCAAAGAATATGAGAGGAATTATCCTACTCATGATCTAGAATTAGCGGCCAGTTGTATTCGCGTTGAAGATATGGAACACTACTTGTATGGAGAGAAAGTGGAGATTTATACGGACCATAAAAGCCTCAAATATTTCTTCACCCAAAAAGAACTCAACATGCGGCGGCGACGTTGGGCTGGAGCTATTAAAAGATTATGATCACACTATTCATATCATCACTGAAGAAAGCGTGTGTAGGTGGCGCATTGAGTAGAAGATCATATGCAAATCGAGTGCAATATTGTCAACGAGGCCCATTTATACGACTTACAAAGGATGAAGATAGAATTAAAGACTCTAGGGTCCCACATGATGATGGCGAATATCTGAGTAGAAACACTTTTAATCGATAAAGTTAAAAGGCTGCTTTCGAGCTACGGACACAAGGGGCGATCGTCGTATGAAGAAGAAAGTGCAAGAAGGAGCTATTAGGAAGCAAGAATTGATGAGGAAGGAATACTTGAGTCAATTCTAGACTTTGCGTTCTAACGATTACGACTGAAGCATAAAATCATGATGGAGCACCACAACACCCCGTTTGCAATCCATCACGGAAGTACCAAAATGTATCATGATATTCGACATACATTTTGGTGGAACAATATGAAGAGAGAGATTGCGGAGTTTATCTCAAGATGTTTAACTTTGTCGGCGTGTAAAAGGCGGAGCATCAAGTGCCAAAAGGACCATTGCAACCACTTGAGATTCCGGAATGGAAATGGGAACACATTACTATGGATTTTGTTACAGGTCTTCCCAAAGTTTCTCAAGGCATAGATGCAATTTGGGTTATTGTTGATAGATTAACCAAGTCGCCCATTTCTTTACCGATCGCGAGACTTATTCCTTGAGCGTCTTGCTTTCGTATATGCGTGAATGAGATTATGCGATTGCATGGCATGCCAATATCCATAGTTTCGGATCGTGACCCGAGATTCACTTCAAGATTTTGGGTTAGCTTGCGAAAGCTATGGGCGCAGTTCTGATTCGATTCAACATACCATCCTCAAACGGACGGACAATCAGAGAGGACTATTCAAACCCTTGAAGATCTATTAAGACTCTGTGTCCTAGATTTCAAAGGAAGTTGGGATAAGTACCTACCACTGGTGGAATTCTCCTACAACAACAGTTATCAAACAAGTATAGGCATGGCTCCATTTGAGGCGTTGTATGGACGAAAATGTCGTTCTCCAGTATGCTGGGATGAGGTGGGAGAAGCAATATTGTTGGGACCAAAATTAAATGCGCATGACTACAGAAAAGATCCAAATGATTCGACAACGTATTCAAACTTCACAAGATCGACAAAAGAGTTATGCTGATCTTCATAGAAAGGACGTGGAGTTTAATATTGGAGATCATGTATTGTTACGTGTTGCTCTCATGGAAGGGAGTTACAAGATTTGGGAAAGAGGAAAGCTCAATCCAAGGTTTGTTGGTCCATTTGAGATTCTTGGCCAAATAGGGAACGTAGCTTTATAGACTCGCGTTACCTCCAAGTATGTCTCGTGTTCACAATGTATTCCACATATCTATGCTTCGTAAATATGTGAAAGACCCGAACCATATTATTGCATTAGAACCCGGACGAGATAGCGAAAGATTTAACCTACGAGGAGATACTGTTGAGATTTTGGATAGGAAAGAGCATGTCTTTACGCTTGAAGGTTATACCACAAGTTAAGGTTTTGTGAAGAAACCATGCAATTGAGGAAATGACATGGGAGTTGGAATCGGAGATGAAAGCAAGGTACCGCACCTTTCGATATACGGTATGTATGTCAATTTCGAGGACGAAATTTCATAAGGAGGGAGGTTGTAAGACCCCAACTTATTATAAATAAAATTGAATTTTTCTTTATTCATTATTCTAAATTAATAAGGGTTAATTTGATATAATTATTTGGTTATGGGTGAAATGTGCAAAGTTTACAAAATAAGCAAGTGGTTATAAAATATTCATTATTATTAGGGAATATTAGTTTGGTGGTGGAATATTCTTTTTGTGTCGGGAATCTCCGTCTGACGGTAGCGATCATTAGTGGGCCCATAACGGAAAAGCGGTTGGATGAAGGAAAACGACAAAAATTGAGTTTTATAAATAACGACGTAAATTATTACCAATTAACAACTGTTGTTGGGTTACACAGTGGTTAAAATCTGATGTCTGGCGTGGTTGCTTGAGACATGGCGCGGTATTGCCTGATGTTATTTGAATTATTGATCCTTACGTGAAGACACTACTCAATAATTATTACGGTGAATTCTTATTCAATATTATATTTTATTAATTCAATAATTCTTTGCGTTGATATTTATATTATTATTGTTTCAATAATTGTCATTACACGATATTTCCATTATCAAATCAATAATTCATATTATTTGAATAATATTATCGAGATAACATTATTGGCAATGTCTAGAAAGTTACATCTAAGGAGAGGTTTGGTCACCTAATTAAGGCCAAGATGAGGAGAAATCCTTATTGGAAAGCCCTCTTTCACAGGAGCGGCACGGTTTATCGATCTTTGTGATTACGTAATATTATTTTGAATAATTAATTATTGATTATTATGATAAAGAAAATATTTATTTTATGTGGATATAGATGGAGAAAATTTTTAATGTGACAATTGTTGAAAATTAATATTTTATCTTTTTACGATAAAATAATACATTTAAATATATTATTTTAATAATATATTAGCGGTGATATTTTTATAATAATTGTGGGATATATGAGTATATGAGGAGGTAGAGTATTTTGTGGCATTAAATGTTTAACATATGTTTTGTGTGTCATTGGACACAATTCTTATTAGAAAATTGATTATAGGCGTAAAATCGTCCGTTTATGGATTTTGGTCAATTTCTATTTGGAATTTGGAAAACTTTCTTCTAAAAGTGGTAGAGAATTGAAATTCCTATAAAAAAGTCGCGAGATTCAATTTTTCTGATAAAAGGGCTATTTATTGTGAATTATTGAAGTTTGGGAGAATAAAATGATTTTATTAAATTATGGGTAGGGGCCCACTTTTATTCAACACATGTGAGCTGCTATCTTTTGGTTCAAAGATGGCTGGTGGCTAACTTGACTAGTAAGGATGCGTGGAGGAAAAAAAAAAGAAATAATATATTTTATTAATTTAGTCTCCTTTTGGCGTTCTAGCATTTTCCTATAAATAGAGGCTAAGTTAGAATTGAAAATCACACGAAACTAAGTTTTCTCTTTCTCTCTCTATATTATCGAGCGTATTCTTGTGAGTATACTTTGAGTGTTGCTATATATCGGTGCGAGTTTACATCGACATTATCTAGAAATTCAATCAAATACGATTATTTTGAGGTAATGGGTATTATTTTCTTCTTAAATGATATTTTTCTTCAATATCATTATCTTAAAGTATTGGTGAACTTTTTATCAAATTTGGAACTTGTTGTGTGGGGTTCTTATTCACGTATCGGCCTATTCACGTATCTGACAATTATTCACGAATATGGCCTTTATTCACCTAGAAAAATAAAATTTTTTTTTTTTGTCCAAAATATCTATTCGGATACTAGCTTTGATTGTATCCATGTTTTGATCATTCTTGAATTTTACACCACTACGATTATTTTCAAGTATTTTTGGACATGGGTAAAACAAAGTACGAATCCTTAATCCTTAATCCTTGTCATTTTGTTTCCTTTGGATTCGTTTCTTTAAAAATGTTTTTCATCATCCTCGGTCCTAAATGGTGATATAAATGAATATCTTTGGCTTTGTAGTGCAAAGATGAGCAGTGTTGAGATGAACATGACCAATTGGTGATCTGAAATGAATATCTTTGGCACGTAGTGCAAAAGATGATTAAAGATGTATATTGATTGTTATTACGAGGATAAACTATTGATGATGGACTTTTAAACCTTAGAAGACGGTAGAATTCTTTCTCTACGTGACTCTTCTAATGGATTCTTTGTTCCATTGCATTTGTTGATCTAAAACTTGTTGTCTATTGTATTCTATTAGATTTTTCTGTTGAAGACTAACGATAATTTGTTGTATATTATCTTAGTCATAATATTCTTCTTTGGGCTAGTTGAGCTCACCCTTTTCCTTTTTGTTCCATTTTTTCTTCTCGGGAGGTGAGAACATAAGCGAGGATCGAGTCGGGGTATGGAGTGATGGTTCTAGGAAGATGTTTTAATTGCCCTCACTATTTACGTAAAATAGTGTATGAATAATTAATGAGGACTTATTTGGGTGTGTATATTGTCTAGAAGACAATATTTGTATTCAAACTCACAGTTGTATTGTCGTATTCTACACGACATCTGTATTGTCAAAGTTGTAATTTGCTTTCTATACCATGTATTTTGGCGACTCAGAATGGGTGTTGTATACCTTTTTTGGGGGCGTCACATGTATTTTGATGTAGAGACACTTATAAGATTGAATAGAAGAAGAAAAAAGTTGCGAGTTCTTTGGTGACTAAGGGGGTTGTTGGTTTGTTATACTATAAAGGGTGGATTGAGGAGGTCAAGAAGATAATGCCAACTAATTTGGTTCTCTCTCCTTATGTATGCTTGGTAATAGAAATTTGGTCACTTTAATGCCTCCCAATATTATTACTTCTATTTGTAGTTCCCAGTAGGATCTCCTAATATTATTACTTCTATCATAGCAACGACTCCATGATCCGAAAGGGTCCACACTCAACTAATTTTAGCACTATTTTGTTCTCATCTTATCTAATATGAATCTTCTCCATTTAAGAAGCAATTTAAGCGCCACTCACGGTTGTATCGATTCTTAATAATGTTCATAGTCAAGAAATTCATCTCGTAACAAATCAACTCTAAAGTGTGATATTTCGGACTTCCTTTATCTCAAATTAACTTATTTGCAAGAAAGTTCACTTTGGGAATTGGTTTAATATAAAAATTATAGATAAAATGAAAAAGTTCATATTATGGATTCTCATTTTCCCAAGCACTTCATTTTGTGAAAAAGTTCTCAAACGCATTGCTGACAATATAATAATTGAGGTATAAAGTTATAATCCTTTACATGGAAGAATTCATAAAGTTATAAAAGGCAGGATCCTTATTTCGTCCCATCTATAAAATATGTTTTGTCCGATTATCATGGTGCAAAGATGCAAACGCTGGTGCAAAGATGTTGTGTACTTTCTAAAAGAAACAATTTTTACAACTACCATGGTGCAAAGATGCAAACACTGGATCAATATAGAATATAAAGCTTAAGTGAATGATGTAAAATCTTGGTGAACTAATTTCAAAAGGCCTGAAATGCAGCGCTTTAATGCGAATATATATTGGCCATTACAATTTATTTGCAATAGTTTACACACATTACAATTTATTTGCAATTATAACGAGTTTATTTGCAAAGTCAATATATTGTTTACAATTAGCTTCTCACGCGATACTGACTGCCCTGGCCTTATTTGACTTTGGAGCACTAAAAAGTAAAACGGCTTGATTTTGGTGATGCTTGTGAATGGAAGATTTTAGAAAATTACTTTATAGTTTAAGGAGAGTAAGACACGACGTAACGAAAAATTATTATAAATATCTAATCTTAAATACCCTTTTGTAGGGGAGGTGCAGAAAGCTTTATTAAAAGCTATATTTTTAAATGTTTTACATAAAAGTTACATGGTGTTTAATAAAACTTTTATGGGGTTTAATGCAAGCTTTAAAGATTTAATTAAAGATTTATGGGGTTTATGGTCAATACTAATATTTTCCTTACCTCGAACTGAACTCATATACTATTGTTATGTCTCACTACTAGCCTTAATTGCAAATTATTTTATTGACATTATATTGACTTGATTTTGGTGCTGACAGTATATGTGTTCAAGGAGAGTAAGACACGACGTAACAAATTTTTTTATAAATACCTCATTTACGAAAAAATGTAGGCATATCCCTCATTTGTTATTAGTACTATTAGTATTTTTCTCTATGATCATTTATGTTTCAAGAAAACTTTTGGAAGAAAAAAGAAAACTAAATTACATAAACTTCTTCATTTACTTGACATTGTCAGATTTGTTGAAAAACCATTAAACTTGGCTTGAGCTTCTTTAATGGTGCGTGGATGACACTTTTCTATAAAAGGAATGCTTGATGACTCTTTCTATAGTTTTGTTTTCAAACAACCTCTTACCATGTATTGGCTTGAGCTTCTTTAAGGGAAGCGAATCAACTGAGTTAATGGTGTAAATTAAAATTATTTTTATCATGAATTTTTTATCAAGTGAATCAACCATTAGTATCAGTTATACCTTGAAATCTTTAACTTAAGTTTTCAAATAGCTTCAGTTAAAAATTCTAATCTATTCTAATCAACCATTATGTAATTGAAATTTATTATCTGATTAACTATCTCTAAATAAGGTGGCAAGTTTCTTCCTGTATAAGGTTGCAAGTTTCTTCCTGTATAGCTATCCATAACTTATGAAATTTACTGTGTAGCAGTAGCTACAACCGTTTCAACTGCACAATCATCGACCAATGGATGATGTTGTTATCTTTGGCGGTGTAAGTTTATTATCTAATCAACTCTCTCTAAATAAATCTTATTGATTTTTTTAATAACTTATTTATTTTAATTTATTTTCATAAATTTCGTGACAGATGGATGACGACCTCGAAAATACCGTATGATAATTTTTTCTTACTCATCATTTTCTTACTTTTTATCTTATCTTTTTAATAACTTATTTACTATTCAACCTTTTTTTACCTACAGGTTCGAATACTTCGTCAGAATAATGTAGGAGTGGTAATTCGGAATGAGTATGAACTAAATTGTCTCCGTATACATGAGGTAGTGTATCCTTATACCTATTTCTCATTCATTTTTTTTGTTCTTTTTCTTTGGCTTTTAAGTAGCGTTTTCTTACCCAGAAGGAGGAAAAAAGGTCTGATACTTTGGAGAATGCCAAATTTAAGGAGAAAGAAAAATTAACCTTTTCTAGCCAAGGAACAAATTATAAGGAGTGTCAACTGGTATCACTTTTAATTATATTCTTTTCTCTCTGTTTTGACAATGGTTTTGGATGTTATTGAATTTAAAAAATTTTAAGTTTCGTTTTATGTAGAACGTTTGATTTGTCAATATGTTTTTGGTTTGTCTCATTTAATATTACATTTTTTTATCGTGTTCTTGCACAGAAGGAGAAAAAAAGGTCTGATGCTTTGGCGAATGCCAAATTTAAGGGGAAACATAAATCAACCTTTTCTAGCCAAAGAACAACAAATAAAGATTGCCAATTGGTATCACTTTTATTCCTATTCTTTTCTCTCTGTTTTTACAATGGTTTTGGATGTTATTGAATTTAAAAAATTTTAAGTTTCGTTTTATGTAGAACGTTTGATTTGTCAACATGTTTTTGGTTTGACTCATTTAATATTACATTTTTTTTACCGTGTTCTTGCACAGAAGGAGAAAAATTCGCCAAATTTAAGGGGAAACAGAAATCAACTTTTTCTTGCCAAAGAACAACAAATAAAGATTGCCAATTGGTATCACTTTTATTCCTATTCTTTTCTCTTTGTTTTTACAATGGTTTTGGATGTTATTGAATTTTAAAAAATTTAAGTTTCGTTTTTTGTAGAACGTTTGATTTAAAAAAATTTAAGTTTTGTTTTATGTATCTCTGTTTTTGATTTTGTGTATCTGATTGAATTCTTGAGAAACTATGATTTTTTGTTTTTTACCAATTTTGTAGTTAAGAGTTTTAGTTTCTTTATCTTAATGTTGCTTTGTTACTAGATGCAATCTGTTGTGCTATAGTGTTTTATTTTTGCTTCAAACAAAAACTTTATTATAATTATAAAGTTGATAAGCGGTTAGGTAGATAGTTCTGTTAATGCAACACTTTATTGTCATTTTACACCACGTTGCTATAATAATTACGTTAAATCAACAAAATAATAATGTCAAAATTTAAACTCCCTACTTGTTATAATAATGTCAAAATTTAAATCAACAAAATTTATTATAATAATTACGTTGGATTGTGTTTTATGTTATTTAAAAAGTAGGGAGTTTACTAGTTTTCTATGAGGTATGTATTCGTTCTTTAACTATAACATTGTGTTATGTATGACACGGTGCTATACTGCTATGGTTTTGGACATGGTGTTTGTTTGACATGAATATCCAACATAATTATTAATTCTCGTGCTTTTCAATTTTCGCATGTAACATGTGCTTTCCCTTCATGTCTAAGGACTGAAACTGAGACATTCTTTCGTTGTTTTCCCTTTCGTTTGGATGTTAGAATTCTGGTGCAAGTAATTAGCGTATACGAGACATGGACTCTTCAAAATGCATCAAGTACATGTGTCAGATATTTGAGGCTTGGTGAGATTTGTGTAATGTGTAACAGACTTCAAATATACCACTAGCAATCATATCAATATAACAATTCGATGGTATTGTGCATGACACTTTTTAAATATTTGTTAGTGCTTTAGAATGAGCATATTGGTTACATTATAAACATTTTATCAAGACATTAATATATATATATATATATATATATATATATATATATATATATATATATATATATACACACACACACACACACATTTGTTATGTAATGTTAGGTTTAGTGATCAGATTAATTATATACTTGGATATTTATTTGCACATAAAATTTTTATGCAACACTGTATAACATATGCTATTAAAATTTGATAATCGCACAACAATCTACCATCTTCTTATTATATTTTAATTTATTAATTATATATATAAATTTATTATTAACAAAATGATTAATTCCACCGCAAAGGGCGAATTTGTATCTAATAGTGTAACTAAAGAATAGACATTTAAAATGGATACAGAATGACGTGGTTAGTTGAAATTAATTGATCGATTATTATCGCTAGACCCACCCATTGATCGCAAAAAACACTTTCGTAATTGGACGTACTCTTTGGCTTTTTTTTTTTTTTTTTTATTGAGTCAAGGTCAAGGACATAAATTGTTCAAATGGTTGCATGTTGAGTAAGACTCCTAGTCTTATTAGGATGTTAGAAGGTTATTATTTTGATTGAAAACTCTTCTTTGAATTTGTTTTTCATAAGCCAATCAGTGACAGTTTTCCTATTTAATTTATTGTCCAAGCAAACTAATTTATGATAGTTGACTAAAATTAAATATTAAAAAACTTAACTGAATCTTATTTTCAGGAAAATTATCATTTATCAAGAGTAAATGAAATACATTAAATACTTTTCAAAATATTTGATAAAAATCACAATCCTCAAATCACTCAGAAATTAATAAATTCTTTCCTCAAAATATACGAAACTTAAGAAACTATATCTAAATGTTACCCACTGATCAGCTCCATTAATATAAGCATTGTGGCGTAAATTGATAAACTTCTATCAACTCCTATAATATAAACCCTTTATAACAAAATTACATTTTTCCTTAATTTAAACGAACTAAAAAGAAATTTCTTTTTTTTTTTAAAAAAATATGAAATTTTAGAATCCCGTATTGTGAAAAATGAAATTAATAGTCCCGTCCTGTGGAGGTTTTGTCAAATGAGGATAGTCACAATATATCTATCAAGTATGATGGGATTGAGGAAAATTACTATATTAAATATATTATTCAAATATTTTCAATTATACATAATTATACAAATAAGTCGTAAATAGTATATCAATACATAATATTCAATATTAATTTATATATATATATGGGAAAAATATATGTACTAGTGATTGATATTATTACAAGAGTTATGGTGAAGGTTTTTGGGCTATAATATGACGATTTCACCGTCGTCATCATATTTTGATACAGCTATGGCGACGATTTACCGTCATATATAGTCCAAAAAATCGCATCATATAACCTCTTGTAATATCAGCTGATTAATATATATATATATATATATATATATATATGAGTAATATGGTCATACACAATTGTGTATATTTTATCTATGTACAATTTGTCAAAACTAGGTTGTTTTGACAGATTTGTTTTTAAAAAAACAACTTCTTTTCTCCCAAATCAAAAATCAAAAACAAATCTTCCAAATCGACTTAAACTCTCTCACTATATATATATATATATATATATATATATATATATATATATATATATATATATCCCATTTTAAATGTTTATTTAAAAACTAAAGGCAGTTTTTTTTTCTTCTTCATCACATTTACACGTACTTTACACACAATCCCACTATGTCCGTAATTATCTCCATCACATTTTGTTCATATCCCCTTGAATGCAAAAACAATATCCAAAAGATTTTCCCCCTATATCTCTTCTCTCAACAAACAATACATCGGAAAGACAGGCCAACAAACCGGGCGATATTATCTAACCCTAGCCCTACAAAATGACTGGTCCTGGTACTGGTGATCATGCTCCTACTCCTAGTCATAGTCCTTCTGACTCTAATGTTTCACAAGCATGTGCTGCATGTAAACACCAACGTAGAAAATGTGTCCCTGATTGCCCTTTAGCCCCCTTTTTCCCACCCAATTACCACAAAGATTTTTTGAATTCCCATAAACTTTTTGGGGTGAGAAATATTATGAATACGGTTCGGAAAGTTGAGCCTCCGAACAGGGAAAATGCAGTAAGATCGATGATTTTAGAAGCAAATATTCGTGCTCGTGATCGGGTTGGCGGGTGTTATCGGATAGTTAAGGATCTTGAATTGAAGATTAGTCACGCTAAGGCCGAACTCAATTTTGTTCTACATCAACTAGCTATGCTTCGAGCGCATCGTGGTTTTGTGCATGATGATGGCGTGCAAAATGGGGTTGAGAGTCAACAACAACCTAGTTATAGTTATTATATTGGAGAATCGTCTCTTAATAATAAGAGTATTCATGTGGAAACACTTGCGGCAATAAAACCAATATCTCCCTCTCCTCCTCCTCCTCCCCCTACAGAGGAGATGGAAGCTCTTTCATGTCAAGGTCAAGGTAATTTGGAGAAAAACAAAAAAGGTGAATCGGAATCGGAAGATATAAAGCCAATTGTAGATGGTATAGGATGATTTTCAGTCCAGGTTTGTATTACAAGTCTCATTGAAATCATTACAATTTTTTTTTAAAATAATTTTGAAACAATTTTTTTGTAATAATAATTTTGAGTGTATTGTGGATCGGATCTATTTGAAAATAAAAAGGAATTTTTGACAAAAGGAGTAGAAATACAGGCCAGGCCAGCATATCTAGCTCCCTTTGTCATATATTTTTCATCCAGTTGATGTTTCTTTCCATCTAAACAAAAGTTTGATTATAGATAATATCTAAACAACATGGTATGCATGGCCCATATTTAACTTCACTGTCCACTGATTACATGCCGATCACTTGGAACTCTAGTCATGTCTCCGGTACACAAATATATATTATGGAACTAGATAAATTTATTTCATCTTTGATTCGTTTAATTCAGTCTTATTTAAATAAATGTCTTTTA
Source organism: Panax ginseng (assembly GCA_020205605.1). Lineage (NCBI taxonomy): Eukaryota > Viridiplantae > Streptophyta > Magnoliopsida > Apiales > Araliaceae > Panax > Panax ginseng. The sequence goes on along the minus strand of CM035131.1, from coordinate 24,310,895 downwards.
TTAAAAGTGTTTTCTTTTAATAAAAAAAAGTCGTATTATTTTTGTTGATTTGAAATGCATGTATGTAAATTTCAAACAGAATTCTAAAATAACTATTAAAAAGAAATATAGATCGAAAAAGATAAGAGACATCCAAATTAAAAATAAGAGGGAGTATTTCTGTCACGCAATTGTTGATGATAGATATACTAAGACTAGATGTAGTAGTTTTGGAAGTGTGCGAGTGTGAGTGGACGTCTATATCAAATACCTATTTTTGTGATTGGCATTTGTCACCTCTTTTTTTTAACAGATAGTATTTTTTATATTTCTACAAAATTTTCTTTCATATTAGAAAAAAAATGAGTCTCACCTTCACGTGAGAGGGATCATATAAAAATATAAAAAAATTCATGTAAAAATATTACTTCACTCTTTTTCTTTTTCTTTTTCAAAGAAAAACGACTCTTCATATTTTTGTGAATTTGATTACAAATGCATTCGTCCACGTAAATCTAATTTACCGGCTAATTTGGTTGAATTTAACATATATATCAATTGGGAAGTATTATTTTCATATGTATTTTTAATATTTTTATATTATTTTTTCTTACATGAAGATAAAATTCAGTGTATGCTTACATGAGAGACACCATGTGAAAAAATTAAAAATACATGCCATATCGATTTATGTGTTAGATTTAATTGTGCCTTTTGAGTCTTTGACGGAATAAAAACATTTTTAAACTAAATATATCTAAGAGTACTTATAGTGAGTAAAATTTTCTAGTAAAAAACATTTTTAAAAGAAATATTACAAAATTTATTATAAAATCAACTTATAATTAAGGTAAATATTCATGTCTCACAATCACATTCATAATAATGGTTTCACTATGTGGAGTTAAAATTCTAAATAAGAAATTTCAAAGACAATTGAAGTCTTTAAAGAAAACTGTCTTATATATGGTAGTTAAATAAACAATAGAAAAACATCAAAACACTATAAAATTAACTTTGCTTAATTAATTAATAGGTCGGAAAGTGATTTCCTTCTGCGTGTAACACTGTATTAGTCTATTAAACTTACCATGAAGGTTACTAGTAATGATCAATTGATCAAGTTATTATAAAATTAATACACATTGTATTGGTCAATTAATTAACTTACCATAAATATTATTAATATTGCTCAATTGACTAAATTATGATAAAGAATTAATTTGAATAGAACAGAAAATGTGGCTGATAATACTCTATGATGACACTATCTAATCACTGAAACCAAGGCTCACTTTTACACCACCAATAATTTAAAATAAAATAAAAACCCAAACTTTATGTATTTCTCTTTCTCAAATCTACAAACAAACCAAAAAAAAATGAAGGACCCACAAAAAAAATAATTAAATTAAACAAACAACAATTGATCAATGAAAATTAAAAGGTCCATTTCCAGATCTTGATCCGAAGATCAACCCTACATTTTGTTTTAGATTTTGAAGCAATTGAAGGGGACTTACCCTTTGGGATCGACGCATGAATTCCTTCGCATTTGATCCTAATCCCAACTTTTTTGCTTTTTAATTTATCCACCTTAACAATCACTTGGGTATCCAAAAAAATTTTCAGTGGCAACCCAGTTTTTTTCATCAGATCTGATCTCAACGAAGTGACAGAATCTGCATCTAGAACTTGTGAGCTGCTATATAATGATGAATGCAAATATGTGACGTTTTTTGGGTTACTTGTGAAAGATGGGAAGGACCCAATTGCAATTTGAACTTGGTTCGATGAAAAAGTGATGATTTCAATGGGTTCGTATGTGAAAACGAGCTTTTTGTTGGGATTTGTGGAGGAGAGAGTGAGATTGAGCTTCGTGGTGAGCCGGGAGGAGTCGTCGGCGGCGGTGGTTAGGTTGAATTGGGAGATTTTGAGGGAGGTGAAAGAGAATGTGGGGCGGTGGGGGCGGTAGAGGACGTAGAGGGCGGCGCCGGCGATGGAGGCGAGGAGGAGGACGGCAAGGATGAGGAGGATGGACCAGAAGCAGCAGCAGCAAAAGAAGCTCCGGCGGCTGCGGTGGCGACGGCGTTGGGGATTTGGGATTGGGCGGTAGGGGTGGCGATTGGGGTTGTAGAGCTGGGATTTGGCCGGCGGTAAAGCTAATGGGTTGCTGGTGGCGGTGGCGGCGGCGGTGCCATTAGTGGCGGTGCCGTTTGGTTTTGTTGATGGCCTTGATGGATAAACTCTATCCGTCATCTTTTTGGGTTTTTTTGTTTTTGTTTTTTTGGGAGTGTTGGATTTGGGACGGAATAAAAAGAAGTACCAAGCAAGCTCTCCCCCTCTCTCTCTCTCTCTCTCTCTCTCTCCTCTACCAACAAGGGAAGGGATGGGATGAGAATATGGGATGCTTCCACCTCACCGAAGAATGGACAATTTTTTGGTACAAACTTTCTCTCTCCGCAATTTATTTTCTCTCTCTCTATATTACTCCATATTTTTTGTACTCCATATAATTATTAATTATGAAGTTCACGGTTCTCACGTCTCTGGGGTTTTAGGCTTGCTGAGCTTTTGGCACGTTGGAGTAATAAACAGCATTATAGGTAGTTTGGGTAATTAATGCTGATTATTATTCCATAATCAATTACAAATATTTTTGAATGGGTTACAATTTATCTATTATAACTATTTCTATATCATCCCTACCCTTCTTCTCTCACAGTCTCAAGAAACTCACTTTTTTGTATTAATAGTTTTTAATTAGTGATGAAATTTTAATTGTTAATTTTAAATGACTTTCTTAATTTATATGTAAAAATTTTAAACGATAATCTTTTAGAAACGGAGGAGGTAGTAGTATTAAATATACTTTTATGTTTTATTAATAAAAATAATAAATAGTTATTATTAAGGGGAAAAAAAACAACTCTTTAAACAATTATAAGAAGAGGCCCAAGAGATTACAAGCTCCATCGTTTGACATAACGGTATGTTGGAGTAAATTAAATAAAAAAAAAGAGTATCATAATTTTTATAACCTTTTAAAAGCACTTTTATGAAGTAAAGATTAATTTAAAAAAAATTATAAAATAAAATATTTTGATTCATCTTTTTATCTTATCGCAACGCACCGTATTATCCCGTAAAATATTTATTTGATGGAGCGTTAAAGAAAGATATTGGTGTCAGAGAGACACGTGTGGAACGGCTTTACATTCATTAATCGGATCATGTTCCACGTGCAAGGATCAAGCAGCTTAGAGACATATTCTTTACGTATGATACCCCTCCAACTTCTTGAAATTGAATTAATATTCAATTTGTGGGGACTGATTAGTATGAAATTAATTTTAGTCAATTAATTAATACAATATTGATATATATGTGTCAGCACTATATTGATCAATTAATCATGAAATTAACTTTATGATAATCGGATCTCAATTTTTTATTTTGAATTATAATTAAGTTTAAAAAAATTACAAAAATAAATAAATAAAAATCTACATTTCTTATGCTTAGGTGATAGGAGAAAATAACAACTTAACCACAGAGGTTAAATAATTTTTATTTTTATTGATTGAGGAGAATCGTGACTCAAAATAAATTATATTTCGACAATTTCAAAAATGGAAATTATAAATTTCATTAAATATATTCAGTAAAAATCTTTTATCTTCTCCATATTTGGAGATATTATATATTTATGAAGAGGAAGAATAAATGAAAAGAGTAAATATATTTATATATTGACAGAAAAGGAAGAAACAGAAGGAAATATGGTGTATCACCGACAATTCATAATCTCGGGAGTGATGTAAAAAAAATACTAACACAAGTCAATAAATCACACTATCTTTCTTGAGGTTAGAGTATGATCTAGTAATTAATTAGTCAATTAATTAATTAATTAATGTGCATACCAATCCATAAAACTATTATTGGATAAGTGTTGGATTATGTGGCAATTACCTTTTGTACTTTTCCACACCGACACTGCTTGCTTGTTCCTTTTATGGTTTTATTGGTGAGTACAACCAAGTATGGGTTGTGTCGCACTTTCTTCTTCATGGTTTTTTGTAATTATTAAATTACTTTTAATTTAGACTCGTTTAATTATAAAAAAATTTATTTTAAATGAGTTGAATCGAGTCGATTCAATCGATTTTAAACGAGATTGAGATTTGATGTAAAAACTCGATCCGTTTAATAAACGAGATAATTTTCATATGTAACAAATGAGGACTTTTCCTCCAACCTAAGTATATACGGCACATTCATTTCTGAGAAATTATACTATCCGCGTTTAGTGCAGCCGTAGTTCATGGAAAGATCCTGGAAAGACTCTAAAGACGTGGACATCACGACAAAAATAAAATAGAAATTAATATTTTCATATAATTTTTTAATATTTTTTACATAATGTATAACGACGACTTTCAAGAAGTATTCATACTACTATGTTAGGGACAAAATTTAAAGATTCTCCGAGAGTTACGTGTAGAACTGATAATTACCATCAACCATTGACTGTAGATGAAAATTGTTGGGCCATGATATTTCCAATATTAGATTAAATGAATTAAGTAGAGTTATTTGATTAGTCCATCTAATCGTTTATTGGGCTCAGCCAGTTGGGCCAAGTCGATTGGTTATTATAAATAAAATTGAATTTTCCTTTATTCATTATTCTAAATTAATAAGGGTTAATTTGATATAATTCTTTGGTTATGGGTGAAATGTGCAAAGTTTACAAAATAAGCAAGTGGTTATAAAATATTCATTATTATGGGGGAATATTAGTTTGGTGGTGGAATATTCTTTTTGTCGGGGAATCTCTCGTGCTGACAGGCCTTGATCATTAGTGGGCCCATGCTTGGAAAAGCGGTTGGATGAAGGAAAAAGCGACAAAGATTGAGTTTTATAAATAACGGCGTAAATTATTCTGAATTAACCTTTGTTGGGTTACACAGTGGTTAAAATCTGATGTCTGGCGTGGTTGCGATGATGGCACGGTATTACCTGATATTATTGAATTATTGATCCTTACGTGAAGAAGCCTTTACTCGATAATTATTCTGATGAATTCTTTATTCATATTATATTTTATTGATTCGATAATTCTTTGCGTTGATATTTTGTATTCTTTGTTGTTTGATAATTGTCATTACGATTATTTTCCATTATCAAATCAATAATTCATATTATTTGAATAATATTATCGAGATAACATTATTGGCAATGTCTAGAAAGTTACATCTAAGGAGAGGTTTGGTCACTAATTGCTTGCAGATAAGGAGAAATCCTTATTGGAAAGCCCTCTTTCTGAGGAGCGGCACGGTTGTCGATCTTTGTGATTACGTAATATTATTTTTGAATAATTAATTATTGATTATTATGATAAAGAAAATATTTATTTTATGTGGATATAGATGGAGAAAATTTTTAATGTGACAATTGTTGAAAATTAATATTTTATCTTTTTACGATAAAATAATTCATTTAAATATATTATTTTAATAATATATTAACGATGATATTTTATAATGAATGTGGGATATATGAGTATATGAGGAGGTAGAGTATTTTGTGGCATTAAATGTTTAACATATGTTTTTGTGTGTCGGTGGACACAATTCTTGTAGAAAATTGATTATAGTATAAAAATCGTCTAGTTTATGGATTTGGTCAATTTACATTTGGAATTTGGAAAAACTTTCTTACGCAAAGTTGTAGAAATGGAATTTCCATGAAAAATCGCGAGTTTTGAAATTTTTACGATAAAGAGCTATTTTCTGAATTATTGAAGTTTGGAAGATAAAATAATTTTTTTAATTAAATTAATGGGTGGGACCCACTTTTTTTGTAGGTGTTGAATGCATGTGAATTTTGCTGAAAATTTTTCAAAATTGGTGGCTGGCTTGTTGCGTAGAAGTAAGAATAAGAATAATAATATTTTTATTATTTAGTCTCCTTTTAGGCGTTAAACATTTTCTATAAATAGAGGCTAAGTTAGAATTGAAAATCACACGAAACTAAGTTTTCTCTCTTTCTCTCTCTAAATTATCGGCGTATTCTTGTGAGTATACTTTGAGTGTTCTTTATCTGGTCTTGAGTTTACATCGACCTTATCTAAAATTCGATCGAAATGCGGTTATTTTGAGGTAAGGGGTATTATTTTCTTCTTAAATGATATTTTTTTCTTGATATCATTATCTTAGAAGTATTGGTGAACTTTTTATCAAATTTGGAACTTGTTGTGTCGGGTTCTTATTCACGTATCGGCCTTTATTCACGTATCGACCTTTATTCACGAATCGACCTTTATTCATAAAAAAAAAAAAATTTTCTTTTTTGTCCAAAATATCTATTACGGATCTTAAGCTTTGATTGTATCCATGTTTTGATCATTCTTGAATTTTACACCAATATGATTATTTTGAAGTATTTTTTGGACATGGGTAAAACAAAATCTGAATCCTTAATCCTTAATCCTTGTCATTTTGTTTCCTTTGGATTCGTTTCTTTAAAATGTTTTTTCATCATCCTCGATCTAAATGGTGATATAAATGAATATCTTTGGCTTTTGTAGTGCAAAGATGAGCGATTAAGCGATGAATATCTTTGGCACATGGTGCACGAAGATGAGCAGTGTTGAGATGAACATGACCCATTTGGTGATCTGAATGAATATCTTTGGCACATGTAGTGCAAAGATGATTAAAGATGTATATTGATTGTTATTACGAGGATAAACTATTGATGATGGACTTTTAAACCTTAGAAGGCGGTAGAATTCTTTCTCTACGTGACTCTTACAATGGATTCTTTATTTCCATTGCATTTGTTGATCTAAAACTTGTTGTCTATTGTATTACATTAGATTTTTCCTGTTGAAGACTAACGATAATTTGTTGTATATTATCTTAGTCATAATATTCTTCTTTGGGCTAGTTGAGCTCACCCTTTTCCTTTTTGTTCCATTTTTCTTCTCGGGAGGTGAGAACATAGCGAGGATCGAGTCGGGGTATGGAGTGATGGTTACAGGAAGATGTTTTAGGCATCCTCATTATTTACGTAAAATAGTGTATGAATAATTAATGAGGACTTATTTGGGTGTGTATATTATCTAGAAGACAATATTTGTATTCAAACTCACGAGTTGTATTGTGTATTCTACCGACATACATATTATCAAAGTTGTAGTTTGCTTTCTATACCATGTATTTTGGCGACTCGAGAATGGGTGTTGTATACCTATTTTGGGGCGTCACGGTTAATATCGAGCTTAGGGATATGATCTCTGGCGGAGATCGGGGAATAGAACTAGGAGGGAGGCAGGTAAATCCTTGTTTAGTGTGTCTACTACTAAGCTTATTTGTTGGTCGGTCGTAATATAGGATATTATGTGATATGTTAATTTGTTTAATTAACCCTTGTTTTATATGGCGATGTTAAGAATGGGCTGCTTTGAGAGCGTTAACAATGGAGTTTATGAGGCCCAGTGGAGCAGCAGTCTACTCACCAGCGAGCGAGGAGAAACGTCTGACAGCAGTGGCAATGTTCCTCTGTGAACAACGCCTGCTGAGCAAATGATGAGCAGCGGGATGTTTAGAAGCTTTTTGCGATTCATGCAAAAATCGAACGAGGAGACTTCGTGTACAAAATCGGGAGGAAATGATAGCGGCGTCTTGCGGTTTGTCACGACCCGAACAATTCGAAGTTGGGACCACGATTTTCCATGGAAGCGGATCCGATCAAAGCGAAGCGTGGGTCAAACAAATTACCAAGATATTCGATGTCTTGGGGTGCGGAGAAGCGAAGGTTCCATTCGCCACCTTTATGTTTAAATGGTGAAGCGATTCTTGGTGGGAATCGTGAAGCGTACTGACGGATGCACTTAACATGTCTTGGGAAAGATTTGAAGCTGTTCAATGACAAGTACTTTCCGAAAAGTATTAAATCATATGAAGGAGGTAGAGTTTATTAGACTCGAGCGAGAACAACATGGCGGTGTCTCGATCTGAGGCAAGGTTAGCGAGAATTATCGAGTTTGCACCTCATTTGGTGGAGAATGAGGAGCGAATGGCGCGTATGTTTACGAGAGGTCTAAAACCGAGAGATTTAAATCGATACCTTATCTCTCATAAATTTTCTCTGTATATTGAGGATGTTGTCAGCGGGGCTCGATTATTAGGCGAGATAGTGAGTATACTCAATGGGGACCCTGATCGGGGTAGTCATCGAGCGATGATAACCGGCGAGGAGGAAAGAATACGGACAAAGCGGTAACCACTCGGTGTGGTAATCGTGGACATGATAATAGGAGAGGTGACTCAGTGGAAATTTGAAAGAGAAGATTCAACAATGGCGGGAAGATATCAGCGGCGGCACACCGGCACAACAACAACAAATCTTAGGGGAGGAGAGCGTAGCCTTGATTAGATATTACAAATCACGGGAAGGAGGGACATATCATTAAGCTGTCCCACAACAATCAAGGTATGTTACAAGCTGTGGAAAGAAAGGCCACATCGCTCGAGATTGTCTTATCGCGAAACCAAGTTAATGAGGAGTGGTGATTCAGTAATTTGTCCGGATAAGTCGAAATCGGCGGTTCTGGAAGAAGCGTTTGTCGTGTTGGGACAAAGCGTGAGGAACCCAAGCGAGGTGATCACGGGTAAGCTAATCTTGAATTCTTGCGAAGTTTATACCTTACTGAATCTGGGTTCTACCCATTCTTTTATCTCTCTGCTTGTGCTCAGCGTTTAAACTTGACTCAGGAGAAATTAGATTTTGATTTATCTGTTGAAACTCAGTTGGGTGAAACCTTCGTTACATCTACGGTTTATAAATCTTGCATGATCCAGTTGGCACTATCACATTACTGTTGATCTTATCTCTTTAAAGATACTTGCTTTTGATGTGATTTTAGGAATTGATTGGTTAACCACTCATCATTGCCAAAATTGATTGTTTTAAATAAGGTTGTTAGTTTTCATATTCTAACCAACTTTGTCATACAATTCAAACCACTAAACCACTAAAATCGATCAACATCATATCAAGCCACAAAGCTATTAGTTTATTGAAAAGCGGATGTCAAGCTTTCTTAGCCCATGTTATGGATTTGAATAAAAACAAGTCGATTTGAATAATATTTACGTGGTTAGAGAATTCCACGATGTATTTCTGAAGAGCTTCTGGTTTACCCCGAGCGTGATGTTGAATTCTTTATTGACCTTGAGCAAGATACAAAACCCATTTCTAAAACCCCATGTCGAATGGCTCTATTGAACTTGAGGAGTTAAAAGTCCAACTCTGAGGAATTATTAGACATCGGTTTCATTAAATCTAATCGTCTCCTTGGGGTGCTCTGTTTTATTAAGTAAAGAAGAAAAGCGGGGAGTATCGCGACTTTATATTGATTATCGAGAATTGAACCATGTCACCATCGAGAATAGGTATCCATTACCTCGCATTGATGACTGTTAGACCGATTCTGAGGCCTTGATTCTTTTTTCAAGATCGATCTTAGATTACGGATATCATCGGTGAAGATTAAAAGCGAGGATATTCAAAGGCGGCATTCGGGGACTCGTCTGGGCATTATGAATTCTTGGTCATGTCTTTTGGATTGACTAATGCTCCTATTTGCTTTCATGGATATGATGAGCCAGTGTATTTAAGGAATATTTGGATCGATTCGTTGTTGTCTTTATTGATGACATCCTCATCTATTCAAAAGCCGTGAAGATCATGAGCACCATTTGAAAATTTGGTACTACTGAAGACTTACGTGAACACAAGCTTTATGCCAAAATTTGAAGAAATCGAGTTACGGCTTGAGGAAGTAGCATTCCTTGGGCACGTGTGGTGTCAAAACAAAGGAGTATCTGTTGACGGTGAAGATTGAAGCAATCTGAAAGTTAGAACAGCAAAAGTCGGTGGCCAAAATCTGTGACTTTACGGGCTTATTTGGTTATTATCGGAGATTTGTGGAAGGATTTTCTCGAATCGCTACTCAGATTAACTCGGTGACTCGGAAGGATGCAAAATTCTTATGGGCGAGGAATGCGAGAAAGAGCTTCCAAGAGCTCGAGAGGAGACTCATTTATTTTGTTACGACAATACCATCTGGTTCGGATGGATTTGTTATCTCTGATGATGCTTACGGCGAGGGGTTAGGATGTGTTCTCATGCAACATGGGAAAGTCATAGCCTATGCCTCCACGACAACTCGAAAGAATATGAGAGGAATTATCCTACTCGTGATCTAGAGTTAGCGGCGATCGTGTTCGCGTTGAAGATATGGAACCTTTACTTGTATGGAGAGAAAGTGGAGATTTATCACGGACCATAAAAGCTCGAAATATTTCTTCACCCAAAAGAACTCGACATCACGCAGCGGCGTTGGTTTGGGCTATTAAAAAGATTACGATCACTGTTATTGATATCATCACGGAAAAGCGAGCGTAGTAGGTGGCGCATTAAGTAGAAGATCATATCTGAATCTGAGTGCGATATTGTCGTATGAGCCCATTTTGTATCGACTTACAAAGGATGAAGATAGAATTAAAGACTCGAGGGACCCACATGATGATGGCGAATATCTGAGTAGAACCAGAACTTTAATCGATAAAGTTAAAATTTGCTCGAGCTACGGACACAGAAATGCGTCTCGTATGAAGAAGAAAGTCAAAGAAGGTCTTATTTCGGAAGCAAATTGATGAGGAAGGAATACTTGAGTCGATTCTAGACTTTGCGTTCTAACGATTACGACACGAAGCATAAAATCATGATGGAGCACACACACCCCCGTTTGCAATCCATCACAGGAGTACCAAAATGTATCATGATATTGACATACATTTTGGTGGAACAATATGAAGAGAGAGATTGCGGAGTTTATCTCAAGATGTTTAACTTTGTCGGCGTGTAAAGGCGGAGCATCAGTGCCAAAAGGTCCATTCTGACCACTTGAGATTAGGAATGGAAATGGGAACACATTACTATGGATTTTATTCTGAGTCTTCCCAAAGTTTCTCAAAGGCGTAGATGCGATTTGGGTTATTGTTGATAGATTAACCAAATCGCCCATTTCTTACCGTCTGTGAGACTTATCCTTGAGCGTCTTGCTTTCGTATATACGTGAATGAGATTATGCGATTGCATGGCATGCCGATATCCATAGTTTGGATCGTGACGAGAGATTCACTTCAAGATTTTGGGTTAGCTTGCGAAAAGCTATGAGCGCAGTTCTGATTGATTCGACATACCATCCTCGAAGCAGACGGACAATCGAGAGGACTATTCAAACCCTTGAAGATCTATTAAGACTACTGTGTCCTAGATTTCAAAGGAAGTTGGGATAAGTACCTACCATTTGGTGGAATTCTCCTACAACAACGATTATCAAGCAAGTATAGGCATGGCTCCATTTGAGGCGTTGTATGGGCCGAAAATGTAGTTCTCGATATCTTTGGGGCGAGGTGGGAGAAAGCAACATTGTTGGGACGAATTAAATCTGCATGACTACTGAAAAAAGATCGAAATGATTGACAGCGTATTCAAACTTCACAAGATCGACAAAAGAGTTATCTTGATCTTCATAGAAAGGGCGTGGAGTTTAATATTGGAGATCATGTATTTATTACGTATTGCTCCATGGAAAGGAGTTACAAGATTTGGGAAAAGAGGAAAGCTCGATCGAGGTTTGTTGGTCCATTTGAGATTCTTGGCCAAGAATAGGAAGCGTAGCTTATATAGACTCGCGTTACCTCAGTATGTCTCGTGTTCTGATGTATTCCACATATCTATGCTTATAAATATGTGAAAGACCGAACCACATTATTGCATTAGAACCCGACGAGATAGTGAAGATTTAACCTCTGAGGAGATACTGTTGAGATTTTGGATAGGAAAGAGCATGTCTTACATACGAAGGTTATACCCTGAAGTTAAGGTTTTGTGGAGAAACCATGCGATTGAGGAAATGACATGGGAGTTGGAATCGGAGATGAAAGCGAGTACCTCACCTTTTCGATATACCGAATGCGTCGTCGTCGATTTAGAGGCGAAATTTCATAAGGAGGGAGGTTGTAAGACCCCAACTTATTATAAATAAAATTGAATTTTCCTTTATTCATTATTCTAAATTAATAAGGGTTAATTTGATATAATTCTTTGGTTATGGGTGAAATGTGCAAAGTTTACAAAATAAGCAAGTGGTTATAAAATATTCATTATTATTAGGGAATATTAGTTTGGTGGTGGAATATTCTTTTTTTAGGGAAATCTCAAATGCGATGCAGCGCGATCATTAGTGGGCCCCATAGCGGAAAAGCGGTTGGATGAAGGAAAGCGACAAAGATTGAGAGTTTTATAAATAACGGCGTAAATTATTCTGAATTAACCTTTGTTGGGTTACACAGTGGTTAAAATCTGATGTCTGGCGTGGTTGCGCGCGATGGCTTTGCGGTATTACACGATATTATTGAATTATTGATCCTTACGTGAAAGGCCTTTACTCGATAATTATTACGATGAATTCTTTATTCATATTATATTTTATTGATTCATAATTCTTTGCGTTGATATTTTGTATTATTTGTTGTTTTTGATAATTGTCATTACGATATTTTTTCATTATCAAATCAATAATTCATATTATTTGAATAATATTATCGAGATAACATTATTGGCAATGTCTAGAAAGTTACATCTAAGGAGAGGTTTGGTCACTAATTGCTTGCGGCGAGAAGGAGAAATCCTTATTGGAAAGCCCCTGCTTTCTGAGGAGCGGCACGGTTGTCGATCTTGTGATTACGTAATATTATTTTTTTGAATAATTAATTATTGATTATTATGATAAAGAAAATATTTATTTTATGTGGATATAGATGGAAAAATTTTTAATGTGACAATTGTTGAAAATTAATATTTTATCTTTTTACGATAAAATAATTCATTTAAATATATTATTTTAATAATATATTAGCGATGATATTTTATAATGAATGTGGGATATATGAGTATATGAGGAGGTAGAGTATTTTGTGGCATTAAATGTTTAACATATGTTTTTTGTGTCGGTGGACCTGAATTCTTGTTAGAAAATTGATTATAGGCGTAAAATCGTCCAGTTTATGGATTTGGGTCAATTTACATTTGGAATTTGGAAAAACTTTCTTACGCAAAGTTGTAGAGAATGGAATTTCCCATGGAAAGTCTTGAGTTTTGAATTTTTTGATAAAGCGAGCTATTTTCTACAATTATTGAAGTTTGGAAAATAAAATAATTTTTATTAAATTAATGGGTGGGACCCACTTTTTGGTTGGTGTTGAATGCACATGGGAATTTTTGAAATTTTTTTCAAAATTTGGTGGCTAGCTTGGTCTTGTTGGTGGTGTAAATAGGAATTGAATAAATAAATAATATTATTATATTATTTAGTCTCTCTTTGGCGTTAACATTTTCTATAAATAGAGGCTAAGTTAGAATTGAAAATCACACGAAAACTAAGTTTTCTCTCTTTCTCTCTAAATTATCGGCGTATTCTTGTGAGTATACTTTGAGTGTTCTTTATCTGGTCTTGGTTTTACATCGACGACCTTATCTGAAAATTCGATCGAAATGCGGTTATTTTGAGGTAAGGGTATTATTTTCTTCTTAAATGATATTTTTTTTTGATATCATTATCTTAGAAGTATTGGTGAACTTTTTTATCAAATTTGGAACTTGTTGTGTAGGAGTTCTTATTCACGTATCGGCCTTTATTCACGTATCGACCTTTATTCACGAATCGACCTTATTTCATAGAAAAATAAAAAAAATTTCTTTTGTCCAAAATATCTAATACGGATACTAGCTTTGATTGTATCCATGTTTTGATCATTCTTGAATTTTACACCAATATGATTATTTTGAAGTATTTTTGGACATGGGTAAAACAAAATCTGAATCCTTAATCCTTAATCCTTGTCATTTTTTTTCCTTTGGATTCGTTTCTTTAAAAATGTTTTTCATCATCCTCGGTCTAAATGGTGATATAAATGAATATCTTTGGCACATTGTAGTGCAAAGATGAGCGATTAAGCGATGAATATCTTTGGCTTTGTAGTGCAAAGATGAGCAGTGTTGAGATGAACATGACCCATTGGTGATCTGAATGAATATCTTTGGCTTTTTGGTGCAAAGATGATTAAAGATGTATATTGATTGTTATTACGAGGATAAACTATTGATGATGGACTTTTAAACCTTAGAAGGCGGTAGAATTCTTTCTCTACGTGACTCTTACAATGGATTCTTTATTTCCATTGCATTTGTTGATCTAAAACTTGTTGTCTATTGTATTACATTAGATTTTTCCTGTTGAAGACTAACGATATAATTTGTTGTATATTATCTTAGTCATAATATTCTTCTTTGGGCTAGTTGAGCTCACCCTTTTCCTTTTTGTTCCATTTTCTTCTCGGGAGGTGAGAACATAGCGAGGATCGAGTCGGGGTATGGAGTGATGGTTACAGGAAGATGTTTTAGGCATCCCTCACTATTTACGTAAAATAGTGTATGAATAATTAATGAGGACTTATTTGGGTGTGTATATTATACAGAAGACAATATTTGTATTCAAACTCACGATTGTATTGTATTATTACCCGACATACGTATTATCAAAGTTGTAGTTTGCTTTCTATACCATGTATTTTGGCGACTTCGAATGGGTGTTGTATACCTATTTTGGGGGCGTCACGATTAATATCGAGCTTAGGGATATGATCTCTGGCGGAGATCGGGGAATAGAACTAGGAGGGAGGCGAGTAAATCCTTGTTTTGTGTGTCTACTAAAGCTTATTTGTTGGTCGATCGTAATATAGGATATTATGTGATATGTTAATTTGTTTAATTAACCCTTGTTTTATGGCGATGTTTAGAATGGGCTGCTGAGAAGCGTTAACAATGGAGTTTATGAGGCCAGTGGAGGCAGCCTTGCTCACATGACGAGAGGAGAGCGTCTGACAGTGGCAATGTTCCTCCTGTGAACAACACCACTTTGAGCAAATGATGAGCAGCGGATGTTTAGAAGCTTTTTGCGATTCATGCAAAATCGAACGAGAGAGACTTCGTGTACAAAATCGGGGAGGAAATGATAGCGTGCGGTTTGTCACGGCGAACAATTCAAAGAGTTGGGACCACAGTTTCCATGGAAGCGGGATCCGATCAAAGCGAAAGCGTGGGTCAAGCAAATTACCAAGATATTCGATGTCTTGGGGTGCGGAGAGAACGAAGGTTCCATTCGCCACCTTTATGTTTAAGTGGTGAAGCGATTCTTGGTGGGAATCGTGGCGTACCAACCGGATGCACTTAACATGTCTTGGGAAAGATTTGAAGCTGTTCAATGACAAGTACTTTCGAGAAAGTATTAAATCGTATGAAGGAGGTAGAGTTTATTAGACTCGAGCGAGAACAACATGGCGGTGTCTCGATCTGCGAGGCAAGGTTAGCGAGAATTATCGAGTTTTGCACCTCATTTGGTGGAGAATGAGGAGCGAATGGCGTATGTTTACGAGAGGTCTAAAACCGAGATTAAATCGATACCTTATCTCTCATAAATTTTCTCGTATTGGATGTTGTCAGCGAGGCTCGATTATTAGGCGAGATAGTGAGTATACTCAATGGGGACCCTGATCGGGGTAGTCATCGAGCGATGATAACCGGCGA